>CM076577.1:1482287578-1482608494 GCA_034641835.2 Pinus albicaulis
ATATCTTGATCTTATTTATGTTGAGTTGAGGTGTTGTGAAGTTATATTGTACTAATATCGATTGATTGTGTAGACAAGATATCCTCCCCTTAGATACATTAAGGTATGAGTTTACTTATGTCGTCTATTTGGTGTTTGAATGTTTGATTATGCCGTATATTTGGTATTTGAATGCTTGGTGTCTATTATATCGTATATCCGTTGTTTGAATGTTGGATTAATTGCATGATATGAGTATGTGTGTCTGTAAGATGGCATGAAGGAATGATATTGTTTTAAGATGGTTGTATTAACACATACGTGTCGAGACATATGATATGTACTTCAGTGTAAGTAGGTGATAGTTGTAGCGTTATGCATTATGACTGATGACTGTGAGTTGATTGTTGATTATGACATGGTTTTAGACTTGGTAAATGTTGATTCAAAATTAATAGATATTTTGTCTTGATGTTTGGAACATGTGACTGATATATGTTTGTTTAGTTACAAGGAAGCGTGATTGGCACAACAAGGTAAGATAACTGGTATATTGTTATATTTATTTATGCGCTGAGAGTTATGAGTTTATGGCAATATGATGTAGGGGATTACATGGCAAGAGACTGCCATGAAATCTTGAAGAAGGCTCAGGTTGAGCTTTCCTTTGGAAGCATCGGGAACCATTGGGGTTGAGTCATGGTGTTTGTTGCTAGTCCTGTGCTTTTGGTCATTTTGATTTGTTTACGCTTGATTTGCGGTCTTGACTGCGTCTAGTGCATGATCATGCCACTTTGTTGCAGTGTCGTATTGCTTTTGGTTTTTTGTGGTCTTCTTCTTGCTTGCTCTTGTTCTTTCCTTTTATGTTTTGAGAGTATGGGAATTGGTTGGGAAAGAGGAAAGTTAATGGAGCTCGGGAGAGTTGCATGGTACCCAACAGGTAATGTAAGACACAGATGAAGCTTGGTGCATGTATAAGCGCAACGAAAGGTAAGAATATGATATTTGGTTGGACTGGTTGGGTCCATTGTGGTAAATGGATGGTGGCAGTACAAACATGAGAAAGGTAACCAAAAGGGTAAAGTAAATGGATTTGAGGCGTCAGATGCCTTGGCTATCTTAGGAACTATTGTTCTTAATATTGTGCTTGTTGTGCATGAATAAAGGAAGTTCCCTTAACCTAGACCTTATGATATATAGCAATTATGTTGTGTTCATGATTATGTTGATGTTTTTATATGTATACATTTATGTATGTATGTATGTCATGTCTAACAGGGTCGTCATGAATCATGATTGTTTAATGCTAATGTTTATATGTATATATGTGTGTATGTATGTCGTTGTATGGCATGATCATGATGTTTTATTCTAATGATTATATATATGTATGTATCTATTTATCTATGTCATTGTATGACAGGGTTTTCAAGGATCATTCTTGTGGAAGAATGATTGCCTATGCAGGTGAATGACATGAAGAGGTTCGCATTCTTATGAGGAATCGAGTGGGAAAAGTAACTCTAACAGATCTATGAGGTCGGTATCATGTGGACATGAATTTATATTATATGCTTTTACTATGCCTATGATTATGTTGTGGATAGGTAATGCTGAGGGGTACATGCTAGGATAAGCATGGACAATGGAGAGCCACTAGAAGCAAGGTTGCTTTGTGGGGTCAGTGTGTGGTCTACGGATGTGCAGTACTACTGTTGTGTATATGTTATGCATGTTGTATGCTTAGAGACAATACCTATGGTGATGTGTAATGTTGCATATGTATTATTGTGTAGATATGATGGTGTATGCCTGTTGTATATATGGCGTTGCGTGTATATTGCATATGTAGTGCTAGGTATAGATGGTGCTATGTACATGTTGGATATTCGGTGTTGTGTACATATCATACTATGTGCATGTTGGATATGCGGTCTTGTGTGCATGTTATATATGCAGTGTTGTGTACGTATGGTGCTATGTACATATGGTGTTGTGTGCATGTGGTGTTGTGTACATGTTGTACATGTGGTGCTATGTGTAGGTGGTGTTATGTACATGTCGTGCATGTGATGTTGTGTACATGTGGTGTCATGTACATGTCATGCATGTGGTGTTGTGCACATGTGGTGTGTACACATTGTACATGTGGTGTGGTGTACATTTCCCATTATGTACACGTTGTGCAGTTGGTGCCTTATACATGTGATGTTGTGCACACATTGTGAATGTAGTGTTGTGTACAAATGGTACTGTGTACATGTTGTGCATATGGTATTGTTAGACATGTGGTATCGTGTGCATGTTGTACATGTTGTGTTGAGGGCATGCGGTATTATGTATGTGCATGGTCTATTCGTGGTATCCTGACATGTGTATTCATTGTGTTGTACTTTGTATATGTGTTGTATTGTGTTTTATTATGCACTAGGTGTAGGTGTATGTGTTGTGTTCTACATTGGATGTATATGTATGTGTTGTGTCGTATGTGGGTGTAGGTGTATGTGTTGTGTTGTACACCGGATGTAGGTGTATGTATTGTGTTGTGTTGTACATCGGGTGTGGGTGTATGTATTGTGTGGTTTTGTATGTATTTTGTGGATGTATGTGTTGTACACTATGTGTATGTGTACATGGTTGAAGCGAAGGCATTGGTGTTTGTTAGATGTGGAAACCGATTCAGTGTGTGTACATAAAGAACAAAGGTAGAAGTAAGGACCGAAGAAGGATAGGTATCTGTATTTTATTTTAGTTTTATTATGCATGTGATCTATGATTCTGACTTATTATGGTTACATGTGATTTATGATTATGGTTTATGGTGATTTCATGCAATTCATGTTTTTGACCTATGATGGTTGTGTTTTGAGCTAACTAGATGTGATATGTTTATACATGATGATTTCATCAACAACTAGTTTGACTTGTTGTGACAGGAAGTGAACAGAATTGCAAGTGTACCTTATTGACGAGCTACTAATGAGGTATGATGTGAATTTATTTCAATTTATTTTGAATCTAGTGGCAGTTATGTGCTTGGTACAAGAAGCGCGAAAATGCTCGGTTGGGTGGTTGAAACCGACTGCAAGAATTAGCAGCAACAACAAAAGGAATTGAAACATGAAGCAATATGCTGGTTAAACACTTCAGGAACAGGGCCACTGTGGGACACTAGTACCTAATATTTTCCATTGATTTCCATGAGCATGCTATGATCGACATGATGGTTTTGAAGCAAGGATATGCCTGGTTTTTGTATCTTCCATTGCGAGGAATCCTTTCCAAGGGATGGACTACTCGAGATGGGGGTGGCAATGTAACTTGGAAGGTGTGTGACTGCACGGAAGGGGGTGACTAGATTGCCCAAGGGACTGTGTAGCAGAGAAGTGAAGGTCAGGGATGGATTTGGTTTGGTCATTAGCATTGCCATATGGAATCAGATGCACATTGGGGGTGTTCCCCCAAAACAATGAGTCAATAATTGTTTACTGAAGAGGACAACAACGCAGGATTGCAACATTGGACATTGGATGCAACTTTGACTTTGGAAGTGAATTTTGGTCTTCCTGGGAAGGAAGTGAATCCTGGTACTACTTTGAGGGTGGAGGTGAGAGCCTCTACATTCCCTTGTTGCTGATACACGCATCATATCCTTTTATTTGTTGGTTGAGAAAATCTGCATATATGTATATTATTGTAAATATTGTATCGAGTTATAGTTATAAAGCTCTATAGACAGTATGGTTATTCGCTGGTTGAAGTAAATGTCTATGAGTATATGTGGTTGTTATTGTAAATACCGTAATGAAATATGTTATAAAGCTCCAATAAAAGATATATTTGTCATGCTTTCAACAGTGGTCATTGTAAATACTGCAAGAGCTATGTTATAAAGCTCCACAAGAAGTATGTTTTGTTTTTAGCAGTTTGTTGGTTTTTCGGTGTCATTGAACATCGAGGATGATGTTCCCCCAAGGGGGAGGGTTCTGTAACAACCCTGGTAAAAATCCACGTAAAAAATATATAAGGCCACAGTTGATGGGACACGTATTCCAAGCTTAATGGTGGGAAAAACATCCCAGTGGGTGTTCATTTTGGTTATTATGGCTAAAGGAAAAAAACAAAGGAAAAGGATTTAAAAAGGCAAAGTGGAATTTATTAGCATTTTATTATGAAAATAATGGAAAATAGGAGAAAAGGAAGGTGAAAGGTCACAAGTTGCATGTGAGGAGGAAAATGAAGGAAAATAAAGGAAATTGAAGAAATTAAAGGCCTCATTAATAAAAAGGCTTATGAGGAGTAGTGAGTAGGGCTTGGTTAGTGAAGTTTTGGAGTTCTCCCATTATTCTCTCTCTCTCTCTCTCTCTCTCTCATACTCTTGGATACTTAAAGTTTTCTCGGAGCACTCTTGGAGAGTGTGGATACTTGGTGATTTGGAGCAAGAAGGCAAAAGAAGAGCAGGAAAGTGCAAGCATACATCGAGATTGACAACTATAGTGGGATTTTACTGCAGTTACCGAGTTTCATGTATGTTTTCCTCACTAGTTTTGACATGCATGGTGTATGCACGTGGATTTTCCTAGCCTTGCCATTTCCTAGACAAACATGGTATTGTGGGTTTATTTCCATTGATTATTTTCTGGTTGGTTCTCATGATTCCTTTAGCTGTGGGTTGAGTGGAAGCCTTGGTTGTAAAAGCGCTATGGAGCTCAGCGGACAGCTGTGGGTTGAGTTATTAGTCCTGGAAGCCTTGGTTGGACAAACGCTCTGGAAGCCCTAGATGGGTTGACTTACTAGTCCTGGAAGCTTTGGTTGGACAAAGGCTCTAGAAGCCCTGTAATAGTTGGGGTTGAGTTACTAGTCCTAGAAGCCCTGGTTGGAACACAAAATCTGGAGCCCTCGAACAACTTGGATAGAGACCAATCCATGATGGTTGTGATATATGACTGTGAGGTGGAGTCACTGGTTGAGGGTTGAGGTGGTTTGGCCTTTGGAAGCCCTGGATTGATTATGATTGATGTGTTTGATGAGATCCCACATTCATGCTTGGAATATGACATGAGGGTGATTGGATGAGGTTGAATTTTGCAACAAGAAACAATGAAATTGGCATCCGAAAACATCATCCTTGATCCTAGTGAAAAATAAGCACCTACACTAGGTGGGGCCCACACATGCTATTTTTAGGTGTATGTCTATTTTTAGACATGTTGAGAAAAATCTAAAATTAGCAGGAGGCTGATTCTAGATGGTTGAGAAAAATATATTTTTAGATGAGTTTCTATTTTTAGATGTATGGGCGAAGTCTATTTATAGACCGCTTGTCTAAAATTAGAATGCATGTCGATTATTGTTAGCCCTTAATAATAATTAGACAATAAATAGTAACTTATTCTCTTGGAGCACTTTATTTCAATGAACATATGTGGCACATCAGTGGGCTGAAGGAATTACAAAATTCCTAGGGTGGTTGGTGACTCATGCATGGAGGATTTCGTTATAACTGATAGTGGCAAGTTGTAACAGAGTTGGAAGAGTAGTTATGTGAGTTGTTATTTAGTTTAACTCAGTTAAGTGAGTTAAACTCACTTGCACTAGTTGTAACTAAAGATACACTAGTGAAAGATGAGTGGATTAATTAGTTAATTAATTCACAAGTAGTGTCTTACTTGCAACTGAACAAATATAGCAGTTAACTACTTGCATTTCAGATCCAGTGGAGACCTAGTGGAGAGATAGGTGAAAGGGTGAGATGGACTATCATTTGTGAATATAGTGATGCATTTAATGCATCTACACAGACATTGGAGATTCCAATGAGGATTACACAATGTAAGCAAGGCAAGATCGAATTCATTCAGGGTTCTTCTTCAGCAGGGATTGCGCAGTGGAGGCAGGCTGTCAGGAGGCAAGAAATTGGTGCATAGATATGCAAATTTATGCATGATAGTGTGTGACGATTGTATATTGTACTGAGAGCTCTATGAGTTGAGCTTTGTATGAGAGTTTATATACATAATATATGATAGTTGGGGTTTTTAGCTTTAAGCTTTCCCAGTAAAACATCTTGTTTATGTGTGATTGATCTTCATGTGTTTGCAATTGGCGATTTAATTTCCACAAAGAATTAAGTGGAAGGATTCTGTATTTAACATAAGATTAAATTGTTAGATCAGGAGAATCCGGAAATAAATTATTGTGTTTATAAATTTGTACATCATATTAGAGCAGTGTTAATCAATGAAGATTGCAATTGTGAAGCAATGCTGAGTTTTTTGTTGGTGGAAACAATTCGAAATTACTACAAGAATTTCTTGGTGCGACAGTTGAGTATACATTGAAATGGTTTGCAGTTGGAGTTTGCACTCGAGGGCAACTTGAACTACACAGCCTGGAAGGACAGGATGGAGGCGGTTCTTGAAGATAATGGCTTGATGGAATTCATCGAGAAAGATGTTCCTAAGCCCACTTCGACGGATGCTGCAATACTTGACGCATGGAAAAAGAAAGTAGCACGGGTGAGGAGGATTGTGTTGGAAGGTGTGAAAGACCATATTGTGTCAAGCCTTCATGGGAAAGCCACTCCATATTCTATGTGGAAGGCTTTGACATATTTTTTCCAAAGACCATAGGAAATTGGCGCTGAAGGATAAACTCAGAAAAATCAAGATGGAGAAGAACAACACTATTCCAGTATACTTGACAAAGTTTTTCCAATGCAGGAATGAGCTTGGGAGTGTAGGAGTCAGTGTTTCCGATGATGATTTGGTGAGCTTGTCTCTCCTTGGGCTTCCGAAGAGTTGGAACAGTTATGAAGACTCTGTCAATGGACGGGAGAAACTGCCGGATTGGGAGCGACTTTGGTCGGATCTAGTGCAGGAGGAGATAAGGCGGAATACCAGGGATGGCTCTTCATCAAAGCATGATGATGAAGAGGATTGTGCTTTGGATTCCAAGGCGAAGAAGAAGAAGGGGAATAAATTCAATTCTAGATATGAGTCCGGAGAAGATGGCAAGGAGCACAACATATCCAAAGTGAAGTGTTTTCACTGTCACGAGTTTGAACATATTTCCACAAATTGTCCACATAAGAAGAAGAACAAGATAGCTGTTAGAGCTACAGCTGGTGAGGCTCTTGCCTTGCAATTTGAGCTTGAATTCTAATTAATCACATGCATGGTTTATAGTTCATTGGGATCGGGGTGGTACTTTGCTAGTGGTGCTTCCTTTCACATGACGGGAGAAGAGAAAAATTTTAGTGACTTGGTGGAGAAAGATATCCAGATGCATATTGAGTTGGGCAACGATGGACGATACAATGCGACTGACATTGGTACCATTACTTTTCAGAGGGCGTTAGGTAAACTCCTTCATTTAAAAGATGTTGTGCATGTTCCAGGTTTAAAGAAGAAATTAATCTAAGTCGTAATGTTAGAGGATAGAGGTTACGATGTTGTATTTAATGAAGGAAAAGTGTTCCTGCGACACAAAGCAACAGGGCAAGCCAAGAAGGTTGGGATTCAAGTTAAGAATATATATAGACTTGAAGTAGATGGGATTTCTACGGTGCTTCCTACCGTTGGGAAGTTGGAGAAAGCCATGCAATTGAAGCTTTAGAGGGAGTTGTATTTGCATGCAGGTAAGAGTGAACCTCAAGATGTGGAGCAGCCATAAGATGAGGATCATGAAGTGGGAGAAACCACTCATGCAGAGAAATTTCGTGCTATATGGGCAGAGGGAGTGTATGCAGCTATACCACTAGGTGAGAGGTGGGGCGACATGCATGAGTAATCCCAAGAAGATATTTCTAGGTAGGATTCATTGAGATGGTGTGGATCTCATGAATTGAACCTAGCTACAAGGAGCCCACAATACAGCAATAGCAGGATCAGTTGGATTGATGCAGTCAGATCAAAGTGACAGTGTCGGATACTAGAGCGCGGATCAGAGTTGACATCAAGTGCAGAGTGCATGGGTGCAGAGTTCAACAACACAATGGTTCCTGAAGACATGTGCAGTAACTAAGTAGAAGTCAGAATAATTTGATGATAGATGCATTATACTGATTCAATTATTTGGAGGTTATTCAGTTTCAGAAGTGTTGCATGCAAAGGTTGTAGGGCGAATGTATGGAGTTACATGTTGCACGCAAAGACATTCCTTTCTTGTTGAGAGGGAGCGTTGAATGTTGCAACAAGAAACAATGAAATTAGCATCTAGAAACATCATCCTTGGTCCTAGTGAAAAATAAGCACATACACTAAGTGGGGCCCACACAAGCTATTTTTAGGTGTATGTCTAATTTTAGACATGTTAAGAAAAATCTAAAATTAGCAGGAGGTTGATTCTAGATGGTTGAGAAAATTCTATTTTTAGATGAGTTTCTATTTTTAGATGTATGGGCGAATTCTATTTATAGATCACCTTTCTAAAATTAGAATGCATGTCGATTATTATTAGCCCTTAATAATAATCAGACAATAAATAGTAACTTATTCTCTTGGAGCACTTTATTTCAGTGAACAGATGTGGAAAATCAGTGGGTAGAAGGAATTACGCAATTCCTAGGGTGGTTGGTGACTCATGCATGGAGGACTTCGTTATAACTGATAGTGGCAAGTTGTAACAGAGTTGGAAGAGTAGTTATGTGAGTTGTTATTTAGTTTAACTCGGTTAAGTGAGTTAAACTCAGTTGTGCTAGTTGTAACTAAAGATACACTATGGAAAGATGAGTGAATTAATTAGTTAATTAATTCACAATTAGTGTCTTACTTGCAACTGAACAAATACAACAGTTAACTACTTGCATGTCAGATCTAGTGGAGACCCAGTGGAGAGACAGGTGAAAGGGTGAGATGGACTATCAGTTGTGACTATAGTGATGCATTCAATGCATCTACATAGACATCGGAGATGCCAATGAGGATTGTGCAGTGCAAGCAAGGTAAGATCGAATTCATTCAAGGTTCTTCTTTAGCAGGGATTGCACAGTGGAGGTAGGCCGTCAAGAGGCAAGAAATTGGTGCATAGATATGCAAATTTCTGCATGACAGTGTGTGACGATTATATATTGTACTGAGAGCTCTATGAGCTGAGCTTTGTATGAGATTGTTACATGTTCCATTGATATACATAATATATGATAGTTGGGGTTTTTAGCTTTAAGCTTTCCCAGTGAAACATCTTGTTTTTGTGCGATTGATTTTTCTTCATGTGTTTGCAATCAACGATTTAATTTCCGCAAAGAATTAAGTGGAAGGATTCTGTATTTAACATAAGATTAGATTGTTACATCAAGAGAATCCAGAAATACATTATTGTGTTTATAAATTTCTACAGATGAAGTGAGACTTGGCTTAGCCAATCTATGGTTTGGTGGAATGTGGAAGCCCCATCTCCAGTTGGTTTTTACATTCAGCAATGAAGTGCTCATTCCTCTGGTATTTGGTATGCAAATGTACTGGTTTATGTATGGTTTTTATTGTTGTTTTATCCATTGCATTTATGTTATTATTATGTTGGCTATAAGCATGTATTTAATGAGTGATGATGTATGGCTCTGCCCATGTTTTTACCTGTCAACGAATACACAATGTATCTATGGTCAAATAGACTGTATTGTAGCTTAAGATGTAGGGGAGAAATTATCCTTAGTGATTCTCAGATAAGTAATAGATCCTCATGTTTAAATCTGTTGTTTATACACGTAGACACAATCTTTGCGATATGTTTGACGAAATTCTTGTCATGGTCGGGAGGGGTCTAGATGATTTCCTAATGAAGTGATTGCTTCCATACCTTTTTTTAATGTTATTTATAATCTCCTAAAGTTTCATGAAGTTTTGGGCAATGACCTGGGCTATGGGGCTAAAAAGGTGGCACAAATTCGAGAGTTGCAGGCACAAAACTGACTTTTGGGGGCCCTGGTCGTGACCTTGCCTTTGCATGTCGATGGCTATAGATTTCTAACCACTCCCTTGCCCTTACATGCCTGCAGCTAAGGCTCAACAGGGTCAAAAATAAGTTCCCCCTCAGGGTTCAAGGGTCTAGGAGGTTGGGTTACCTCCTAGAGGTGTTTTTGATGCCATGTAAGGTCTGTTTGTCGGGTTTCTGTCAATTTCACTTCCTTAAGGTCATCTAGGAGGTTGAATCTCATATTATTAGTCTCTCGTTTCATGTTTACCTCGGTTGGACGATTACTTGCGTAGATGTGGGAAGAGGGTGTTATAGTCATTAGTCAAACAAGAAACTCCACCTGATCCTTTGACCCCTCTCGAGCTCCTCGTCTCCTGCCTGAAAACTGAGAACCAATGGTAACCTACATTATCTTGGAGAGGTCGAACAAGACTTGCATGAGTCTTAGTCATGAAGAGGATGTTCGTTGATTTTAGAGCGTCATACAAGAGTCCCAATGATGACCAGAAATATCCATTGCCATTACAACGATGGATAGAAATGCCTATACCCTGTCATCTCCCCAAGCGGGCCCATCATTTTGAACTTCTAGTTCAGTGTTCCCACCCAGGTGGGAAGGAGTCCCAAATGACTACCTAGAGATTCCTGATAACTTCCCATTTCCCTACTTGTTGTGCTGCCATAACCTATTCTATGGATTGTTTAAGTTCCATAACCTACGCTTGGGTGAGGTCCTTGTCTAAGAAAATCCTGTTGGGAAGAGAAAAAAACTTTCGCTTAACGCTGAAGGTGCGAAGTTGATCAGATGCAATCTAGAACCTGAAGAAGAGAATAGAGTTTTATCCCAACCATGCTTTTTCCAGAGCTATATTTGGGAGGCTAAGGGCATCCGAAGGAACCTAGCCCCCACTTCCATAGGATCCATAGAGGGGTGAGGTAAGGGGAGACCTCTCACCATGAGATTCAATTATCTTGCCTGTCTGGTGTGGTCTTCCACAAGTTTTTCTTGCACCACCTCCTTAACTTCTGCAAGAGGGGTAGGAGTTTTATCCTTCCCCCGAACCACCTGTGCCCGAGAATTGATGTGTGCCTCAATTTGTTGTTTGAAGGTGGCCTGTTGGGATCATATTTCTTCCTCCTTGCTTTTAAGTTCAAGAATTTATGCATGCAATGCATCATTTGGAGGATGGAGAATTTATTGCTATTTGATTTCATGTAATATCTTCTTAAGTTATAAATTATCCCCTTCCACCTCCGAAACTCTAGCAAGAGAGGGTGTGTATTTCTTAACAAAGCTTGTTGTTTTAAGTTTCTATAAATTCCATTTTATGCAACATTTGTTTTACCTGGGTTGTCCAGAAGGAGAAATCTAACTCCATGGTTATATCGACCCCATGGACCCCAATTTAAAGTTGTACCCCTCAACCCTCATCCATGATTTCTATGGGTTCAGGCGAAGTTGGGGGCTCTAACAAGATTTCAAAGATTTAATTGATGTACATGTATAAGTCCATCAAAGGTCTTGTAACAAGCTGAGCCAATCTTGAAGACGATTGCTCACGCTGGAAACTCCAATCTCTGTCCACTAGAGAACAAGCATGCATGCATGGATACTCCTACTGAAATGATCCTAGTAGATTGATGGCTACCTGGAGTTGCTTCACTTCTACCAAAATTCACCGAATCCATCAGCCATATCGGATTGTTCATGCTAAAATCTCTTATCTATGTCCACTAGAGAACAAGCATGCATTCAAGGAAAACTCAATGGCGAAGAAGGAATTAACAGTTACCTAGAGAACGCCATATGACTCGAACGCAGAGAAGACAAGATCATTAACCATTCATGTTTAGAGCGTTGATCCGAACATGCATTGCATTCACACCAACAACTTAGTCGATTGTTGCAGAAATCATGTCAGGAACCTCAGAGACCACATCTGGAGAGGAACCGCCAACGCATGCTCGCAATTCCTAGGCATGAGAGAAAACTACCAATAATCATTTGACTAAGTTATTGATTTGTAAAAACCAAACTTAAATACATGTAATGTTGTTTTTTATAAATAAATTGTTTTATTATTTTAGTAATAAAAATTAAATATTAAAAAAAAATTGTGCATGTAGATTGAACCCGACAAACTTATCATCATTAATTAAATATATATATATATATATATATATATATATATATATATATATATATATATATATATATATATATATATATATATATATATATATATATATATCATTGATTATAATAAAAGAAGAATTAGTATAGTAGGAGGAAGGGAATGCTAAAAGAGAATTATATATATATATATATATATAGATATAATTTTAAAAACTGTTATTATTACAATTTTATTATAATGTGATGAAACAATTATTTAATGTTCTTTTTCTAATAAAGTAGGTTATTCATTTCTCAAAATCTCTCTATTTTTTTTCCTTTTTCGCGTAGGCATGTTAGACATTGTTTAAAATAATATTAATGGAAACAAAACAAATGTATTTAATTGCATTATATGAATAGACATTGGAATTATCCAATCTAAGTTAGGTGAATGGATCTTTCAACTTTCCCTATCAACTAACTAATCTATAATATATTCTTGAATGTTCTCATCTTCCTCTAATAGCATGTACTATGTTTTTGATCTAACAATCGCATTTATTATAATTGTGCAAAGAGAATCATTTGTTTTTTCCCAGGTCATTACTCAGATTCTTTGATTACATTTCTTTATTTTCATCCATAGTGTTTGTTCCTCAAATTGTCCCAACTTTACTAGTTATTGATATTTACATTATGTATTCTTTTCTTTCTTTTTTTGTGTCATGATTGGGTTTAGCGATTCATTTTATAGTGAGAATTAGGAAGAAAAAGACAAACCACTCATAATTCTTATTGAAGCATATGATTGATGAAGGGCACTATAGCAATGAAGAAATCACAAGGTATAGGTCACACATGTTTAGTAGCACTGAAACATGAGATGTTTATTGTGGTCAAATATACTCACTTACCAAACATGAAAGTTGAAAAATTTAGCTCAATATTATGCGTACATTCAATCGTTGAAACAAGGTTAACAAGGGACTAGTAAGGTATAATATTCACATCAATGCTAATTATACACCAACTAAACATGGACAACTACATGGGTTACATCTATTTATAAGAAATCAATGAGAAGGTGCAATCCATATATTATCGATACATGGGATCCAAACATCGAAGACCTCTCACAATGTGTGTATTGATAAAAGTACATTGCTAGCCAAGTGCCACTGCCATAAAACATGCCTTTTCTGTCGAAAATAGCATAGAAAATCAATGTATTTGAGCTTGTAAATTGGGTTTAGTTGGTGGCACAAAACATGACGCTACAATGAATTTTTATTTGGATGCCAAAAATATCACCGAAAATAGCATCGAAAATATCGTTGGGTTTATCACTGATAATTGTTTCTTCCATTCTTGCTTCCATTTTGGTGTCCATTTATACCTCTAGTTTTGCTCCCAATTGTGCTTCATGTTTTGCTTCCAGTATGACATTGAAAATAACTTCTTTTTTGGCTTCCTAATTTACGCTAAGTTATGCTTCCACTATAACGTCATTTGTTGCTTCGAGTTTTGTTTCCAATATGGCATCACTTGTTGCATCTAGTTTTGCTTCCATTATGGCATTTTATTTCACTTCTAATATGGCTTCCATTATAGTGTCTTTTGTCACTTCTAATATTACTCCTTGGTTTGTTACCTAAATGGCTTCTTTGTTTGCTTCTTAGATAATTCCAAGTTTGGATTCTAATATTGCTTCCATTATTACTTCTTTGTTTTCTACCTGAATTGCTTCTATTTTTTCTTCTCAAGTAACGCCAAGTTTAGATATTTTTATTGTTTCCATTATTACTTCTTTGTTTACTACCTAAATTGCTTCTTTTTTTTCTTCTTAGGTAATGCCAAGTTTTCTTCAAAGATTGCTTCTAGTGTGCTTCTAGTTTGGCTTCCATTATTGCTTCCATAATTATTTCATTGTTAACCTCATGGTTTGCTTCCTTTTAGTTGCAAGGTTTTCTTCCTATTTAGCACTTGGGTTTGCTTCCTATTTAGCGCATGGGTTTGCTTATTTTTTAGGTCTACGGTTTGCTTCCTTTTAGTGTTGGGATTTTCTTCTTAATTAGCCTCCAATTTTGCTTCTGGTTAAGCAACCAATTTAACTTCCTATTTAGAGCAAGTAATAGCTCCATGTATGGCTTCCAATTTAATCTTGAATTTTACTTCCATTTTAGAGCAACATTCTACTTCCATTTTAACAACTCATTTTGCTTACTTTATAGCTTCCATTCATTAATTTAATATTTTTTATTTCAAAGTTAAGTATACCATGCCTCTTAAATAACTTATATGATTATATAGTAAGTCATATTGCATTTGAAATATTCTATAACATATCATTTATAAAGAATTTTTAGGGAAATGAACATCCATACAAACTAACAATATCATTATACTTATTAAATCTCCATCAAAATAAAATCTACAACATCGATTTTTTTTGTTTGAAGTCCATCATTGAATTACTAGAATAGAGTTTTACAAAGAGTAACAGGCTTTGCTACCGCCCTTCCCACCGTGAAACCATCTTAGTGGCAAAGGTTTAATGTCTTGAGGTTACAAAAGTTATCTTTTATCTGCTAACCAAAAAATTCCACAATAATATACACTAGACAAATATAGCCTAATGGTCAAGGCCTCATTACAATGTTCACCTTGCCAATGTATATACGATTAGATGAAAAAAAAATATATCTATTGTGAAAATATTTCATTCAAGAGAATTGTGGGATTTGCACTACCAACCACTACTCATGGATTTGGTATAATGAAGCATCCACCAAAAACCACTACCCACAATACTCCAACCTTGAGCAACAAACCTCCATCCTTGATCAGGTGATCATGCCCTAAGTTGAAAAAATGCTCAAAATTGGAACTGCTCAGAATTGGTTGAAACCTGAACAACCGGATAGGCCTCATCTCTGCAATTATGGCACTGTGAACATGACTCAAATCTGACATTGTATGTGAAAGTTATGCAGGTTTGAAGTTTTCAGTATCCTTCAAAAATCCAGTTTGACCAAGGTTGATTTTGACTTTGGAAATATTAAAAAAGAATATTCCAAAGAATATTATGGGAATATTCCCCAGAATATTCCATAGAATTTTCCATTTGGACGAATCAGAAGCAGGCAAGTGGCATTTTCATATTTGGCAGTGGTTTGACTTTCCAATGGAATGCTGCCACGTGGTAGGCCCTGAGGCCACCACATGGCCACGGATTATGGAAAGTTTTGGTTATATAAAATTTTGTGACTTATCAGGTTCGAACAGAAGACCTCATCCATCAGAGCCCCACGTCTTACTAATCAGGCTGTTGGGTGTTTCTTAACACCAATAGAGTTCGAGTTTGTTATAAAGGTTTGAAATGTTTTGGGCAAAAAAAAGGGGGCTAGCCCCTTAGGGCTAGCTTGGGTGTCATGTAATCGTCCCAAAAATTGGGAGCCAAAAATCCTAACCGCGGCGGGTTTAGATAGCAGTTTGTTCCGGCGGTTCAAGCGGAACCATATGTGACCGCCCATAAAAAAATTAAATGCAGCAGTCTTGTTCAACATTTCATGCGGCGGATGTTGCGGTGTGGCCACATGCCACCACCTCCAACATTTAACTTAACCATTTATGGTTTTGACGGTTTGGAGGAGCACGCCAACATTAGTGGGCAGGCCAAGTTTAGTTTGCTAACTGGCAGAGTCTCCACTTTTAGTGGAGTTTGTTTAGGGAATGTTGGGCAGAAGTTTGTTTTGTCATAACTTCTCCAATACTTAACCAATTTGGATGAAATTTTGGTCAATTTTGGGTATTCTGAGAATTATGGAGAGGTTGGGATGGGTTGCAGAGCTAATCGAGGTGTTTTTCAGCCATTTTTTTCTTCAGGGAAGCTTGGAGAGCCATCAGGGCCATGAGGGAAATGGAGCTGTATTGGGCTACACTTCACTGTTTGAGGTGAAATAAAAGCCATTCTTAGCTTATTTCTGTCTTCTGAATTCAATTTCACAGTTCTTTCAGCCTGTTTAGGCTTATTTATCACTATAAAACCAATTTGAGCAACTTAATAGAGCAAGGACATGCCCATTGGGAGCCTTGGACCCAACAGATGTAGCCCAGGAGGGGTGAACTGCCTCATCATGTTATTGTGTTGTTATGGTGAAGTTATGCTGCTGTGTATTTCTGTTTTAAGTTGTTAAACAATAATATTAATTAACATCCCCTCACACATAAACTCAAAAACAGTTACCAAAAACACTGTTTAATTTACAAGACATGACAAACACTTTGCACACTTAATTAAATGGAAATGGATACTTTGAACAACATATACAAATAGTTTCATTTTCAGATTAGTGTAGAAATTATATAACTTATGCGTTATATATCCAAGATTCTCCTGATCACACACTATTTTAACTTCATGCACAATATAGAATCTATTCCACCATTGATCATCACATGAAGAAATTAAATCAATTGCATGCACACATTGAAACCATAGAAATTCACACACATTAACACAGTGTTTTAACGGGAAAGCCTGAAGCTAAAAACCCCAACTATCTGTATATAATATATGTCATAGAGATCATGTAACAATCCTCATACAAAGCTTATCACAAGCTCTCAGTACAATACAATCGCTACACTAATCGGTCCCGTCTGACAAATCCAAAGCCATAACGAATCCCTGCTGTGCTTTGCCTCTCTTACGCAATCCATGCTGAAGAATGGCTCCGAATGAACTCGAATTGGTCTAGCCTTTGTCACGCAATCCTCATTGTCATCTCTACTGAGTGTTGGATGCAATCAATGCATCACTATAGGCACAACTGATAGTCATCTTGCCCTTTCACCTATCTCTCCACTGGTCTCCACTGAAATTGTCCATGCACTATAGTTAACTGATGTATTCTTCAGTTGATTAATGAGTTAATATTTAGTGAATTAATTATTAATTAATTCACACCACTCTCACTTGTGTATCAATTAGTTAGACTAGATACAACTAGCTCAACTGTGTCTAACTGAGTTAAACTGAACACAACTCCACCAACTACTTCTACAACTCCACCAAACTCTGTCACATGAGTTCTAACTGAAGTCCTCCATGCAATAGATCCACTTAACCCTCAGGAATAACGTAATTCCTTCTGTAAGCTCCTGTTCCACATATGTGCACTTAACTGAAGTGCTCCAAGAGAATAAGTTAATGTTTAGAGTCCAAAAATTATTAAGATTTAATAATATTCGACATATCTATTTTTAGACTGACAATATAAAAATAGATTCCGCCCAATATGTCTAAAAATATAAGTCCATCTATTTTTCCAACTTGACCAACCATCCACAAATAGCATCGTGCAACTCATAGAATATGATCGACATGTCTAAAAATAGACATAGTCTAAAAATATACTTGCGCCAAAAATAGCCTGCGGGCCCACTTAGTGAAGGCGACTCTTTTCACTAAGCTCATCATCTTGTTGCAATATCAACAATTAGTTGGTATCAAAGCTTGATTTTTACTCTACATTTTTTTTGTGCAAAGATATAGTTGATTTTTTGCAAGTTTTGATGCTTACCAGGCTAAAACTCAAAAGAGGGGAAGGACAATTGGTTAGAGCACAAGCTAATCCTCAACCAAGGAGGGCCAGAGAGCCATTTCCTCCACCATCTATTACACCCCCAAGAGTTATTGAAGAAGCCTCAAGCATGTGTTCAAGAGAAAGAGAAGCTCTTGAAGACATTTATGCCAAGGACATGACTGAGATGGTGAGGATACTCTACCAAGAAAGGAATGATAGGCTTGTTGGAGAAGGGTCTAAACATCAGAAAGAAGGAGAGGGCTCTTCAGGAGGAAAGAAAAGTGATGATAAGTCAAAGAAATGATACAGAGGAAATGGTGATCCACCATCCCCATCTTCATCCTCTTCCTCTACATCATCATCCTCAACTTCGGTGAATCAATCTCACAAGTCTAAAACCACTGGTAAAAGTCCATTTTTAAAGCTTGATGTCAAATTTGAGTTGCATATGTTTAACGGTGAAGTCAATGCAGAGAAAATTGACAATTGGATAAGACAGTTGGAAGTTTACTTGAGGATACAGAACCTTCATGATGACGACACCAAGATACAACTAGCCTCTTTGAGAATGGATGGAGCATCATTGGTATGGTGGGAAGCCAAGACCAAGGTTGAAATTAAAAACATGGTAAGATCACTTTATCATGGACTGAATTTATTACTGCAATTAAGAAGCAATTTATCCATTAGCTCATTTACAGAAGGCTATCATGAACTGGAAAAATTTCAAACAGCTTAAGGGACAAAATGTGCAAGACTACACCCAAGAGTTTAGGAGAAGAGCACTCTTATTAGTGGTACACTTTCAAAGTCAAGATACTTTGCTGAAATATATAGGTGGTTTGCACAGCTACCTTAGAAATACTATCCTTATGTTCAATCCTACTAGTCTAGACGAAGTTTGTGTACAAGCTACACATTTAGAGGCTAGAGGGAAAAACACTTTTGATGAGGGTAGAAACAAGCCTTTTAAGGGGAAAAAAAAAGATAAAACCTTTAAGGGAAAAGGAAAAAAGAATGCATCTGTCAAACAAGAGGGTGAGAAAGTGATATGTAAACACTGTTCAAGAGAAGGCCATGAAGAGAAAAACTATTGGAAATTACATCCTAAAAAAACAACTCCGTTTAACAAAAACAAAGGAAAGAAGAAAATTGTAGCTACTACAACTACACCACAAGACTTAGGTGATGATTCAGGTGACGAAACAAAAATTGCGGCCATGGGTTTGAAAAGTATGAAGGGAAAGGAAACTGAAACTAAGCCAAGCACTAGTACTTCAAACTGTCACGTACAAGCTCCAAATGAGGAAGAAAGAATTGAATTATTCCATGTGAGGGTAGTCTCAAAACATACAAAAATTGACACACTGTTTGACAGTGGGTCAAAAGCAAATCTCATATCAGAAGACTTGGTCAAACAACTTAAACTTGAGACCATTCCACATCCAAAGCCTCATCCACTTGGTGGATATGCAAGGATGCAAACTTACAAGTCTCAAGAAAGTGCATATTGCGATTCGCGATTATTGCACACTTTATTGACACAGTTGAACTTGATGTAATACCACTTGATATATCAGGAATTGTTTTGGGAAGTCCTTACTTATTTGACAGGAAAGCGATCTTCTATTGCCATGAAAATAAGTATCATATCTTTAAAGATGGCAAGGAGTTCATTGTTAGAGCACATCGCAAGAAGGCAAATATAGCGATGGTAAATGTGGGAGAGGTAAAAAGGCTAGTGAATTCTAGTAAGAGTTTTGTACTTCTTATGATTAAGCCCAAGGTTGATGTGAATCATGAGTTATTTGAAAATTGTGATTCCAAGCTTAAATCAGATTTATATGATGTAGTTGATGCACATCATGAGATGTTTTAGGAATCGACAGGTTTACCTCCTAAAAGGGAGATTCAACATGAAATCCAGTTACATCAAGATTGTCCTCTTCCTAACATATGCACATACCGTATGTCTATCATGGAGAATGCTAAAATCAAGAGGAAAATTAAAGACTTGTTGGACAAAGGATTCATAAGACCAAGCACTTCACCATGTGGGTCACCGATAGTGTTGATTCCAAAGTAAGATGGAACTTGGCGCATGTGTGTGGACTTCAGAGCATTGAACAAGATAACGGTAAAGAATCGTTACCCACTCCCTAGGATAGATGATTTTTTAGATTAGATGAAAGATGCTAAATATTTCACTAAGTTAGACTTACGTAGTGGTTATCATCAAGTTAGAATTGCAGAAAGTGAGATTTGGAAGACAACATTTAAAACCAAACAAGGACTCTTTGAGTGGCTTGTTATGCCGTTTGGTTTATGCAATGCATCTACAACTTTCATGCGGGTAATGGATGATGTATTACGTCCTTTTATTGATGATTTCGTTATTGTATACTCAGATGAAATCTTAATTTTCAGCAAGACTAGAGAAGAGCATGTCATGCATATTAAGAAAGTACTTGACATTTTGAAGAAAAATCAGTTGTTTCTTAAAATGTCAAAGTGTGAATTTGGGAAAACTTATTTGGTTTATTTGGGACACATAGTAGGATGAGGTGCTTTGAGAATTGATCCTTCTAAGGTAGAAGACATTGTGAATTGGCCTACTCCCAAATCCATTACAGAGGTAAGAAGTTTTTGGGTGCAGCTTAGTATTGGAGGAAGTTTATTTCTAACTTATCTACCATAGCAGCTCCTATGCATGTAGTGACAAGTGTGAAGCGTGCTTTCCAATGGGGAGGCAATAAACTTAAAGCTTTCGAGTCGTTGAAAGAGAAGATAAGTTCAAATCCACTCCTTGCATTACTGGACTTGAGACAACCATTCAAGATTCAGACCGATGCTAGTGATTACGCCATGGGTGTAGTTCTCTTACAACATGGTAAGCCTATTACATTTCATTCTGAGACATTTAATGGTGCTGTTGTGAATTATCCTTCATATGATAAGGAATTGTATGCATTACTACAAAGCGTCAACAAGTGGAAACAATATTTTATGGGCAAAGAAACAGTTGTTCATACCGATCATCAACCTTTGCAGTACTTGCAGTCGCAAAGTAAATTACAGTAGTCACGACATTTCAGATGGATGGGTTTCCTACAACAATTTCATTTGGTAATAAGGTACAAGAAAGGTATTTTCAATAAAGTTTCTGATATGCTTTCAAGGCCTATTATTAGTGCTACTAATTTACTCAAGAATTATTTTATTGTACATGAGAGCTACATAGAACAATATGCAGCAGATGTTGATTTTAAGGATGTGTATGCTAACTTGAGTGAAGGGAATCGTATTGAGGAGAATGATTATCATTTGCATAATAATTTGCTGTTTCATATGGGCAAGTTATGTATACCACAGGGGGAGAGACTAAGCATCATGATAGAAGCTCATTCTTCTCTTATTGCTGGACATTTTAGGGTAAGCAAAACGATGGCACATTTACAGAGGCATTGTTATTGGCCTCGCATGGTAGATAGTGTTTCACGTTTTATTAGAGGTTGTTCATTATGTGCTACAAGCAAGCCTAGCAATAGGAAGCTTGGTTTATATACGCCATTTCCGGTACCTTCTAGACCATGGGAAAGTGTTTCCATGGATTTTGTTGGAGGTCTACCATTATCTAGAAAGCAGCGTGATTATCTTTATGTAGTAGTTGATAGATTCAGCAAGATGTGTATTCTTATGCCATGTAAGAAATCTATAACTGTTGAACAAACTGCTGATTTATATTTTCAACATGTATGGGTTCATTATGGCTTGCCTACTTCTATTGTTAGTGACAGGGATTCCATATTTGTTGGGGATTTTTGGTCCAATCTATGGAAGATGATGGACACCAAGTTGAAGAAGAGTACTGCTTTCCATCCGCAAACAGATGGCCAAATAGAGGTAGTGAAAAAAACCATTGTACATCTTTTGAGACGTTATTGCAGCAAGCATCCCAAGCTTTGGGATGAGCACTTGCATTACATTCAACATGCTTACAACCAGGACAAGCACTCTTCTACAAATACTTCACATTTTGAAGCTTGCTTTGGGTATTTGCCTAAGTCACCTTTAGATTTAATTTTGGAGAAGGATGTTGCCATTGATGGGCATAGTGACATTGACAAAGCTCCCATGTTCATTGAAAGAATTCAGCTCATACATCAGCAGGTTCAAGAAAAGCTTGAAAAAAGTCAAGGCAAGTACGACGAGAGGCATGACAAACACATAGTTGATCATAAGTTTCAAGAAGGAGACGAGGTATGGCTGCATATTAGTAAGGAAAGAATGCAAGGAGAAGGTAAAAATCTGAAGCCTATTTGTTATGGTCCATTCAAGATCCTTAAACAAGTTGGAAATAATTCTTTTCAACTGGATTTGCCTTCATATATGCAAATGTATTCCATTGTGAATGTGGAAAATTTATGTTTGTATGAACCTCCTTTAATTGTTGATTATGAAAGTGACATTCAGCTGCCATCCATAGAGGATTTCTCGCCAGAATTTTTGGATGAGCTGAAAGAGGATGTTATCCTTGACAGAAGGACACACACTTCGAGGAGGGGAAATGTTTATTATGTTTGGGTTGGTCTTAAAGGCAGCAAACCGAGTAAGGAAAAATGGATGGAGGTGGAAAAGGTGAGGGATGTGTACCCTCATCTTCTTAACAGGTAATTGAAGGATTTTGGGGTCCAAAAGCTTCCCATTTGGGAGGTGTGATCAGGTGATCATGTCCTAAGTTGAAAAAATGCTCAAAATTAGAACTACTCATAATTGGTTGAAACCTGAATTACTGGATAGGCCTCATCGTTGTGATTCTGGCGCCGTGAATGGGACTCAAATCCGACATCGTACATGAAAGTTATGTAGGTTTGAAGTTTTCAGTATCCTTCAAAAATCCAGTTTGACCAAGGTTGACTTTGACTTTGGAAATATTAAAAAAAGAATATTCCAAAGAATATTTCGAGAATATTCCTTGGAATATTTTAGAAATATTCCTTGGAATATTCCCTAGAATATTCTATTTGGATGAATCAGAAGCGGACAAGTGGAATTTTTGTATTTGGCAGTGGTTTGACTTTGGTAAATTTCGACCAATGGAACGCTGCCATGTGGCAAGCCCGGAGGCCACCATGTGGCCACGGATTATGGAAAGTTTTGGTTATGTAAAATTTTGTGACTTATCAAGTTCAAACCAAAGACCTCATCCATCAGAGCCCCACCTCTTACCAATCGGGTTGTCGGGTGTTTCTTAACACCAATGGAGTTCGAGTTTGTTATTAAGGTTTGAAACGTTTTGGGCGGAAAAAAAAGGGGCTAACCCCTTAGGGCTAGCCCGAGTGTCATGTAACCATCCCACAAAACCGGGAGCCAAAACTCCTAACCGCGGCGGGTTTAGACAACAGTTTGTTCCCGCGGTTCAAGCGGAACCATATGTGACTGCCCTTAAAAAAATTAAATGCGACAGTCTTGTCCGACATTTCATGCGGCGGATGTTGCAGTGTGGCCACATGCCAACACCTCCAACATTTAACTTAACCATTTGCGGTTTCGATGATTTGGAGGAGCACGCAAACATTGGCATGCAGGCCAAGTTTAGTTTGCTAACTGGCAAAGTCTCCACTTTTAGTGGAGTTTGTTTAGGGAATATTGGGCAGAAGTTTGTTTTGTCATAACTTCTCCAATACTGAACCAATTTGGATGAAATTTTGGTCAATTCTATGTATTCTAAGCATTTTGGAGAGGTTGGGACAGGTTGCGAAGCCAACAGAGGTGTTTTTAAACCATTTTTTCTTCAGGGAAGCTTGGAGAGCCATAAGGGCCATGAGGGAAATGGAGTTGTATTGGGCTACAATTCACTATTTGAGGTGAAATAAAAGCCATTCTTAGCTTATTTATATCTTTTGAATTCAATTTCACAGCTATTTCAGCATGTTTAGGCTTATTTCTCATTGTAAAACCAATTTGAGCAACTTAATAGAGCAAGGACATGCCCACTGGGAGACTTGGACCCGACAGATGTAGCCCAGGAGGGGTGAATTGCCTCATCATGTTGCTGTGTTGTTATGGTGAAGTTATGCTGCTGTGTATTTCTGATTTAAGATGTTAAACAATAATTTTAATTAACATCCCTCACACATAAACTCAAAAAACAATTACCAAAAACACTTTGTTTAATTTGCAAGACATGACAAACACTTTGCACACTTAATTAAATGGAAATGGATACTTTGAACAAAAGATACAAATAGTTTCATTTTCAGATCAATCCTTACCAATGTAAGTGTTAGAGAAAAATATCCCAGAATTGATCCTTAAAACTGCTACATAGATTGGAGTGCCAAAATCTCTGTGAACTCCTTTCTTCCTCTGCACACATGCAATTCAACGTTCCTATTTTCTTGCACATGCGACCTAGAAAAAATGCCCTCACAATTATAAACTTCTACTTAGAGTATCGAAACATAACATCCTCCTTGTGACATCGACTATACCCTGTACTCTTAGAGGAATCAAACCTTATTCCCATTGTATTAATGCAACTTCATCTGAATGCACCAGGCGCATGAGAGCAAACATCACTTTAATTCCACATTTCCACTAACTGAGACAACATTGAATTATAAAACAATGGCCGACATGTGATAATTTGAGTCTAGCCCTGATTGGAGGCATGGTGGATGCTAATTTCAACCCTCTAAAACATGCTCCTTGGTGCCTCTAGATAGTACGAATTATGAACACCTCTCAACGAGGCTCTACCAAACCCTCTATAACCATATTGTCTTGTTGTATTAGCTCAAAATGGAGAAAATAGAGACTTATGTGGGACTTGATAGGAGGTGCGTGCGATAAGAGACAACTGAAACATAACGAAATAACTAGGAGAATATATGAAGTAACCCCAATTGTTGAACCATGAGAACCTAAAACTGCATTGAATGCAAAAGTAGGAAAACGTACGATTGCTGAGGGAGAATGACCTTAAGGGAATACACCTTTTCATTGCAATGATTGCTTGATTTTCATTGAAATGATTACCTATTTTGCATGTCAATGTGTTTGTCACTTGGCGTTCATGATGACGTACAATGGTTTTCTAGTCATCCAAACTAGCGTAGTGCGAATGCCCATAGTGGGGAAAATCTACAGCATCCATTATATATATATATATATATATATATATATATATATATAACTGATATTTTTATATTATTAGTTAAACAAATTATTGTTCGTGACCATCTACACATAATGAAGGTCCATATTCAAATCATAGAGATTTCCAGATTAGATCTCTTTCATGATTCTTATTGTTATAGATCACACCACAACATTGGAATAAAATAACAAGATAAATTTTTTTAAACTATAATCGATATGTGTATATCATTAATAAACAAAATTGCTAGTCTGTGACCAACTACACATAATGTAGTCCTACATAATACATGTTCAAATGATATAAATCAAAATGATACATGTCAAAATGATACAACTCAAAATGGTATTGCATGTGAAAATGATACATATGATAATAACACATGAAAAGAGGCATCATAGTGATTTATCAAAAATGATCCATGATGGAGCCTATATGATCAATTTCATTAGCTACTACAAGTAAATTTCTGACCATCATCATAATGTCTATCACGATCATCATCAATGTTATCATCATCATTGTTTGCCTCAGTTTCCTCTCCATCTACCCCATCATCATTGTCTCGAATGTCTGAACCAGACCCAAGATAATCTGGATCAATCTCAGGATCAACTATATCTTCTAGAAGACAAGTGTTCTGCAAAAAAAAAAAAAAAAAAAAAAAAAAAAAAATTTGAAAAATTATTATTTATTTCATACAATATTTAATATTTTTATTATATTTCTAATATTACTACATATGAAATGGAACCATAATCATATTACATCATATCAAAGTGCACATATACACTGTAATAAAAATTTCAATTAGGTAATAACTAAGATGTCATTCCAATGATGTAAAACATGCAATAATTCTAATAAACGTTAGTAAAGATCATAACAAAATTTGTTATACAATTTAACTATCAATTGTAAATTTTGTTACATAACCTTAAGTGCCAACTCTCACGTGTCAATATATAAAAGTATTTTGTGTGTCGACATTAATGTTGTATATAAGTCTACAATCAAATAGAATTATATAATATTTCGGGGGGCTCATAGGCTTCGAGGCATTAACATAGTATGTGTCAGTTAAAATCTATCCTATACCCAATCATGCATTGTTGTTAGGTACTGTAGTACAAGAAACTATTGTAAGTTAATCATTGAAAAGGAAAAACTACGAGTTAAACTAATCTATCTTAAGGAAATTGTCTATCCAAAATTTCAAAGTAAACTAAACTATATTCTAATATAGTCTAAAACAATGTATGTCCAAATATGAGGCTTATGTCTTTAAGTTTGATAATGGAGGCATTCAAGAACTTCTTAAGGATTAAATATTTTGGAGGTTTAAGAGAACGAAGGAACTTATGGGATTCACTATGAACTAAGGTCTTTCTACTTGCATTCATTATTTAAGATCCACTCGGGTGCTAACGCTCCATGATAATACCTCAAGAAAATACACAATGTTTCAATGTTAAACAAATATTAAAAGATAAAAACTTAAAACCAATCTCAAAAAAACAAATAGTGCCTCATTGTCACACAGTAATTTTTCACCCTGTTCACTTCCCATCCCCAATCCTGAAGTGCCCTATGATGAATACTGTGAAGTATATCCACCTTGGAAAAATACATCAAGATATCCTTTAAATACTAAAAGAAAGATGCCTTGAAGAATGTTTGAAGAAGCTTAGCTCAAACCCTAAATTTTTGGGTCATCGCTTTTCTCTAGTGATCTGCCCATGCTGATGGCAGGTTGCACATTCTAGCCTATCATTGGCAACGCTCTTCTGATTGGAAAAACCGCGTTGAACCATTTTTGGCAATGTCTCCTCAAATGGAGGAGAAGCTTCGAGCTATAAAAGTTTCCGAGATGATGAGCTGGACATTGTTCAGTGATGATATGATCTAGCTCTCTCATTTGGAGCTCTTGATCTTATCAATAGGGGATTATCCCTTGAGAATTGGGCCTTCCTCATTCTTTCACGGGCTCCTAACTTTCTCTCCCTTCCTATGAATTGATCCCCATCCCTCCACTATTGGTTGGTCATTGTTGGGAAGGTGTGATCATTAATCATTTGTATCCCTATGCAGTGTTAATGCATAAATTTCCATTTGGAAGAAGGTTCGTTTGAAGAGCTTCAGTTTGGAATCAAACTACACCAAAAGAAGGCCTCCAACATCAAGGCCACGATTGTAAGTTTCCTCTTTTATATTATCAATAATACATCTGGTGTTTCACTTTATATTTTTGTTTGGATATCCATACAAGTAGCATAATGCTCCTTGATCTGTTAGGTAGTTGATGTTCAATGTATGTTTTTTATTGGATCACATTTGTTGTTGTCTCTTGATCTCCTGCAGGTATTCGAACGCCACAAGTAGAGAGGATCGAGCCTAAAGGATTGTGGATCAAGGCCTTCATCAAAGGGTTGAGCATAACATCAGTAAGAGGTAGGTCATTTTCCATTTCTCATCCTGCTTTGAATATTTACTAAGAAAGTGTCCATCATGTTATCACACTCAAAATTTTCAAAATTCGTTTGATAAGGTCACCTTAGGTTTCATGTCGTGTCATGTCGGGTCATGCATTTGATTAAAAAAAAAACACATGTGACAAAGTCTTACCCTAAGTCTAAACCCACCATGAGTCTTGTCATATCAATCAAATCCATCTCATATCATTTAGTTTTCGCACCCATGCCTTCAAATAAAAAAAAAATGAGCCACTTGTCATTTTTTCACTGTTTCGTAGAGAATACAATGGAAAAACAACATATTTTGCTATGAAACTACCTGACAATTCTGTAGCGGATTTGTAAAAAAATTAACTGTTTTTTCTACAAAACTGGGTTTTTCTACAGAAAAGACAGACTAGTGTGAGATATCAAGTTTTAGATGGCCAAAGATAGAGGTGAGGTCAACAAATTAGTTATCATGATCACTAAGCATGTAAGATCGTATTTTCTTTAATCTTTACTTTTTGTGATCACATGTGTCAACATTCTCCCTTAAGTTGACAAATTACATTTAAAATCATCCAAGCTACTCTCTTTCATTAACCCTTCGACCTTTGCATTTATTAGTCATTTTTCACCTTAGAAGAGTTTATCTTTGTGGCAAACAACTTGATGTCCAATTTGTTTCTTTGCAGGTGTCACATTTTTAAGAAGGTAGCTTGGTTATAAAGGGAGAAGGCCAAGAATAAGAAAGCATACAAAGGAGGATTTGTGCTTAGATAGGAGCCCATGGACCTTAAGCTATTCATGGAGGAACCTATCTTTGCTAAAGCATTCACAAATTTAGGTTTGCTTGAATTTCTGCTGGAGCTACAAGGGGATTTGCTATGTTTTTTGGAATGTGTGAGCAATCAACTTCAAGAGAAAATTTTGGGTGAACAGAGATGAATTCTACAATACTGAGAGAGTTTATTGTCAAGCACAAAACAAGGAACAATAACCTCTTTCAATGTTTCCATTGGTGCTACCAATTTTGAGATTCGAAGATGTCTTTGGGACCGATTTTCAGAATTCAGAATTTTCCTGTTTTATACATGCTTTTCTAATGCAGATTATGGATATTTGGAGATGGTTTTCAAAAACCAAGAGAGGTTTTTCTCCAGAAAATTATGTTTTACAAAAACCTCCTCCAGTTTTTCAAAATATATCAAGGATTCGTAGATATGATCTCATTTATAAGCCCTATTTTTCAGAAAAAACAAGAAAAATCTGCACTTTCAGCCAAGTTAGGCAGTTTCGTAGCGAGGTCTAGGCTTGAGGGCTAAAATTTGCTACGAAATTCCTGTAGGATATATTTTACCTCATAAATCAGTTTTGATGGAGATCAAATGATGTAAAATGATTGTATTTAACCCATATGGCCTAACAAACATGTATTGATCTGAAAAAGAATAAAAAAAGGAGTTTAGATGGCTGAAATAAGAATGCTACTAAACTATGCTATCAAACTGCCTAAGGGTACTCTGTTTTTACAACGAAGTATTTTTAATAGTTTTTGGAGGTTTGAAAGATGTTTTGAATAATGACCACCCACGTGGAAACGTTCAAGAGGACAGTGGGCCACCTCAACACAAATTCACTACTCGACAAAGAGTGTCACTTATCTAAGTTAGCATGAAGACAAAGATTAAAATAATGTTTATCTTTTCCTAAAAAATAGGACTGTTGTTTCATAAATCTACGGATACATTAATGTCTTAGTGATGGTGAATATGACTCGAGCATATCATCCTTATCCATGTAATTGTCCCATTACTGAAGAAGTGAATGAAATAAATGTAAAGTAGAGTCCTATTATAAGTGTAATTCTTTAGAGACTAGGTGTCCTTTTCAGTTCAAAAAATGTAGTTTTTAGTTATGATTAGGTGTCAAAGTCAAAAGTTCGATGGCCTTGCCATGTAGGAAGATCCTATGTAATGGAAAAATGCCTATTAATAGGCAGAACTACGAAGGAACGAAAGGTTGGGGGGGGGGGGAGATGATTACTTGACACTACCACTATTGTAATCTTTTTTAATATCATAAGATATAGTTGCAGTAGCCTATTTCAGACTTGAGATTCTTCTCTGTATTATTATGTATGTTTTTTCTATCAGTATTTTACTTTTTCTCCGGTATTCTAGTTGTATAATAACTTGGAATTAATGATTACATGCTCCAACTTCTTGTATACACATAGTCTGTTGTAAATGTCATGTTTTATTAGTTTTCTTATGTATAATCACTTGGAATTCATGGTGATATGCTCCAACTTCCTGTATACATATATCTTGTTGTTTTGTCCTTTATGCGTGGTTTGATAAGAATACAATTGCCTCAACTTCCATGAGATAAGTTTACTTGTGACTGAATTTTCATATTGACTCAATAAGCCCAATGGTAGTTATTGGTTTACATATTTCACCTACACAAAAACACATTCAATCCAATTCAGAGTTAGCCATCTGATTTCAATTTATTCATTGAATATCCTTTATACTTTTGAAAGAGCCCTATAAAAATGGAAAGGCTAATTTCCTGTTGCAAGTGGTTTGAAATAGTTACTCCAAGTTGACCATTGAAGCAGCCCATCATGACTCAATTTCGTGATAACAATTTGGCACTGTTGTCAGGGACGAAGGTGTAAATTCTCTCCAGGAAGAACGACAAAGTTCATATTTGACTTCTGATGATGAACATAAGCCAAAAACAGGAAGGTTGTATCATTTACCTGCGACTCCATTGTTCAAGATCCCGAGCTTCAAAGTTCAAAGCGACTTCACTCCCAAAGAATCTAGATTTCAGAACATTGAGGGTGATCCAAGATGACAGGGTATGTGGAAAACCCTTTACATGACGAAATTTTACAAAGTGTAAGGGATGAGTTAGAAAAATTTCAGATAGATGAAAATTTCTCAAGAATAGTATTCCGTTGTTGGAAATCTAGACAACTCACACCTGAAAATAAATTTTTTTTCTTGGTTTAGTTGCTGAAAGATCAAAAAATGAAATTGAACTATTGGATGTTCAAATTGAATCATATGATTTCCAAGATCCTAAACAGTTCTTGGAAAGTCTTCCTCCTAAAAAAAAAGATGAAATTGTTATACCATCTGACTTGTCGATAGAGGAAGAATATGGTTATGAGCTTGATATTGTAGAGTTGGAATCAAGGTTCAACCTTGATGAAGAAAATGAAAAGGATATCCAGGATCAATTTATCATTGAGAGCTTAAAAGGGATATGAATAAATTGTGTCTTCTATGATCTCATAAATGATTACATGGAAGAGTTCTATAGTCCAACTTTGCAATTATTTTTTCACTATGAAAAACAAACCCATTTTCTGTTACCTTTATCATTTCAGAATACAAATTCCTTTTGGATTAAGCACAATCAAGGAGTTCAAGTATTAGATCAAATCAATGACTGACTTTATTGGAGGTTTCATGTCGCTTGAATCAAACATGAATATTGTAGCTGTTAGGGTAGGTAGGAGTGTGTGTTAATAAGCTCAAGCAGTCTGAGCATCTTTTCAACATGTACAGATTTGGTTTTTTCAATAGTTATCATTAGGCTTGAGCCCAAGGAGAAGGCCATAAGAGCTTGGTGAAGTATTCATCAATTTTAGAAAATTTTCAAATTTTCAGGCACTGGAACTACAAGTTCTTTGCTGTACCACAGGGGCACACCATCCCCATTGGAGCCACTGTTATCACACTCAAAATTTTCAAAATTTGTTTTGATAAGGTCACCATTGGTTTCATGTCATGTCATGTTGGGTCATGCATTTGATAAAAAAAACACATGTGACAAAGTCCTACCCTAAGTCTAAACCCACCATGAGTCTTGTCATATCAATCAAATCCATCTCATATCATTTAGTTTTCGCACCCATGCCTTCAAATTAAAAAAAATGATCCACTTGTCAGTTTTTCACCGTTTCGTAGTGAATACAATGGAAAAATAGTTTTGTTTGTTTGTTTTGTTTTTTTTAATCAATTCCGTAGAGGATTTGTCAGAAATTTAACTATTTTCGCTATGAAACTGGGTTTTTCTATAGAAAAGACAAAGCAATGTGAGATGTCAAGTTTTCAATGGCCAAACATAGAGGTGAGGTCAACAAATTAGTTATCATGATCAGTAAGCATGTAAGATCGTATTTTCTGTAATCTTTGCTTTTTGTGGTCACATGTGTCAACATTCTCCCTCAAGTTGACGAATTACATTTTAAATCACCCAAGATCATCTCTGTCATTAACCCTTCATCCTTTGCATGTATCAGTCATTTGTTACCTTAGAAGAGTCTAGCTTTGTGGAAAACAACTTGCTGTCCAATTTGTTTCTTTGCAGGTGTCACATTTTTAAGAAGGCAACTTGGTTATAAAGGGAGATGGCCAAGAAGAAGAAAGCATACAAAGGAGGCTCTGTGCTTAGATAGGATCCCATGGAACTTATGCTATTCATGGAGGACCCTATCTTTGCTGAAGCATTCACCAATTCAGGTTTTCTTGAATTTCTGCTAGAGCTACAAGGGGATTTGCTGCGTTTTTTGGAATGTGTGAGTAGTCAACTTCAAGAGAAAATTCTGGGTGAACATTGATGAATTCTGCAATAATGAGAGATGTTATTTTCAAGCACAAAACAAGGAAAAATAAACTCTTTCACTTTTCTCACAGGTGCTACCAATTTGGAGATTCGAAGATGTCTTTGGGATCAATTTTTCAGAATTCAGAATCTTCTTGTTTTATACATGTTTTTCTAATGCATATTCTAGAGAGCTGGAGATGGTTTTCAAAAAACCAAGAGAGGTTTTTCTTCAGAACATTTTGATTTACAAAAACCTTCTCCAGTTTTGAAAATATATCAAGGATTTGGAGATATGAGCTCATTTATAAGCCCTATTTTTCAGAAAAAACAGGAAAAATCTGCACTTTCAGCCAAGTCAGGTAGTTTCGTAGCGAGGTCTTGGCTTGAGGGACGAAATTCGCTACGAAATTCCTATAGGATGTATTTTACCTCATAAATTAGTTTTGATAGAAATAAAAGGATGGAAAATGATTGTATTTAACCCTTATGGCCTAACAAACATTTCTTGATCTGAAAAAGAATAAAAAATGGAGTTTAGATGGCTGAAACATTAATGCTACTAAAGTACGCTACAAAACTGCCTAAGGGTACTCTGTTTTTGCAGTGAAGTATTTTTAATAGTTTTTGGAGGTTTGAAAGGTGTTTTGAAGAATAACCACCCACGTGGAAACATTCAAGAGGATAGTGGGCCACCTCACCGCGAATTCACTACTTGAAAAAGAGTGTTACTTATCCAGATCAACATGAAGACAAAGATTAAAATAATGTTTATCTTTTCCTAAAAAATAGGACTATTGTTTCCTAAATCTAGGGATACATTAATGTCTTAGTGACGGTGAATGCCACTAGAGCATCTCATCCTTATCCATGTAATTGTCCCACTACTGAAGAAGTGAATGAAATAAATGTAAAGTAGAGTCCTATTAGAAGTGTATGTCTTTAGACACTAGGTGTCCTTTTCAGTTCCAAAAATGTACTTTTTAGTTATGATTAGGTATCAAAGTCAAAATTTCGATGGTCTTTCCATGTAGGCAGATCCTATATAATTGAAAAAAGCCTATTAATAGGCAGAACTACAAAGGAAAGAAAGGGGGGAGGAGATGATTACTTGACACTACCCCTGTTGTAATTTTTTTTAATATCATAAGATACAGTTGCAACATCCTATTTCAGACCTGAGATTCTTCTCTGTATTATTATGTATGTTTGTTCTATCAGTGTTTTACTTTGTCTCCAGTATTATAGTTGTATAATCACTTGGAATTCATGATTACATGCTCCAACTGCCTGTATACACCTAGACTGCTATAAATGTCATGTTTTATTAGTTTGCTTATGTATAATCACTTGGAATTCATGGTGACATGCTCCAAATTCCTGTATACATATAGCTTGTTATTTTTTCCTTCATGTGTGATTTTATAAGAATACAATTGCCTCAGCTTCCATGAGATAAGTTGAATTGTGATTGAGTTTTCATATTGAATCCATAAGCCCAATGGTAGTTATTGGTTTACATCTTTCACCTACACAAAAACACATTCAATCCAATTCAAAGTTAGCCATCTGCTTTCAATTTATTCATTGAATATCCTTTATCCTTTTGAGAGAGCCCTCTCAAACTGGAAAGGATAATTTCCAGTTGCAAGTGGTTTTAAATAATTACTCCAAGTTGACCTTAGGGCTATAGGGCTAGAGATATCACCTTTGTCCACAGAGGGGATTGTATTCACAACAAAATTGTGTGTCCGCTATGAGACTGACACCCATCTCCTGACATCTTTGAAGCATTCACCTGCTTATCACATTTCGTATCATATTCGTGAATGGAGGCACAGGCGCCGCCTTATTAAATTCAAAATCCATGATCAATTTTTGACTGAATGGTTCACAAAATATTTTGTTCCTAAAATCTACAAAGATCTTTCTATGGGTGGATGTGTGCTGGAAGAGGAAGTAATCGCCCGTGCTCAGTATCAAGATTTGGTCTATTCCCAATCTGGAACTCTATATAAGATTTTACCTAACGACCTTCAACTAAACCAACATCATCCCAATCTCCTGCTACACCTCCTGTTGACAACGTCATTGGGACAGCGGCCCATACTGATAACAATACACCAAAGGCTTCTTCGAAGTCTAAGTCTACTTCTGCCACTGAACCCTCCACTCCTTCAAAAAATTCAAATAATCCTGGTAAAACCTCTAAGGTTAATGTTTTTCAATCTACCGCAACAGACAAGTCCTCTAATGGTAAAGAGAAGAGGAAAGGAAAATCCAAATCTGACACCCCCAAATAGGATTCCGTAAAATCGTCTGTCGACGATTCTTCCAAGCGTAAGCCCAATTATCCTTGCTTGATATGTGATGATGACCACTACACCAAGGATTTCCATATGCGTGCAGAAGTTTCCTGTCTTCTGAAGGGTGCATCTGGTACCCCAGTTGTCTTGAAAGAATTGTTCCCTTTATAGTAGATGCAAATGGTAGATCAACCCAATCATCTGAAATCACCCATGTCTTTATGACTGGTACAAAACCCATTTATGTTGCCACACTATTGAAATATTACATGAATCCCTTGAAATCTCCCACGGAAAAGGATGCTACAAATATTCCTTCCTCTGCCATTCCTCCTTGTTCCGGTCCTCTCTAGAGTGAGAGACCTAATAGTGATTCCATTGCCCAACCACCTCCAAAAGGTGTTCTTCGGAAGTCATACCCGAGCGCGTGAGCTGCTCAGCACTATATCATTGCAGAGGATTTAGCTCAAGTAGCCTTCAGTGATGTCGGCCTTAGAAGTCCTCTAGTCGTGCCTATCAAAACAGAAGGCACTATTATCTTCTATCGGAGGGATCGATCCCATGGATTCCAACCTTATTACTTTCCGTCTCGATAACTTTGTTCCTCGGCTCCCATCTCAAGTGGATTTTCTAATTCAAGTCATTACTATGGATAAAACCATCCATCAGACTATTTTTGATGAAGGTGCTTCCACCTGCATCATGTCTGTTGCATATTGGAAAGCCATTGACTCTCCTCCATTAAGTCAGTCCCCTAATACTCTGGAAGCTTTCGATGGCAGAGGCTCTCGACAATATGGTGTTCTCAAATCCTTGCCAATTCAATTGGAGGGTAAGATGGTGAACATAGAAGTAGAGGTGGTGGATGCCAACATCAATTACAATATTTTTCTTGGACGTAGTTGGAATCATGCCATGATTTGTGTGATCTCTACTCTTTCCATGTTCTCCACTTTCCTCATCAGGGGAATATTGTCACCATTGATCAACTTGCTTTCTTTGCCTCTGATTCTTCAACTGGAAATGTTCCATACGTTGGGAATTTCTCTACTCCTTATGAGAGCGTTGGGCCGAGTCTTTTCAAGGTCTTCCCTAATGGGTGTTTCTTCACTCCCGCCTCCTAGTGTCACCTTTGTTAACATGATATCATCTGGTCACGATCCATGGATTGTTCCTCGTCCCAACTAGCTTGACAGTTTTGGTGACGTTATGCCCCTCAACCCTCCAAAAAAGATGTATCAAAGATTTCTTCTCCCTTTTGGGCTACTTTTGAAGCCAATGAGAATCCAGTTTCATCTCTGGACACATATTCACAGTCCCCTTAGTTTGGTTCCTAGGATTCATATGATCCCTTGAGTGAGAAATTCCCCACTGATAAGAGTATCGTGGAAGTTATGTCTCTCAGAAAAAACCCCTTGGGATAATGGTCATCACCGTTCCTTGTTTCTCCCAGGCCTGGATGGCATTTCTACTTGTCTAGAATCCCATTTTCCACTTGAATCGACTAACCCACTTAAGGATCCCATTTTGGTTCATGAAGTGTTGTCCGAAGGAAACATGGGTAACATTTATGCTACCCTTCCAATCGACATCTTTGTTAAAACAAGGGTTGTCGAGAATGTCCATAACGGTGTATCTTGTTCTCCCAATGAGGTCAAGATTTACACCTCTCTTTTTAAAGAATTACGTGGTGTCTTCGCATGGTCTTATGAAGAAATTCCTGGCCTAGACCCTAGTATTGTGGTGCACGAAATTCCTACATATCTGGCCTCAAAGCCTCTTCATCAATGACTTCGTCTTGTGCACCCGAGAAAGGTTGCTGCCATTAAGGGAGAGGTTAAAAAACTTCTCAAGGCTGGTTTCATCTATCCTATACCATTGATAGATTGGGTCTCTAATAATGTCCCTGTTGATTACTGCGATATAAATCGAGCTTGTCCTAAAGACAACTACCCCACTCCATTTATCGATAAAATTATTGACGAATGCGCCGGGAGTGAGATATTCTCTTTTATGGACGATTTTTCTGGTTATAACCGGATCAATATCTTTCTAGCTGATCAACACAAGACCACATTTATCTGTCCTTAGGGAACTTTTGCCTATAATAAGCTCCCTTTTTGTTTGAAAAATGTTGGGGATACCTTCGAAAAGGCTATGTCCTATTCTTTTCACGATATTAAGCACATGGTCTAGCCATACCTTGATGATCTTTCGTCTCATTCCGCGAAACAACAAGATCACACTGAACATCTTTGAGTGATTTTTCTTCACCGCCGACACTATAACATATGGTTGAATCCTCATAAATGTGTTTTTTTTCATAGAATCAAGTCGTCTCTTAGGTTTTGTGGTTTCTAAAGATGAAATCCAAATTGATCCTCTCAAATTTGAGGCAATCATCAATCTCCCTCTTCCCTCCTCTTTACATCAACTACAAGCTTGTAGAAGAAAGCTAATTTTCTCCATCGATTCATCCCGAATTATGCTGAGCTTGCCAAAATATTTACCCCTATGCGGGAAAATGGAGTCCCATTCATTTGGGATGAAATTTCTCAGAACACTTTCAATGCTTTGAAGAAAGCCCCTGTCAGTGCTCCTTTATTACATCCTCTCGATTATCATCGCGATTATTTCCTATATTTGGATGGCATAGACAACACTATTGGTATGGTGCTAGTTCAGGATGATGATGATATTCACGAACACATAGTTTAATACTTGAGCCAACATCTCTACGATGACGAGACTCGTTATGCTCACATAGAAAAAATATCTGTAGCTCTTGTCCACGTTGTTAAGCATTTCCGCCATTACATTCTCTTGCGCAAGATTATAATGATTTTCGAATGTAACCTCATGACTTACATTCTTACTCGTCAGTTACTTGGGGAAAAGTAATCCAAATGTATTATCATTCTCCAAGAGTTCGACTTAGAGTTTGCTAAGGCTAAGTCTAAATCACTGGTCTTCGCTGAATTGATCTGCGATTTTCCAGCTGCAGTTGATCCTACCCCTTTTGACGAATTGAGTCTCGATGAATCACTCTTTCTCATCAGTACCCTCGATCCATGGCATGTATACATATTTTTTTATCTCCAGACTCAAACATTTCACCTGGAGTTGTCTCCCTCTGAGAGGCGAGAGATTCGTTAATAGTCCCAACCACACCACATCATTGGAGATACTATGTATCGCACTGGTGTCGATTCCGTCCTTCGTTGATGATTAAATCTTGAGGACGCTGACAAATTCCTTAATGACTGACACTCCAAGGCCTGTGGTGGTCATATGTCTGGTTATGCTAATGCTCAGAAAATCCTTTGTGCAAGATGTTTTTGGCCATCTATTTTTAAATATTTCATTCTTGTCATCCGCAAATGTCATGATTTCCAAATCTATTCTCGAAAAGAACGCGCCCCACCCACATCCTTGCACCCAGTTGTGACAGCCACACCATTTGAAAAATCGAGCATATATTTCATGACATGTAACCCTCGCTTGGTTATATTATCGTTGCCCTCGATTATTTTACAAAATGGCCCAAGGCAATGCCTACATATGATAATGAAGGTCAGATTGTGGCGAAATTTATTTTCAACCAAGTCATAGCTAGGTTTGGTGTCTCGAAAGCCATTGTCACTCACCATGGCTCCCACTTTTGCAATCATATGATGAAAAATATTATTGTTTAGTTGGGGCTACACCACGATAGCTCCAATTCGTATTATCCATAGGCCAATGGCCAAGTCGAAGCTGTTAACAAAGTTTTGGTAACAATGCTTCAACGAACCATTGGGAGACAAAAAAGAATCTGGCACATCATGCTATTCTCAAATTTGTGGGCTTACCAAACTTCTGGTAAGACCACTATTGGATTTACACCATTTCAACTGGAGTATGGTCTGAAAGCTACACTCCCGATTGAGTGTGAAATCCCTTCTCTAAGGCTAGCTATCAAACTACTTCCCGGTACTTTGTGAGAAGAGGAATGTCTTCTTTATCTCGAGAATCTCGATGAAACTAGACGAATCACTGCTTTAGTCATTGAAGCACAAAATAAATGATTTAAAGCTCAATACGATAAGTCTATCACTCCTCGCGTTTTCTTTGAAGGTGACTTGGTATTTCTTTATGATCAAGCCCATGATACAATAAGGGTCAGGAAACTCAAGTCAATGTGGCATGGGCCCTACATTATTCAACGTGTATTAGAAAAATGTGCCTATGACCTAGTCGAGTATGAGGGTAATCAATTGGTTAAGCCTCAAAATGGGCTCTATCTGACGAAGTATTATGCTTAATCGCAAGTATGATACTTTGTATTGGGCCGAAAATAAGGTATTTTTTCAACCTACATTTACCATGAATTGTTATACACCTTTAGGAATTTTTCCTCATCTTAACAGTAAAGGAAAGGAAGATTAATGTAAAATCAAGACAAATGAATTAACGGTAAAAGGGATGTTTAGCAATGGGAATATGACTTGTTGTATCTTTATTTACAGGGAAACAAAGTGGCTAAATCGACGATAACCAGAAGACAACTGACAAACAGAGACTAATAGAATCATAATGACTCCCATGGGCTGGTGAAAGACGGAAAGGCACCTCCACGTCTGAAGAACTCAAACAACATCCACAAGCAGCAAAATCCCGTATGGAAAAGACTATTACCATTGTTGTAATCGGCTTTAAAAGTCCAAAAACAAACAAGATAGATAGATTGGAATAGAGAATTTCTTTTGTAATAGACGTATCGGGACAAGATTGTCCAGTTATATCAATGTATTAACTTTTAGCTTACTAAAGGTCTTAGCGTTTTTGATAGTAAATTTCTGAGTTTTTCGTAGCGGTAGAATTCTGGTGGTTTGGTCCCAGCCCTGGGAGTTTTTGCGCTAATCTCTGTGCTATACGTTCAATACAAAATTTATGTTTCAGTCATCGAATGCATTTCGTGAGATATCATTTAATTGGTTGAATTGCGAACATAGGATATTCCAGCTTTCTTTGTCATTAGAATAGTTCATTATTCATGCTTCTTTGTTTACAATCAATTATTTCATAGTTGTTAGATGCTTTCATCATTTCCCAATGATTTTATACTTGTTTCATTAGTTTTAGGATGACTGTTGTTCAATTCTGTATATAACTGAGAGTTGGATCTTCCCATCATTACTATAAGGCGTCTGGTTGTTAATTGATTCAAAGAGATGTCATCTATTTAGTTTACAAAGATAATTCCATTGCAAAATTAGATAAGCAATTGCTGTTTAATTTATTGAAGTTGTTGTTCAATTCAGTAGGACTGCTATTCAATTCATCAGTGTGATGTTCCATCGTAGGATGCTATTTTCTGTGCTTACTTAGACAAAATAGTTAAACAATATTTTACAATTCCATTCCCTTTGAATTGATTGAACTTCGAGAATTAGATATTCCTCTTCATGGTAATATAGAGTAGCTGTTCTTGATATTACTTGCATATACTGTGCTCACACTCTTGAAATAATAAGACTTGTCATGGGTTGACAATTGAATGAGAAGCATCGAATTTGCCTGTAACACTCACCTCTGTGAACCAACATTTTTGGCGTCGTTGCCGAGGAGAGTGTCTAAGAGTGATTTCCTTTATTTCTTCTTTCTTTTGCTGCGAAGAACTGGGTATTGAAAACGAGAGGTAAGAAACTGTGTATCGGCAAGCAAAACCCTTGCTCTCCATCCCTCTTCTCAGCAATTGTGCAGAAGCCAGTAGAATAGGTGCTCTTGTTTTATGACTAGGAAGAAAAATATAGAAACAAATCAAAAGCATCCACTTAAGTCTACGAAACCCAAGGGACCGGTGATCCTTGGTAGAACAACATATATAGACGAAATCATTAAGAAATCTGAATCCCAGGCATGCGTAGGATCCAGAACCATTCCTATTCAAAGTCCTGATGCACTCCCTCAGGCAACAGCCTCACCATCTGCAGCCCACACCGAGATTCATAGTGAAACAGAAGGATCTGAAAAAAGATTTCAGATTTTTGATCACGTAAGTACTAATCCTTCTAGAGAGGGAGGTTCTTGTAATTTGCAAGAAGGGGAAGGAGAAACCAGAAGTGAAATTCAGGTAAGAAATTCAGAGCCTGGATCCCATGAGCGAGTGGTTGAGACAAAGGCACTCAGTATCCCAGATCAAGGAAGTGCTGTAAGGCTTCCTCCGCATCCGTCCCCTAATTCCACTGAGATTATTCCTCCAGAACAATAAATAACCGAAGATTATTGGCATATCTTTGATCAAATGGAAAAAAATCAGAACCAGAATCAGAGGCAGACATCAACATTTGAATACCCCATTGTTGATCATGTTACAAATACCCCTATGAAATCCATTCCCTTACAAAACATCCCCACCTTCCATGGGTTGACATCGGAAGGTCCTGATGCGTTTTTATTTGAATTCGATGTCTTATGTAGGGGATATGACTACCAATAACCCTCAGAAACTGAAATTATTTCCCTCTACCTTGAAAGGGACCGCATTACGTTGGTTCATGGGGCTCGGTGGAGTAACCATCAATAACTGGGACCAAATGAAGAACACCTTCCTTAATAAATATCAAGATTATTGCCAGACTCGAGAATTAAAAGATGAAATCTTCAATATGTCTGCAAAAGACAATGATACATTAGAAGAGTACGTCAAAACATTTCAATATAATTTACAAAGGCCTCCATATACTGCACTATCCAAAGACATCTTAAAAGAAATAATGATTAAGGGAATGAAATAATAATGGGTTGAAACACTTAACATAATGGGAAAAGGGGACATCTACCAAGAAGAATATGATGATATTATTTCACTTTGTATCAGGTGCTCTCAGGGTAGTATGCGAAATAGGCCAATCGAACGAGACTCAACTAAAAATGATCCTAAGTAGTCCAATGGAAATGTAACCAGAGTAGAGTTTGGTAATATTTTAGAAGATTTCAAAACTGACATCTTGGGCACTTTGAAAACATAGCTAGATGTCCTACAAGCCAAGCAGAAGCAAGCTATAGCAGAACAAAACTTGGTTGTATTTTTCCCAAGCTATCGGAAGAAGCACAGCCAAAAGGAATGCCCATTAGCCATGGTTCAGACATGCACTATTTGCACCAAGGACCATGCTACAAACCATTTTCCTTCACTTCCGGGGCTGAAGGAAGTTTTTAGAGAAGCAGAAGAAGATACAAAACCAGTCTATCTCATGAACCAGCATTGCCAGTGGCAAGCACGACCATGTATGCCACAAGACTTGCCTCAGTTCTTTTCCTTCCCACCGTTTAACCAGCAAAACCCTATAGCAGCTTGGCAGAATCAACCACCTTTCTCTACTTGGCCATCTCAATCATTTCCTATGCCACCTTGGCCAACACAACCCTCTTCAGGGAATAATTGGCCAAGTTTTCCTTGTTCTCCCCCTTGTTAGAAAAACACTCCCTAGCAAACCCAGTGGCCAACCTCCCCTTCACAAACCACAAACTGGTAGCGACCCCTAGGAATGACCAACCTATCCGATGGGGACAGGAGTTCAAAATAAACCTACATTACTAGCTCCATACTCAGTCCAACACAACCCTCAGCCTATCATACGGCCTCAATTGTCGGCTCAACCCAATCCTAACCCCAACAACAGGCTCGTTCAGCTAATTCAGATTGTAGAAAATCCAAAACCCGAAACTGAACATAAGCAATGTAATGAACTAAGGTTGAGATCAGGACGTATTATCTCACCAGCAGAAGATACGACCTCGCCATAATTTGAATCTAGAACTTCAACAGAGCCTAGACAAACAAATATGACTGAAACATAAGTAGAGCAGCGAAAGGAAACGGTTGATCAAGGGGAGCCTGAAAATCTTAGGATTTATTCCCCTCCATTCCCTGAAAGGTTAACACTACCTAGATCGATAATCTCTCCAGATTTCGATATCTTAGGAGAATTAAGAAACCTTTGCATTAAAATTCCTTTTTTATAGGCCATACAAGACGTTCCCATCTATGCCAGGACAGTTAAAGAACTATGTGGGAAGAAGCAGGTAAGGAAAGCAAAAACCACACCCACTGTTCATGTGGTAGGGGCACTATCTGACTTACTGTTGGGTAAGGAAACACCCGTGAAATATTAGGATCTAGGGAACCCCATAGTAACTGTGAAAATATCTGGCCACTCCTTTCCAAACACATTGGTTGACTTAGGGGCGGCCATTAATATCTTAATTGCAGGGACCTGCGAAAAGCTAGGCATATTAGCTTTAGAACCCACAACTACTTTGCAGGAACTTGCTGACAGATCTGTTATCAGACCAGAAGGAGTATTACAAGACATCCTAATTTCTGTGGACTCATGGGAGTATCCAACTGACTTTTTATTTATTAACCCAAAGAGTAGGATGGATGGACACCCCTTGATACTTGGGCGACCTTGGTTGGCAACAACTGATGCTTACATAGGCTGCCAGACAGAAAACATGACCATTGCTAGAGGAGATTCCATAAAAAATATTATCATTTACCCGCCTGCCAAACCAAACCTACCCATGATAAAAATTCACATACATCCACATACATACTGGGAACAAAATATTTGTTCACTACTTACCGTAGTTGAAGCTCTTGAATTTAAGGATCAAACTGAAGATGATGTAATCAATAAATTCATGAATCAACCATCTACGCCTAAAAACTTAAAATGTCAAATGATAAAAACAGTTATTGACGATGAACCACAAGAAGATCCCTTGGCAGACCTTGATGACCAACATATACCCACAACCGCTGTATGCAACAACATACCCATTGAAATTGAGCCAGGGAAAATTTTAAATATCAATGGAAATTTGGACAGTAACCAAAAGCAAAGGCTCATAAAGGTTCTATAGAAGTATCAGGGAACATTCGCGTGGGACTACCCAGACATGAAGTGTATAGACCCTCAGCTATGCACTCATCACATATATACTGACAAGGAGGCTTGGGTTGTTAGACAACCTCAACAAAGGCTAAACCCTCATCTGAAAGACATTGTAAAAGATGAATTACAGAAGCTACTGGATGTAAACTTCATTTATCCTATCTCAAATAGAAAATGGGTCTCTCCCCTAGTAGTCCTTCCTAAGAAAAATGGGAAATGGAGAATCTGTGTCGATTACAGAGAACTGAATAAGGAAAGACAGAAGGAACACTTCCCCCTTCCTTTTATTGACCAAGTCCTTGATACATTAGCAGGGAAATGGTTCTTTTCCTTTCTTGATGGGCTCAGCGGTTACAATCAAATCCAGATAGCCCCCGGAGACCAGGATAAAACAACCTTTACCTACCCATGGGGTACATTTTCCTACAGGGTATTACCATTCAGACTATGAAATTCCCCATCAACCTTCCAAAGAGCCATACTCAAAATTTTTTCCGATTTAATAAATGAGGGACTTGAAATTTACATGGATGACTTTACCCCATATGGAGATGATTTCGATCAAGCGCTAGAAACTCTAGAAAAAGTGTTGGAATGATGTATTGCTACCAGATTATGTTTAAGAAATGAAAAATGCCACATGATGATGACCGAAGGAGTAATCCTGAGACACTATATTTCTACAGCTGGAATACAGGTAGACCCAGAAAAAATAGAAGTAATCCTATTATTGGCCACACCTTGTATGCAGTTTTCTTGGATATGCAGGGTACTATCTTAGGTTTATAAATATTTTTTCAGAAATCGCTGCACCCTTGTATGCATTATTTGGAAATGTTGAATTCCATTGGTCTGATAAATGTGACATTGCTTTTACAGATTTAAAGAAACTGGTCTCGACAACACCAATACTACGCGGTCCTAACTGGAAGCTGCCCTTTCACATTTCTTCGGATGCATCTGACATAGCGATAGGAGCAGTTCTTGGTCAAGAAGAAGATAAAAAGCTTTATGTTATTTATTACATTAGCAAAAACCTCAGTCCTGCTGAATTAAAATATATAGTGACTGAAAAAGAATTCTTGGCTTTCATTTATGCTATTAATAAATTTAGACATTATATAACTGGCTATCAAGTACTCATGTATACTGATCACTCTGCCATTAGATATCTAGCCAATAAACCAATTACAAATGGGAGAGTAACTCGTTGGTTACTTCTTTTTCAGGAATTCGATATAAATATCAAAGACTATCCAGGGAAGGAGAACGTGGTTGCAGAATTCCTATCTAGGGTTCCTAAGATAGATGACACACTAGCGGTGGACAATCAGTTTCCTGATGAACATCCGTTCATTGTAGCAATAAAAACACCATGGTATGTAGATGTAGAAAACTACCTGGTAGTAGGAAAGCTGCTCAGACATTTAACATCAAGGGAACGGAAACTGATTGTACATCGTAGTGCTAGGTTCTCCTAGATCGGTGGATACCTCTTTCATACAGGGGCCGACATGCATATACGCAAATGCATCCGGGAAGACGAGATTTATGACATCCTACGGGCCTGTCACAATGAACCTTGTGGTGGTCACTTTGTAGATCGCAGAACAGGGCACAAAGTATTACGATTGGGTTATTATTGGCCTACGATTTTTAAATATGCACAAAAATATGTCCAAGCCTGCGATAGTTGCCAAAGAATGGGCCGCCCAGGCCAAGCTGATGAAATGGCACTACAACCACAATTGGTAGTAGAATCGTTCGAACGATGGGCACTGGACTTCGTTGGACCATTCAACCCGCCATCAAACCAGAAAATCTACATATTGGTTGCCACGGATTACGTAACAAAGTGGGTAGAAACAATGGCATTATCAAGAGCCATGGAAGAATCTATGATTAACTTCCTTTTTCAGCTATTTGTGCGATATGGTTTACCTCGAGAAGTGATAACCAATGGAGGGGAACAGTTTGCGGGTAATAAAATTACAGCCACCCTGAAGAATCACCATATCATCCATAAAGTCACGTCTCCTTACCAGCCGCAAGAAAACGGACAGGTCGAAAGTACCAACAAAGTCCTTAAGGAAATTCTTACTAAAACAATATCAGCACATTTCTGGGACTGGGCCACTAGACTACCAGAGGCCTTGTGGGCTTACCGCACAACATGGAGAAACACCACTGGATATTCTCCGTATCATCTGGTATTTAGGAGGGAGCCTATCTTTCATATTGAATTTGAAGTAAAGACTCTAAGGACAGCCCAGGAGGTAGGTTGGACTTGATAGAGGCCAAGATTAAAAGACTCCAACAAATAAATGAACTAGATGAAATACAACTACTGGCTCTGCAACACACAACAATCATACAACAACAACAAGCTAAGTGGCATGACAACCTCATAAAAAAGAAGGCATTCCAGAAAGGATATTGGGCACTTCTCTATGACTCTAGATTCCAAGATTTTACGGGGAAGTTGCAAACAAGGTGGCTCGGTCCATATGAAATCCAAGAAGTATAGAACAATGGTACCCTCACCTTGACCACCATAGACGGGTCCGGTTCTACATGTCGAGTCAACGGGCACAGAGTGCGCCTTTGTCATAAACCTCTTACAAAGGAGTCTTTCTGCCAGCAAGTACACAACAATCCTACTATCCAAATTCTAGCAGAAGGGGGTGATAACACCACAACTTTAAGTACATAAGAGCTTGCTGTTTCCTTTTGTAAATATTGTATATAATTTCCCTGCAAAATTTTTAAATTTTTAATTTTTTTTTTTTTTTTCAAATTCTGTTGTACATTATTCATATTCACAATGATGTCCTTTTCCTTCATCACCCCTTGCATTTTTTTTTTTCTATTCAAATATTTGAACGACTGTTGTTCAACACAATTGAACAACTGCTATTCAATCGGATTGAACAACCATTTACTTGTTGCGTTTTTCTTTGCTTTTCAAATCTTTGAACGACTGCTGTTCAATTCCATTAAACAGTTGCTGTTCAATCAGATTGAACAACCGTGTTTTGCATTTTTTTTCTTTGTTGTTCAAATCTTTGAACGATTTCTATTCAATCCAATTGAACAACTGTCATTCAATCAAATTGAAAAACCATTTACTTGTTGTGTTTTTATTTGCTATTCAAATCTTTGAACGGATGCTGTTCAATCCAATTGAATAGCTTTTGTTCAATCAGATTGAACATCCGTTTACTTTTTGCATTTTTATTTTCTATTCAAATCTTTGAACGACTGCTGTTCAATCCCATTGAACAACTTCTGTTCAATCGGATTGAACAACCATGTTTTTCATTTTTTCCTTTGTTGTTCAAATCTTTGAACGATTGCTGTTCAATCCAATTGAACAACTACTATTCAATCAGATTGAACAACTATTTCCTTGTTGCATTTTTTTTTGCTGTTCAAATATTTGAACAACTGCTGTTCAACCCAATTGAACAACCGTGTCCTTTGGCGTGTTTATTTACTGCTGTTCAATCGGATTGAACAACTGATTTTTTTTCCTCTTTAAGCATGTTTTTTTTTTTTTGATCTCTCCTTAGAAAAACCTCTCCTCATCCCACACCCCAGCTGTAAAACACATTTCTGAGTGACAATTGACACCTGAAGAGGAGAAAAACAGTAATATTACTAATATGATGATCCTTTGAAATTTTAATGGAAATCTCTACTTCGGAAGCTAACATGGTACATCTATGCAATGAACGACTAAGACATCTCCTATTCAAACATGTTATTACACAATACATACTCTAATAACGGTATATATTTCTACACTCTCGAGTAGTACTTCCCTTTGACATAAAGATTTAGGAATAAGGAGTATTAATTGTATTGGAATTATTTTATTTTATTTATTTTTATTTATTTTCTTTTTATTTTTTTATTTTTTTATTTTTTATTTATTTTAATACTGCTCACACCATCCCAAAGTCTTAAGGAGTTAATGAGCCTCCTTTCATGTATAAAGAATAAATTTTATGCTTGCATGCAAATTTTTAAAAGAGGACAGGAGGTCTCATCATGAGCCAGCCTACCATGATCATAAGGGTTTAGCAGGTGACATGCCCACAATGGCCAACACTCCAAGGTAATGACCTTCTTGACAACTCTAAATACTTGAAGGACCGGAGGTCTCATCACGAGCCGGCTTGATCACTCTGTTAAAATCTCAGTGAATGGAACTGTGACTATCTGGCTACCACACCAACACAATGGTCTCTTCATAAAACGAAACGAAATGCTTACTTTTCAAAAATAAGTACTATGACTATATGCAAAATTTTAAGAGAGAATAGGGGGTCTCATCACGAGCCAACCTACCATGATCATAAGGGTTTAACAGGTGACATGCTCACAATGGCCAACACACCAGGGTAATGACCTTCTCAACTGCTTGAAGGAAATGAGGTCTCATCATGAGCCAATCTAATCACTTTGTTATAACTCTAGTGAGTGGCCCCTTGACTATCTGGCCACCACACCAACATGGCGATCTCTCCATAAAATTCGCAAAATAACTACTTTACATAAAGGATTCTGGCTCATTTTTCAAGTTAAAATAGCAACCCTGTCGAGGCTATGAACTCCTGCTGGCAACAGTGGCTTTGCTTGTGGTATGACAGTATGTTCTAATGATAGCCAATTACTCTTACATATACCTTATCTCCTATTTCCATCCATTCCCAAGATAAATCCACTACTCGAATTAGTGATAATATTATTTTATCGCATAAGTAACTATAAATGAACTATGCTTTCATGTTTGAATTCTGGGATGATGGCACCAATCATTATCTATCACAATTATTCTTCCGTCACACCATACCATTAAATAAGGACATCCTATCATAATAATTGGTGTACTGCTTTCTTCCCTTCTTCAGTCACTTCCGCATGAGATACACTTATGATAATTCCAATTCTAACCTTTTTACTGCACGCGTTCATAATTTTTACAATCACTCCTATTTCCTTGAGCTCCAAGGCCACGAACACCATTCTCGTGTACAGACTGTGATTATTGATCCTTGACATCTTCCCCTATATGCATTCATGATTGATCAAATCACTCTTATACTTAAGGACGTGGACGCCCTTATTTCGAGAGAGGGGGTGTAAATATCCATAAATATTAAGCATGTGAATTCCTTGCACAAATTCTGTTGGATAGGCTGATAAGACCAAAAGATCATTGCAATTACGATATGAAGTTACCTACATTTATGACAGAAGGTTACAATTTCTTTTTCTCTTACATGCAGTGTTTATTCTAACCAATAGGGCCGAAAGGAAACACAGACAAAAAGAGAAATTAGCTCAAGAGAACGCATTAGCCATTGGATAAAAATATCTCCAAAATGAACCTATGACCTTCCCAATCTCAGACGCAGCTCGCACCATTCTTCAACAAGTTGGCTGGCTGCCATACTTACACAAATTGCAAGAGTTTGAAATAGAGATAGAAGTTGAATTCCTGTAAAACCTACAAGAGGGATATACCAGACTCAGGGGAAGGATTATACCGGTCACAGAGGATATCATTGCTGAAGTCTCCAGAATACCAGCAGAGGGAGAAAGATGGACCGAAAAGCACCTTCTTCTACGAGAGGCAATCACAGCATACCAGGATCCAGGAGAACCATAGGAATGGAAAGGAAAGGGGATTAACCTTGCCTTTCTACAACAACCATGGCAGGAATTGGCAGAATTCGTCCAGATATACATCACCTGCGATGGACGCCAAGACGTGGTAAAATCCCGTCAACTCAAATTGTTAGCTGTTCTTAAACAAAATATTTAAGTTAATCTGCCTTGTTTCTTGAATTTTGTATTACATGACACTGCTGTTTGAATTAGGAAGGCTAAAAACCCCCAAGTAGTCTTCAGCCACCATGGTTTAATCAAGTTCATTATCATCCATGAGTTAGGTAAACAACAAACATCCTAGGACAAATTTGTTAACCCTGTCGTGCATGCACCTGAGAAAAATACTGCTGGGATCGAAATTGAGCTCCTTAGAATGAACATACCTAGAGGAACAAGAGCAAAAAGGACCCGTGCTTCGACTTCAGAACCAAGGAAGTGAAGACAGTCTGAAAGAATGCAATTACAACAAGAAACCTCAGAATTGCAAGAGGAATTAGGGCCATCCCATTCACCACCTTCGAGCCCTCAAAACATACCCTTACAAGAATATGAGGAAAGAGATGGCTCGAGTCCTGGAGAAAATCAAGGCATCCCGTGAAACTAGAAGCCCATTTGAACAAGTTGAGGAGAAAGAGGAACCGTTAAACCAATCTGCCACCGCCAGTAGCTCTGGTCGCACTGATATATTACCCCACAAAGATGAATCACAGGCTTTTAGGGCCTTGTTTGCTCTCGAGAGTGATGGGGTGAATAGGGAAGAACATGTGAAGGTAAAGAAAGCTCAAGTTCAGGTGGAACAAGCCAAGAATCAAACCACTATGTTTTTCTCTCCGTACTCTGATGTGCTAACATGCAGGGAACTAGCAACCAACTATGCCCTATTTTTAGTAGAACGGTATCTATTACTGAAGATCAAGGCCGTCAGGGCAGGGAAGCCCATGAATTTTAAAACCATAGAGGAATTATTCCATTGCTGCAATGAACAAAATGAGTAGTTCCAATACCTTTTGTATGAATTATACATGCACAAATTCTTCTCAGAGGAGGATAGGGACAGTAACCCTAGTCCTTTTATAGGAGACATTCAATTCCAAGCTTTCCTCTCTTTTGCTAAGAACCAGACCTGATGGGCTAAAGCCTACAAAATTTTCCAGAAGAGGGAACATGGCCCAGACCTGTGGGTTAGAGGGGAACTTACTAGACCCTTGCATCTGTTCCCCCATCATAAGAATTTCATGCAGAGAAAGGGAGTAAGGAATAAACTGAGGCCTATCCATAAGGACGTTATACAACATGGGCGGGAGTATTTCAAATACATTCAGGAAGCAGCTCTGGCAGTAGCCAAACAGAGGTGGATGGCCTCCACGAATAATGTGAAAAACAAGTAGCCATTTGGCTACAGAAACTTCAAAGCGGATGCCTCCAGATTCCTTTTATACAACAATTTGATCTTCAACATGGGCCCTACATGGATAGGATGCAGGTACAAATGCCCTCTCATCTGGTACCACCCTGATGGTTATGATCATGATTACGAACTGCCAGAAGGGCACACAAACACTTCCTTTGCAAAAATCAGATAGAGACATGGCTTCAGAGCCTACAAAGAAGAAGTCTACCCTGCCTATTCTCTGACCTATTTACACCTCAATCATTTGTTTGCACAAGGACCTGCAAATAGGTAAGCGGGGGAGTATGTTTGGCGGAAAATAAGGTACATTTTCACCCTACCTTTACCATGAATTGTTATACACCTTTAGGAATTTTTCCTCATCTTAACAGTAAAGGAAAGGAAGATTAATGTAAAATCAGGACAAATGAACTAACGGTAAAATGGATGTTTAACAACGGGAATTTGACTTGTTGTATCTTTATTTACAGGGAAACAAACCAACTGAATCGATGATAACCAAAAGACGACTGACAAGCAGAGACTAACGGAATCATGATGACTCCCATGGGCCGGCGGAAGACAGAAAGACACCTCCACGTCTGAAGAACTCAAACGACATCCACAAGAAGCAGAATCCCACATGGAAAATACTGTTACCACTATTGTAATCGCCTTTAAAAGGCCGAAAACGAATCAGAATAGAGAATTTTGTATGTAATAGACGTATTTGGACAAGATTGTCCAGTTATATCAATGTATTAACTTTCAGCTTAATAAAGGTCTTGGCATTTTTTATAGTCAATTTCTGAGTTTTCCATAGTGGTAGGCTTCTGGTGGTTTGGGCCCAGCCCTGGGAGTTTCTGCACTAATCTCTATGCTATACGTTCAATTACAGAATTTACGTTTAAGTCATTGAATGCATTTCGTGAGATATCATTTAATTGGTTGAATTGCGGACATAGGATGTTCCAACTTTCTCTTTCATTAGAATAGTTCATTATTCATGCTTCTTTGTTTACAATCAATGCTTTCATAGTTGTTAGATGCTTTCATCATTTCCCAATGCTTTTATACTTGTTTCATTAGTTTTAGGACGACTGTTGTTCAATTCCGTATATAGCTAAGAGTTGGATCTTTCCATCATTACTGTAAGGCATCTGGTTGTTAATTGATTCAGAGAGATGTCATCTATTTAGTTTACAAAGAGAATTCCATTGCAAAATTAGATAAGCAATTGTTGTTTAATTTATTGAAGTTGTTGTTCAATTCAGTAGGACTGCTTTTCAATTCATCAGTGTGATGTTCCATCGTAGGATGCTCTTTTCTGTGCTTACTTAGACATAATAGTTAGACAGTATTTTACAATTCCATTCCCTTTGAATTGATTGAACTTCAAGAATTAGATAGTCCTCTTCATGGTAATATAGAGTATATGTTCTTGATATCACTTGCATATACTGTGCTCACACTCTTGAAATAATAAGACTTGCCCTGGGTTGACAATTGAATGAGAAGCATTGAAGTTGCCTGTAACAATCACCTCTGTGAACCAAAACTTTGTACATTAGTGTGTGATTCATTAGTGTGCTTTTAGATTTTCTGGTGTGATTGTTTGCTTTGCAGACATATTTCCTCTGCTTACCTTGTGTTCCACTTGGTTTGTAGATGTAATCGAACCATTATGTCAGTTTTGCTGATGGTTCTTTCCATAGCATACAAAACTTATCTTCTGCAACATGGCCACTCTTTGCCCTTGATGGCGAGTTGGTCAATTTACAAAGTATTTGTCTGGGCCAAACAACTAATGATATTACCAATTATAGTGTAGTCATCAAACTATTATCGTATGTGATTGCTCTCGGTATTAGAGACTTGGTTGTGAAACTGGACTCACAACTAGTTGTGTTACAGTTAAATGGTCATTCTTCGGTAAGAAACCCTTAAATTTTGCACATGTATTTACGTGTTCGATTACTGGAAATAATTTTTAATTACAGTACATATCAACACATTCCACACAATTTGAATACATTAACAAATACGTTAGAAAATTATGTTTTAGATTGACATTTGCGTCATATGTAAAACCGAACACATCATCATGATATAAGAACAATTAGTAACCGAGCTAAGCAAGCATATATATATATATATATATATATATATATATATATATATATATATATATTTCAAGTTTGTAAATGTTTGCTACATCAAAATCTCAAAAAATAGTGTTGCATGACACAATGGCTCTATGAGCCTACATTAGTGAAAAAAATAAACTGAAGGCTGCTATCCTCCCACATGGTGCTCGTGATAGCACATGACTGCTCGGATAACTTGCAAGAGTAAATGACGCAGTAGGCCTAGGACTCCCACAGTGTACCTCCGAAAATGAAGTGGGACATCGTCAAAATTTGCGTATTCTGGTATGCCACTAGTTAGGCCTGCCAGATTACGCTCCATATCTGCTAGTGGGTCTGCTCCCTCCTCATAAGGAGAATCCTCGATTTTATGTGCCACCCTCCTCGCAATTGGAGACATACCTGCTAGTCTCTCCGATCCAACATCTTCAAAAATACCATAAGTATAGATCTTGGAATACATAACAAAAACAATAAAAAAAAGGGTTCCAAAACAATTGTTTACCTTCATCAGACCACTGTGCAATTGGTGGAAGTGATAGATCTGGGTCTCTCTGAAATAAGTGTTGACATGTGCGTAGTCCTCCACCACAACCAATTGATATCGTATCCAACTGAAAAACGATGTCGGAAAGTGCATACGTTAACCCCATCCCTGGAAAGGCATAATCTCACACCATCTAAGTAGCCTCGGATCTCTTGGTGCTAGATCGCATACCTCAAGCCGCTGGTATTGAAACAAGGGCACCCTCTCCAAGAAGAAAGTGATGAGGATGGATCTATTTATAAATTGCTTCAAGCGTCTTGTTTTGCACTTGGTTAGTTGTCTCTTCATGTTAGCCAACAACCCCTCACACATATTGAACATTATGGGAGCAAGAAAATCTACAACGTATTGGAACTGGGACTTCGTTGCCTCATGCAATGCCTGAGCCCCAACTACATGGGCCGTACATTGCAAAATTGTCCTCAAAGGTAGATTTGTGATGGTTTTGATATCCACCTTTCCATTGGTAGTCTTTCTGGCACTTGGAAAATGTCTCTAGATGAGCATGCTAGTGATCTCTCCTCCAGTACGAGCTCTAGAGAGTTGGATCCTCTCCCCTCTCCTAGACAATCCTGTTATGAAGTAGATGTCTGAAATTTCTAGTCCAAGTTCTTGATCCCCAATAATGAAAATTTTGCGATCAACGTCCCATATCCCGATGAGATATTATAACAACTCCAGCTGAGCTCTAAGTCCTGAGGTTTGGAAAAACTTTAGCAATCCGAAATTCCTCAATGCATTTATGTAATTTGGGTCTTGGAGGGCTTTGTGGTCTTCCACCTCATGACCCCTATCTTTCCATTCAATCACCATCTTCACTTAAGACACCTGCAAAACATTCACAAATGGTATTTTAGGCATTTTCATTGGAGTAAAATTGGAAATGAATCGTTAAAAATGGAGGTTTTTCATGTTTTATTTTCTTCTTTGTGCTCAGTGTGCTTTTCAGAATTAAAAAGGTGTTGACGGCGTGCTGGCGTAACGAGCTAGGTGTGATCGGCGTGGGTCCAATAGCTCGAACACTCGATGATCGCTCGTGATCTTGAACTTTGAAAATCATCCCTTAACATCAAAATTTCTAAGTTAAATTCCTTGAAAATGGAATCAAATTGAAGAGAAAATATAGGGCTCTTGCATGTTAGAAAATTATATATTACAGAGCAATGGAACACATAAAATATGCAAAAACAAAAACACATAAATAACATATAAAACAAGACAGACACAAATATATGTGGTTCACCCAACTTGGGCTATGTCCACAGAAACAACCAGTTCTTACTTAATATTATCCAACAAAATGAAGAGACACAACCTACAGTAGATCTGTTGTAATATCATCTACTCTCTCACATAGTCCCCCTTTCAATTTCTTGCTCAGAATATACACATAATACACAGTCGCAATACAATTCCCTCATGTGAGCCAAGGGGATGCCTTCTAGGGAAAAAATTCCTAAATGAAACATAACTTCTACCATCATATCATCCGCCTAATGAACGACCTAGATTGACAACGAAATTACAATATTTTACAAGGAAATTTTACAATCGTTTTTAGCTTCGCCATCGCCCACCCCCTGGACCCCCCTAACGACAATCAAACGACGGGCGGCGTTGCCACCCCGTTAAGAACATGAATCCAATGCGACAATGCATATAAATAAAGAAGATAATCAAGATTCACACCCAATATTTCTTGTAGCTGACATATTTCCGAATGGTGTCCTGGATCGACTGCACCACTAGTCTGAAGATAGAGAGAAAATGGGTAAAATGTGCTTCTCCAACTTGCTCCAAATAGAATGGTAAAAATGATTTTATTTTTGTCTATTTATAGATTTTTGAATATATTTTTACCAATTTTTTATTATTTTTCTCGATATCGGTGATGGTTTTCGTTCTTTGTGCAGCAACAAAATATTTATGGTGACGGTAATCATTCTTGACTGATGCAACGAGTTTTATTTTATCTCTTTTTTGGATTCGTTAAAAATAAACGAAAAAGGAACCCTCTAGATTCATCTTTCAAATATCTTATGACTCTCGAAAAATGAAAAGATTGTTGAGTACTTGTCATTTTGAACTCGTTAAAGTAAATGAATTGACGTGGTATCAGTATATGTTTAACCCTTTTTCGGGTTGAGACTAACTATTTATGAAAAAGGAAAACCTTGATCGAAAATGGTCAAGACATTCTCTCGGATATTGTTTTCTACCTTTTCGGCTTCGAGGAATGATTTACTAAAAGGGACATGATGGAGTTTTCTTTTTTGTTTCTTTTTCAAACTCCCTAAACATGAAAAAGACACCGAGTTGTTCTTCCGTTAGACTCGTAATAAATTAAATGGTGAAAGACTTGTCACCATGACAAGACCGAGTTCGTCCTTCCTAGGGCTCGTTAAAATTACTAGGATGGATTCATTTGAAGAATGAACTTACACACTCATCATATGCTATCCTCTTCACGTTGGCTATAAAAAATAAAGAAGTACTTGTTAGCAATAACAAGGGAAAATTGAAAGTTGAACGTCCTATGTATTAGGAAACATGTCGCTCTTGAACATGACACTCATCTGCATTTTGTGTCAGGTTGGGGATATCCTTCATTCGTCACTTTCCTTCTTGGGTTTGGGAAATCCATTTTCCTCTTATTCGATCATCATTTTTTTCATCATGACCTCTGGTCCGATTTGGAGTCAAATGTTGCCATGCTCCGGAGTCATGTCGCCAATATGTTCAAGAGAATTCCTTTTTGTTCAAGTCAAACATCCTCTGCTTATCTTATCCTCTCTACAACAATCCTGAATCACTCCTTTTATCTTGAGAAATAATTTGTTTCATGTAGATAATTTGGGAATAATCATGGCCCTCCTTCGACGAATCACTTACCGTAGACATCAGTGTTGAGATTTTTGGGTGTTGGGGTAGCATCTGATGTGTTCTACCTTCCAAATTTTGTGGAGGAGCTGGAGTACATACGATCTCCAAGACCCATAAACAGTTTAGAAGAATTCCATCTAGTTTAAGTTTTATTCAAATAATTAATCTTTTTAATTAAGGACCCTAAGTCTAACTTAGGAAAATTAAATGATTAAAGTGAATTAAATTAAACATGTGATGATAATGACTTAAGTGACACGGATCAAGAAGCTTCTAATATTATCCAGGGATTAGAGATTAGATCATGACTGTTGATATTTCAATGAGAAAAGTATAAGAGAAGGGCTCGGGGTTAGTTGGAGAACACACACACTGACAGAGCACTGAAGCTAAGCTGATATTCTATGGCGTGGTTTGCTAAGAATTTCAGAAGTGTTTTAGTTGTAGTGAGGGGAAATATTGGTGAGGGGGATGGTCTCCAAAAGTACAACGAGGGCAGAGAAGGAGCATTCGAGAGCAGTGTAGAAGCAGCAGCTACGCAGTCCATCCAAGAGCCCAGGAGGGGCAGCGCAGAGGCAGTAGGAGCCAAGCAAGGCTTATGCAGGCCCAGTTAGGGTAGCACAGGGGCATCGTAACCCATTCTAGGGTGACGCAGGCCCTTCCTAAGCAGTGTGGAGGCTGACACAGGCTAGGAAGGATGACGCAGAGAGCTTTAGAGTAGCTCTAGGGTTTCCAGAGGCCGGAAAGGGGCCGAGTTCTGTAAATTCCATTTGAGGGTGTGAATCAATCATATTTTTCTATCATTGGGATAGAGGTATTGCTGCCATTTATATTTATCTATCAGGTTAACCAGTTTTGGTGCCCAGGATTTTTGTACTTAGAATCTGCATAGTAATAAAAACCCTCCATAAGTTAGCAGCACCGGTTTTCTCGCATTGGGTTTTTTCGGGGACATTTGTCTAGAAAATCCTTGTGTGTCACTTTGTCTATGAGCATGTTATTCATTATTTGATATGTATCAACAGGCTGTTAACTATATATACTTTGATGTTAATTATAAATATTCAGAATAATAACTTATGTAATTAGGATAAGTACATAAAGATTTAACATTAGGGTTTCTTAATGTTAAGAAATTTTCACATGGTATTAGAGCAATTGAAGCTCAAGCTCGATCTCCAATAAGAAGACTGAAGAAATCTGTGTTGCAGAAAGCCACAGCAGCAACAGAGAAACCAGAAATGGCAACGCAACACCAGAAGGACGCAGAGGCAGCAAGAGCCACACAGAGGGCAGCACAGTCCCAACAGGGTGATGCAGAGACAATGTAGTGCCCTCCAGAGGGACGCAGGAGTAGCTTGCGTTGCACAGTCACTGCATTGAACCAGTCTGCTCACGCAGAGGCCAGCCAAGGTGACGTAGTCCAGAAATTAATTGTTTTGCAGTGCTGTGAACTGGAAGTTGAGCTGTAGATCTTCAACAGTTTCTGGTGGGGTGAAGATTCTGCCGATGCTAAGCAGTTGCTGGTAAGTTGGATAACACACACACTGGCAGAGCATTGAAGCTAATATGAGATTATAGGGTGTGGTTTGCTAGGAATTTCATAAGTGTTTCAGCTGCAGTGAGGGGCAGTATTGGCGAGGGGGATGGTCTAGTCCCATACCAAGAGTACAACGAGGGAAAAGAAGGAGCATTCGAGAGCAGCACAGAGGCAACAACTACATAGTCCAACCAAGAGCCCAGTAGGGGCAACATGAGCCAAACAAGGCTGACGCAGGCCCAGTTAGGGCAATGCAGGGGCAACGTAACCCCTTCTAGGGTGATGTAGGCAACCCTTATTGAGCAGCGCAGAGGCTGACGCATGCCAAGAAGGCTGACGAAGAGGACTTCAGAGCAGCGTTGGGGTTTCTAGAGGCCGAAAAAGGTCTGAGTTTTGTAAATCCCGTTTGAAGTTATGACTCAGTAGTATTTATATGTATCCAAGATATAGGTCTTGCTGCCATTTATATTTCTCTATCGGGTTAACCAGTTTTGGTGCCCAAGATCGTTGTACTTAGAATCTGCATAATAATAAAAACCCTCCAGAAGCTAGCAACACTGGTTTTCCCACATTGGGTTTTTTTGGGGACATTTGTCCAGCAAATTCTTGTGTATCACTTTTTCTATGAGCATGTTATCCTATATTTGATCTGTATGTGCAGGATGTTAACTATTTTTACTTCGATGTTAATTCTGAATATTCAAATTAATAACTTATGTAAGCAGGAGAAGTAAATCAAGATTTAGCAGTAGGGTTTCTTAAGGTTAAGAAATTTTCACATTCAGCTCATTATTTGGGAAGATGATTTAAAATCCTTTCAATACCTTGGAGCATGCATACCTCAATGGCAAGTTCTTCACATTCGACGACAGGTTCACCTCATTGTCCTTCGATTGGATGATTATGCAAGTGTTTGAATTCGACACATTTATTCACACTTTTAGATTGTGTTGTCACACGTTGAGGGCCATCGTCATCATTCGTGGTTTCTCTCGTGCCTGTTAACAGTTTACGTTTTTGACCGGTAATCAGGTGGTTTCTACCATGTTTAACGTCAATACATCTATTTACATGGTTATATTCATACATTGGGTAGATCGAGATAGAGACGAAGACCCTGGATCACATTTGTTATTATCCAAGTTACGTGGAGTTGTTGAGTATTCATGATTGTACACATGATGCTTTCTATATGGATGGCTGCGACCATACCGTGGATCCATTTCCATGATATCGTTTGGACGGATGACGACGACCATGCCGTGGGTTCATGTGTTATTTGATGCCTATTAAAATATATGGTATTAAGAATGTTTATATCAGATATGTCACATATTTTATTATGTTTGATTTGGCAGGTCCCCTAGCGATATTCCGAGTCCTTGCCTTGGTTCATAAAGCATTTCGCCCATCACTCCCTATTCCGCCTTCATACTTTAGGGGGCATCTGTTACACATTAATTTTTCACCCTATTCACATCCCTTCCCCAATCCTAAAGTTCCCTGTGATGAATATTGTGTAGTATATCCACCTTGGATAAATACATCAAGATATCCTTTAAAGACTAAAAGAAAGCTGCCTTGAAGAATTTCTGAAGAAGCTTAGCTCACACCCTAAATTTTTGGGTAACCTCTTTTCTTGAGTTATCCTCCCGTACTAATGATAGATTGCACATTCTAGCCTAGCATTTTTAGCTCTCTTCTGATTGGGAAAACCACGTTGCACCCTTTCTGGCAGTGTTTCCTCAATTGGAGGAGAATCTTCGAACTTTAGAAGCTTCCAGGACGACGAGCTGGATATTATTCGATGGAGATATGATCGAGCTATCTCATTTGGAGCCCTTGATCTTATCAATAGGAGATTATTTATTTAGAAGTGGGCCTTCCTCCTTCTTTCATGGGTTCCTAAATCCCTCTCCCTTCCTATAGATTGATCCCCATCCCTACACTACTCGTTCGTCTTTCTTGGGTCGGTATAATCATTAATCCTTTGTATTCCTATGTTGTGTAAATGCATAAATTTCCATTCGGGAGAAGGATCGCTTGAAGAGCCTCGGTTTCAACTCAGACTACAGAAAAGGGAGGCCTCCAACATCAAGGCCACAGTTGCAAGCTTCCTCTTTTATATTATAAATAATACATCTAGTGTTTCACTTTCCATATTTGTTTAGATATCCATACAAGTAGCCTAATTCTCCTTGATATTTTAGGTAGTTGATGTTAAATGTATGCTTTGTATTTTATCATGTTTGTTTTTGTCTCTTAATCTCCAGCAAGTATTCGAATGCCATAAGTAGTGAGGATCGAGCCTGAAGGATTGTGGATCAAGGCCTTCATTAAAGGGTTGAGCATAACATTAGGAAGAGGTAGGTCCTTTTCCATTTCTCATTCTGCTTTGAATATTTACTAAGAAAGTGTCGATTAGATAGTCTCGTACATTGCTAGACCCACACAAGGGTTGGAGATATCGCCTTTGTCCACATAGGGGATTATCTTCACAACACTCATAAACTAGCAAATTTCATCATCACGAGCATCAATTCCACAATAGTGCTACTCTTCCTCAATAGTAATATAATTCCAAACAAGAAAAAGCAAAAGATAAAAGCTAGTGAACTCCTTCCTCTTGTCACCAATGTGTTACAATTTGCTAATTAGAAGTCTCTTTCTATTTATACATGACCTAAGAGACCTTTGAAATGTCTGTATAATGTGCCTTCTCACATAGCATTAAGTACATCCTCATTAAGTTTGGGTAGACAATAACTCATCCTCATTAAATTTTTGTTATTCATGAATACTCCAAATTGGATTGATTTTATAGGGTAAAAGGCAAGGATTGTGTGCCTCAAATAAATTCACACTAGGACTTGTAATTAATTTGTAGTGCAACAATGATCATTCCATTCTAAATATACAAACATTTTCTACAACATATCATATTCATTATCCTAAAAGAAATATTACTCACCAAAATCAAAGTCTGTTAATGTAGCAATTCATCATATCTGCCAATGTTCAAGTCAGAACAAATGTGCACTCCTGAGGCAAACCAATTATACTCTTGGTAATGAAATTGAAATGGGATATGTTTGGAAAAAAACTAACCTTAGGATATAAACTTCCGTCACGACCCATAAATATCCTACATAACTACGTTTCCCACTTATACACAAGTTTCACATAAGGCAAGTCGAAGCAAAACTTAGAATGTTGTATGAAATATGGAGTATAAATATTTAAGCTCAAAGTAAATATATAACAAGGTAAAATTGTGTAAAATCATTAAATAAACAATCTACAATTTGAATCAATCATATTGGCCAAGAAAAGAAGCATGTGCATGTATTTTAGTGAACCAAGGCAATTTTTCGCTACTTCACAAAAATGCACGTCAAACCCTCATTTCAAGGCCAAATCGAAAGATTCATCTCAGAGAGTGCTTCTTCTTCTTCTTCTTCCATTTTATTTTATTTTATTTTATTTTTAATTATTTTATTTTATTTTTATTTTTAATTCAGTGATCAGAAGGTTGAACCCTCATTTCAAGGCCAAATCGAAAGATTCATCTCAGAGAGTGCTTCTTCTTCTTCTTCTTCCATTTTATTTTATTTTATTTTATTTTTAATTTTTTAATTTTATTTTTATTTTTAATTCAATGATCAGAAGGTCGAACCCTCATTTCAAGGCCAAATCGAAAGATTCATCTCAGAGAGTGCTTCTTCTTCTTCTTCATGCACGTCAAACCCTCATTTCAAGGCCAAATCGAAAGATTAATCTCAGAGAGTACTTCTTCTTCTTCTTCTTCTTCTTCTTCTTTTTTAAATTCAGTGATCAGAAGGTCGAAGTTAATGTAAATGAAAGTGCTGCAGTGATCATAGTTCACACTGTCACCCCAAAAGTGTCAACAATTTGTAAACAACATAAACTTACTGGAAGAAAATTAGTAATTAAATAGTATACTATTCGAATCAATGAGATTGGCCAAGAAGTGAAGCATGGGCATGCATTTTAATGAAGTAAGGCCATTTTTGTTTGCTTCACAAAAATGCACGCCCATAATTCATTTCAAGGCCAAGTTTAATGATTCAACAATGAGAGTATTATTTTACTCATAAGTAAGATTAATACAACTAAAGTTTATAATTTAGTGATATGAAGGCCAAAGTTACTGTAAAAATGAAAGTGTTACAACAATTGCAGTTCATGGTGTCGCCCCAAAAGTGTCATCATTTTGTGAACAACAAAAACTTCTTGGAAGAAAATGAGTGTGAAAAATTAGTAATTAAATTGTATGCAATTTGAATCAATGAGATTGACCAATAAATGAAGGTTGGGTGTGCAATTTAGTGAAGCAAGGAAATTTTGACCTGCTTCACAAAAATGCATGCCCAACCTTCATTTCATGGCCAAATTGAATGATTCAACTTAGAGAGTATTTTTTATTCATGAGTAACATTAATACAAATAAATTTTTATAATTTAGTGATCTAAATTTTGAAGTCAAGGTAAATGAAAGCGTTGGAACAATCACACTTCACGGTGTCCCTCGAAAAATGTGAATAGTTTGTGAACAACATAAACTTACTGGAAGAAAATTAGTCTATAAAATTATTAATTAAATACTATACAATTTAAATCAATGATATTGGCTAGGAAATGAAGCGTGGTCATGCATTTTAATGAAGCAAGGCAATTTTGGCCCGCTTCACAAAAATGCATGCCCAACTTTCATTTCCAGGCCAAATTGAATGATTCAACTTCGAGAGTATTATTTTACTCATAAGTAACATTAATAAAATTAATTTTTTCTAATTTAGTGATCTCAAGATCGAATTTAATGTAAATGAAAGTGTTGGAACAATTGTAGTTCACAGTATCGCCCCAAAAGTGTCAACAATTTGTGAACAACAAAATATCAGAAAATTAACGTGTAAAATTAGTAATTAAATAGCATACAATTTGAATCAATGAGATTTGCTAAGAAATGAAGAATGGGCATGCATTTTAGCTAAGCAAGGAAATTTTGGCATGATTCATAAGAATGCACAACCAACCTTCATTTCAAGGGAAAATTGAATGATTCAACTTGGTGAGTATTTTTTTGCTCATAAGTAACATTAATTCAATTAAAGTTTTGTAATTTAGTGATTGGAAGGTTGAAGGTAATCTAAATGAAAGTGTTGGAGCAATCACAGTTCACAATGTCCCCCCAAAAGTGTCAACAATTTGCGAACAACAAAAACTTAGTGGAAGAAATTAGTGTCTAAACATAGTAATTATATAGTATACAATTTGAATCAATCAGATTGACCAAGAAATGAAGTCTGGGTGTGCATTTTAGTGAAGTAAAGAAATTTTGGCCTCATTCACAAGAATACGCACCCAACCTTCATTTCAAGGGAAAATTGAATGATTAAACTTGGAGAGCGTTTTTTTAATCATAAGTAACATTAATACAACTAAAGTTTCTAATTTAGTGATCTAAAGGTCAAAGTAAATGTAAACGAAAGTGCTGTAACAATTGCAATTCACGATGTTTTCCCAAAAGTGTCAACAATTTGTGAACAACCGTAACTTACTGGAAGAAAATTCATGTGTAAAATTAGTAATTATATAGTACACAATTTGAATAAATGATATTGACCAAGAAATGAAGCATGGACGTGCATTTTAGTGAAGTAAGGCAATTTTGGCCTGCTTCACAAAAATGTGCGCCAACCTTCATTTCAAAGCCAAATTATATGATTCAACTTGCAGAGTACTTTTTTGCTCATAAGTAACATTAATACAATTAAAGTTTTCTAATTTAGTGATATGAAGGTCAAAGTTAATGTAAATGGAGGTGTTGCAACAGCCACAGTTCACAGTGTCACCACAAAAGTGTCAACATTTATGAACAACATAAACTTACTCAAAGCAAATTAGTGTGTAAAATTAGTAATTAAATAGTAGACAATTTGAATTAGTCATATTGGCCAAGAAATGAAGCCTGGGCATGCATTTTAGTGAAGCAAGACAATTTTGGTCTGCTTCACAAAAATGCACACCTAGCCTTCATTTCAAGGCCAAATTGAATGATTCAACTGGAAGAGTATTTTTTTACTCATAAGTAACATTAATATATTCAAATATTTCTACTTTAGTGATCTGAAGGTTGAAGATAATGTAAATAAAAGCATTGGAGCAACCGTAGTTCATGATGCTCCCCCCCCCCCCTAAAAAAAAAGTGTTAATACTTCGTGAATAGTAGAAACTTACTAGAAGAAAATTAGCATGTAAAATTAGTAGTTAAATAGTATACAATTTGAATCAATGAGATTGGCCAATAAACGAAGCCTCAACATACATTTTAGTGAAGCAAGACAATTTTTGCATGCTCCACAAAAATGTGCACCCAACCTTCATTTCAATTCCAAATTGAATGATTCAACTCGAAGAGTATTTTTTTACTCATAAGTAACATTAATACAAACAAAATTTTCTAATTTAGTGATTTGAAGGTCGAATTTAATGCAAATGAAAGTATTGGAGCAATCGTAGTTCAAGGTGTCCCCCCAAAAGTGTCAACATTTTGTGAACAACAAAAACTAACTAGAAGCAAATTAGTGTGTAAAATTACTAATTATATAGTATACAACTTGAATCAGTGAGGTTGACCAAGAAATAAAGTTTGGGTGCGCATTTTAGTGAAGCAAGACTATTTTGGCTTGCGTCACAAAAATTCACGCCCGACCTTCTTTTTCAAGACCAAGTTGAATGATTCAACTTGGAGAGTGTTTTTTTATTCATAAGTAATATTAATACAATTAAATATTTTTAAATTTTTAAATATATATTTATATTGTTCAAGAATACTCCAAATTACATGGATTTCAAAGGGTAAAAGGCAAGGTTTGTCTGCCTCAAATCAATTCACACGAGGACCTATAATCAATTGGCAGTGATATAATGATCATTCCATCCTATGGGTCTGCGAAAATTGTACCTTAGCCTTGTGGTGTAACAATGCCCTAATGGGCCTTAGTTCTTGGGTATGACATTGGCCTCTTTGGGCCTTCTTATCTGTGATATGAGAAAATATTATGACAAAGATATCATGATAGACCTATGACAGGGATATCATGAAGGACCTATGACAATTTTGTTGCATTGTTATTGCTAATGTTCTCTTTATATAATTGCTTATGATGATATGGGGTGAATGAAATGTGAAAATGTTGAAAATGTTTTAAAATGCAATTATCTACAACAGATACTTCTAGCTCTAAGAAAATTAAAAATGTTAGTACTCTATTGGTTACTGGTTAGTGATGAATATGCTTGAGTAAATGTTGAAAAATGAAATAAATTATATGGTTGTCAAGTCTGGTTCATAAAATTAAACATTTATGTGGGGAGAGAGGCAAAATTATAGGTCACCTATGGATGATGATGAACTTATTTTCCTATTGAAAATATGGACAGGTTTGTAATTTTAGTTTTTTAGTTATCATTTGGATTTTAAAGTGATTTTTGAGTTCATTGGTCTTGTCAAATACTTAAAAAGGCCTTGTCCCTCTTGTTAGAATTGTAGCAAGAAAATGCTTCATTTTACTTGTGCCTTAGTCAAATGGAGTGATTCAATTTTCCACATCAGCAAGATGACCTAGATTGCAATTAGCTAGAGTGACATGGCTTTGTTGTAACCCGCTCCTCCCACATTTACCCACTTTCACTGATTTTCCCAGGGTAAACATGAGCCGAGGGTAACTATGATAAGACTCAACCTCTTATATGACCTTAATGAAATGTAGTCAACAAATTAATACTTTACTAACTTCCCTCAGGTGCTACAGAGCCTCCAAGAGAAACCCAACCCCTCCAGGTGTCCAGCCCCTGATATAACCCTCCTTTTCACTACCTAGAGCCTCAACTGCTCCCTTGCCAAGGCATGCAAGCGACTATAAGCCTCAAGTCACTCCAATAGGTTTGCATGCCGAAGAATGTGGAATTTTCCTATCAGCTCTATGCTAGTGACCCCGCATTCTAAGCCAAATTTTTAGAGCTAGGACTCATGCCTCTACCTAGAACTCAGTGAAACTTTCAAAAATGACGAGTGACATAGAAACAAATCTTATAAACCAAAACTTGAACCAAGACTTCACCTGAACATTCCCAACCGTGACTGACATTTCGTCAAACACATGGTAAACATGCAACCTACATGTCATGAATTCATATATGAACAAGGATCTAAAAACTTATTTGAGGTTTAAAAATAAGGACCATGAAGGACCATATGCAAAATCCAACCAGGTCTCGGACTTCCACGTACCCCCCGATCATAGATTGGGTTGAACCAACTCTTTCTTTCAATCAATCACCCTTGTGCCATATTCCAAGCATGAATGTGGGATCTCATGGGATAAAACATTCCGTAAACAACCAAGGAAATCCAAATATTAAACCACCTCCACCCTCACCATACCATGATCTCGCCTAAACCGGTCTCGAGATCACAAAACCAAACGAGCTTGGATTCCTTAAAATTCCTTCACTATCCCTTGAGTATTTTTCCTATCTCCACCCACCTGTTGAGGGATTCTTGGAGAAAAGCATCTCCACCCCCAACCCTTGGGAATTTCCTAAGACCACCTCACCCGGATCCAAAACCTTCGAGAAATCTAAAGCTCAACTGAGAATTAATTCCATCACACCATGGCTATCTAAAAATGGCAAGGCAAGGCTAAAACAACTGTCAAAACTCGACAAAATCCATGTAACTGACAACAAATGAACCAAATACACGCATGAATATACCATGCTTGCCAAAATGAACTAGGAAATCATACATGCAATATGTTACTTGCAAGTATTCCAGCTGAAGCTGCTTGATACAAACCTTTCCTTACCCAATCCTTGCTTTCCTTTACTTTCTTTTTCCTTCCTTTCCTTCTCCTCTCTGAGATTAATCTTGAAACTAAAATGAAAAAAGGCTACCAACCGATGCTCTTATGTCTTTTTATTCTTGATACTTCTAATTTCCTCATTTTCCTTAATTTTCCTTCGATTTCCTCCTCACATGCAACTATGACCTTTCACCTCCATTTTCTCGTAATTTCCTTTATTTTTGTAAACAGAATGCCAATAATACCTTTTTTCCATTTCAAAGCCTTTTTCATTGCCTTTTCCAATTTTCCCTTAGCCATAAACACAACAAGTGATGCCCACTAGGATATTTTTCCCAACATTCAGCTTGGAATAAGTGTCCCTTGACCGTGGTATTATTTTTACTTTATTAACTTTATTACATGAAATTTTAACTCAAGGTTGTTACAGACCCCTCCCCTTTAAGGGAACACTGTCCTCAGTGTTCTATGACACCTACAACCAGCAAATCCTACGACCCATGGAGCTTTATAAATCAACTTGTTGCAGTATTTACAATAACGTCCTACTCAAAAGGAAAACCATCATGACAAACATGACGACCATACCGCTTACTGGAGTTTTATAACATAACTCATTGCGATATTTACAATAGTAACCATACATAAATATGTACAAATCCTAAATTTTCTTTGCCTCAACCAATAAAAAATGAAGAATACATAGCCAACATCTGATTAACCATCTGCCATGTAGCTTCATCAGGCCTAAAGTGCTTCCACTGCACTTTAACTTGCTCGATTTCTCTATTTTGGAGCATGAGCTATTTCCGCTATAATATGTGCTGAGGTTCCAACTGTAATTCTCCTTCTGGTTCCACCTATAATAAAAACCAAACAATCACATATCATGGAAAACATCATGGAATTTCACTGTAGGAAAAACTGCAAGTCTATAGGCCACTGGTCCAATCCTCTCAAGGATCTCAAAAGGCTCGCAATACTGTGGTGCCAACTTGGCACATAATCCGGTCCTCAAGGAGATCTTCTTGGGATTGATGCACAAATACACATGTTCCTCAATCCGAAACTCTTTAAATTCCCTATGCTAGTTTGCATAACTCTTCTTCCTGTCCTGTGCTTCCTTTATATTCTTATTTATAACCTTCATTTATTTTTCCATGTCTGCAAACATGTCCGGTCCAATAAGTACCCTATTCACTAGATTACACCAGCTAATGGGAGTGTTACAACTCTGCCCATAGAGTGCCTCAAACAGACTCATTCTTAATGACTCATGATAGCCATTGTTGTAAGAAAACTTGACCAATGGAAGGTACTCCTCCCATCTCATATGTTGGTTCATGACATACATGCTCAAAATATCGTCCAAAATCTTGTTGACCCTCTCTGTTTGTCCATATGTTTGCGGATGATAAGCTGTGATGAAGGCCAACTCTGTCCCCAAACTTGCAAACAAATTCTTTCAAAACTCAGAAGTGAACTTGGCATCGCTATCCGACACAATATTCTTCGGAACACCATGACACCTTACTATCTCCCTGATGAAGACATACGCTATCTCACTAGCTGAATAAGTAGTTTTTATTGGAATGAAGTGAGCTACCTTGCTCAATATATTGACCACAACCATGATAGAATCATGCTGCCTTGATGTCCTGAAAACACCTCTAATGAAATTCATGAAAATGACCTCCCAATTCCACTTTGGAATTGGAATAGGCTAAAGCAACTCACCTGGATTACTACACTCTACTTTCACCTGCTGACAATCCAAACATCTAGCCACAAACTCTACCACTTCCTTTTTCATATTCATTAAATAGTATAACTTCTCCACTGCTATCAATGTCTTCTGATATCCTTGGTGTCCTGAATATGGGTTGACATGAAATTCCCTCAAGATAAGCTTCTTGAGTTCATTGTCATCCAACACATAGATCCTATCCCTAAGTCTCACCAAACCATTTGTCGTGAGATGATAGTCCACATCCTGATCACCTGTACCCTGCTGTAACCTATGCCTAAGCTCCCTGTACCTGCCATCCTGTTGTATTTCATGTAAGATTTGATCCTATAAATCTATCCCATATGAGCTCACTATTGTAACATGGTTCATCTGCACTCTCCTGTTAAGAGCATCTGCAACCCTGTTCTCCTTACCCTTGTGTAGAAATTTATTAATACTGATAATATTACCCGATCCTCCTGATATAACAAATTAATATTAAGTTAAATACAAAATCCCTCCACTTAATTCTTTGTGGAAATTAAATCGCTAATTGAAAAACTCATGAAGAAAATTAATCGCACATAAACATAGTTGTTTAACGGGAAAGCTTAAAGCTAAAAACCCCATCTATTAGATATTATGTATATCAATGGAATCATGTAATAATCACATACAAATCTTAGTACATCAAGCTCTCAGTACAATCAACAATCATTACACACTGTCATGCAGAAATTTGCATCTCTATGCACCAATTTCTTGCCTCCTGACAGCCTGCCTCCACTACGCAATCCCTTCTGAAGAAGACCTCTGAATGAATTCGAATTTCCCTTGCCTTGACTGCGCAATCCTCATTGGCATCTCCAATGTGTGTCATATGCATTGAATGCATCACTATAGTCACAACAGATAGTCCATCTCACCCTTTCACCTATCTCTCCACTGGAACTGACATGCAAGTAGTTAACTGTTGTATTTGTTTAGGTGTAAGTGAGTCTCTAGTTATGAATTAATTAAATAATTAATTCACTAACTCTCACTAGTGTATCTTTCAGTTAGACTAGATACAACTAGCTCAACTGAGTTTAACTCACTTAACTGAGTTAAACTAAATAACAACTCCTGTAACTACTCTTCCAACTCTGTCATAACTTTGCCACTTTAGTTATAAATGAGTCCTCCATGCATGAGTCACCAACCACCCTAGGAATTGCGTAATTCATTCAGCCCACTAATTTTCCAAATCTGTTCACTGAAATAAAGTGCTCCAAGAGAATAAGTTGATATTTAGTGTTGGATTATTATTAAGGGCTAATAATAATCGACATGCACCTATTTTTAGATTGACGATCTATAAATAGACTTTGCCCAATATTCTAAAAATAGAATTTCATCTATTCTTCACATTTGATCAACCATCTACAAATAACATCCTGCAACTTATATAATATGCTCACCATGTCTAAAAATAGACATACACCTAAAAATAGCCCGTGGGCCCCACTTAGTGAAGGTGCTTAATTTTCACTAAGCTCATCATCTTGTTGAATCTCAACACCTTGATGTATATGATCTCAAAGTCAAAATCACTAAGGGTTGCCAACCATTTAGCTTGCGTGTAATTCATATTCGGTTGGTCAAACAAATATCTCAACCCACTGTGATCGCTCATCAATACAAACCTCCTTCCAAGAAGATAATGCCTCCACATCTTCAAGGCATGAATGATATATGCCAACTCAAGATCACAAGTCACATAGTTTTGTTCGTGCTCATTCAATTTCTTGCACTAATAACACACCACCTATCCCTCCTTCATAAGGACTCCACCAAGCCCTCTCTTGCAAGCATCCATACACACTACAAACTCTTTATCTAGATCCCCAATCTTAAGAACTAGAGTGTTTGTAAACAATTACTTTAATTGTTCAAATATGGTTGCACATTCCTCTATCCATTCAAATTTCTTACCTTTCCTTTGCAATGATGTAATAGGATATGAAATGTGTGAGAAGTTCCTGATGTACCTCCTATAGTAACATACTAACCCCATAAATGATATGACTTTATCCACATTTCTAGGAGCTGGCCACTTCATGATATCCCTTATCTTTTCTCGATCTACTACTATGCCTTCCTTGGAGACACCATGTCCCAAGTAATGTAACTTTGTTTGAAATAAACTGCATTTTCTAAGCTTGGCATACAACTGATGCTCTCTTAGAAATATCAACACCACTGCTAAGTGTTCGAGTTGCTCTTCCTCATCCTTAGAATATATCAATATATCATCAATGAATACAATAACAAATTTGTCCAGATAAGTACATAAGAAACTATTTATCAGGCACATAAAAGTTGTTGGAGCATTAGCCAAACCAAATGGAACTACAAAAAACTCATAATTCCCTCTTCTTTGATGCGTACCTGATGGTATCTTGATCTCAAATCAATCTTTAAGAACATCGCTTCTCCCTTCAACTGGTCAAACAAGTCATCAATCCTTGACAATGGGTACCTATTCTTGATCCTCACCTTGTTCAAATACCTTTAATCAATGCACAATATGAGAGTACCATACTTCTTCTTCACGAACAATATTGGTGCACCCCAAGGCGATAAACTTGACCTAATGTATCCCTTATCAAGCATTTCCTTCAACCACAACTTCAATTCCACTAACTTTGGTGTACTCATCATGTAAGGTACCTTTGATGTTGGTTTCAATCCTGGTACCAATTCAATAGAAAATTCCACTAGGCTTGTGGGGACGCAACTCTGGAATTTCTGCTTAAAACACATCCTAAAATTGCTACAATCCAAGGCACCTCTTGAATATTTTTGCATCCTCAAAATCCTTACCCTTGTCCTTGGAAATATGAATTGCAAACATCAGACACCCTTTCCTGCAACTGCGCCTAGCCTACATAGTTGTGACCATCGTAACTGATGTAGGTTTCTTCTTTCCCTTCAATATTCTCTTTTCCCCATTATCATCCAAGCATTCAATAGCCTTATCATAAAAATCTACTTTGGTCCTGTGAAGATACAACTAATCCATACACAAAAACATGTTATATGATCTTAATGGCAGTACATTCAAATGTGTTGTTGTAGGCATACCATTCAATTAAAATGCACAATCTCTTACCCAATTATGAACTCTCTTATTAGTACCTATAGCCAACTACACGAACCAAGACTCGGCATGCACTTATTTTCTCAAGCCACACTTATCCACCAAATCAGGATTAACATAACTATAATTAAGATCCAGGATCAATCAAAATAGAAACAAATTGACCACAGAGCTTACCTTCCATCTCAATAATGGATTCCTGATGATTTACCTGCTTATTTTCCATAGCTACATAAATCCAAGGAATGTTATGACCAACATCCCCAACTATCTGTGCCTCTTGAGCACTATAGGTATGAGTTATATGACCCTGTTACAATGGAAAATCCTTCTTGCGATGATCTTTGACACATATCCAACACTACAACGGTTCGCTACCATCACCTCTATTTTGTTGTTTACAGGTTGCGACCCATGTCCCTTCTCCACTATGTTGAACTTATTATAAGGAACCACATTTTCTTTCTCACCTACACCTCGAGGTCTTCCCCGCTTTGGTGGCCACTTCCCTTTAACTTTCTCATTTCATTTCAAATCATGCTTAGGCTTAGATTTTTGCTTTGAATGCTCATAACAATGCTTCAATTTCCAGATGGCTTATGCCAGTGATGTAGGCTCATCAAACTCCATCTAGTGTCTATATGTTGCTGGAAATCCACTGATGAATCTCTGAATCTTAGCCTTCTCATCCCTGAGATAAGGCACATACATCAACAACTCGAAGAATCTTCTAGTGTACTCATCATCTATCGTAGAACCCATCTGGAGCTCATAAAACTCCTTAGCTCAGTCATCATATTATATCTAAGATAGATACTTCTCGTTGAAGAGTCTCTCGAAATCATCCCAAATAAAGTCTTCTTCCCAAATTCCCTTGACATTCTTCACATATTCCCACCAAATTGATGCTTTCCCTTTAAGACTGAAGGTGGTTATCTTGGATTTCATATTCTCTAAGTAGTTATGCAATCTGAATAATTTCTTCAACTCAAGCAACCATGCCTCTGTATCTTCTGACTTATTCATCTCGCCATCGAATGTAGGGGGATTCACTTTCTTGAACTCCCCTATAAAATTATCCCTCCTCCTATAAGGATGATGATAATGATTATTGTGATGATGTCTCCTAGATCAGGAACTATAATTAAGTACATACATACCAGTCCTCATGTCGGGTGTATTCAGTGATCTACCACCTCTAACTATGTCCCCTCTATCCAACCTGTATTTGGACCTGTTGGGGTTCCCATGTTTTGGCCAGATTGGCAAGACCAAAAGATGAGACAACATCAGAACCACTTTCAGACCTCAGGATCTAGCCCTCCTGGGTCCAGAGAGGGATCTCTCTATATGAGCGAAGATTTATGTCTATTGAGGCTCAAGTGTTATGATTTTAGGCTAGTTATAAGGCTCAGGGTTTGTTTGTTTGATTGTTTGTTTGGTTGCTAGTTATCAGGAAAGAAGGATTCAGTGTAAGAAAAGAATGAGCAAAGAGAGATAAGGCAGAGGTGAAATATTCCAGGAAATATTCAAAACCATTGGGAAATGGAGTCAGGAAAGGATTTTCTTGCTAATCAATAGGCAGGCTTTCAATTGGGCTAGTCATCTGAAACTTAGGATCTTCAAGATGATTATGTGGTGTGGAAAGTAGGAGGGGAGGGGATAACACAAATTCAGAGCACAGAGTTACAGATCAACAAGTCGTACAAGGATCCTAGTGGACAGGGCTAACTCTAATCCCCAGTGTTCCCAAATCTATAACAAGAAGCATCTAAGAACTGAATTCATTTAATTCATACATCAGAGAGCAGGCAATAACATCCACTACACTGGTTAAACCAACTGAAATCATGTCTCAGATAATACATTCAGAAGAGAAACATAAATGGCAAGGAGAGCAGAAACATAGGGTACCTAACAAGGGTAAATCCTATGCCAATATTCTAATGCAAGCCAGTAGAAACGAAATGAAATGAATGTAAACACAGAGATAGGAAAACATCGCCGCTGCTTCAGATCAAGATCCAAAGAAATGTGCTTGTCATATTAAATAACAATACCAATCAAGTACAATATTGCCAATAGCTGAATACTCAATCTAAAAACATCTCCTTCAACCTATCTTACAATCTTTACACAGAGACTGTGTCTCAAAAGAAACTACTTTCAATTCTTTGATAACTGATCAACAACCATTACAATGAGTTTCTTCATGAATTTATAGCTCCAGAGGAGCAGAGGAGATAGGTGGAGAACTAAATGCAGTATTAAAATTCTGAAAAGAAAGAGGGCCGAAGCCCATTCGGTATAAATCTTGTGCATTAATCTCTGGTGTTCTTTGGGTGAACGAATGATCTTCTTCAGACTGGGGATTACTCTTATATGACTCTGATGTGTTCTGACTACGGTACTGTGTGGTGCTATTGGTGAATAAACAAAAGATAAAGAAATGATAAATAAATCTGCCATACTGATGAAATGACTGCTTTGATAGTACTAGGGTTGTTTTCAGGGTAGGAAATCTTTCCAGAACACAGCATAGATTGAACACTGCATGGGCGCTTTGTCCTTCATGGAGGGAAAAAAATTTCTGCTGCTGTATAAACCCCTGATATGCATTGATTTCTACATGTTGTACCTTTGCATGATCTGTGGGATCATTGATTTGGTGATTTGCCTCTAAACTGCTGTATTAAAACTCAAAACACTCAATGCCGAATGCTGAAATCCTTGATCGTAAGCTGGTTTTTCTCCACGGCTTCATAAATGTCTCGATTCTGCAAGATCTGGGCTTTAATGGCACGGAATAGAGTCTGCGAAGTTTCAAACTCTGTCCTTCGACGGAATTTATACTGCCGCCACCTTTATTGACATTTCCCTGTAGTACTAGCTTCAGTTTTAATTTTGTCTGCTCAATGCGCCGCTTACAATGATTCCTATGAATCATGGCGGTTTTCCGCCTCTCTGGAAACCCTGCAAAAACACACAACTTGTTAATAAAACAATGGGGGTGGTGGACGCAACCGGGGGGGGGGTGGGGGTGGTGGCTAGACTGATAATGCGAACTGGTTTGATGGCGAAACCATCGTGGAAGACTTGTAGTGTGGTGAAAACAGTACAAATTACAGTCGGAAGGTGACACGGGAGGAAAAATGAATGAAAACCTTTGAACTTTGATCCTTTGAATGAAAATATAAGACGGGAGGGGCGAATGTACAGTGAGGCACGTGGAGGTGACGTGGCGGGACCGGTCGACAACGGAAGAGTCAACAGAGGGAAGACCGAACTGGGTCGTCGGATCTCAGAGGAGATCGACAGCCGAACACACAGCGGGGGGCGATGACCGGGGGGGGGCCAGGGTACGGAGACTATGGTTTAAACCCCACGCAGCTTTGTCGAGCGATGATCGTTGGATGAGCGAGGGCAGATCTAATGGCTGACATGGATATCGCTGCGCGTCCTGTACCGAACAATAACGCGTGATGGGCAAGCAATTTTGAAACCGTACAGGAGCCACACGTCGAAATGTGTATGGAATCGCTGGCCGATGAGGGAATACCGCCTACCACCCAAAGGCGGTGCGATGAAAACTGGGTTGTTTTATGGCATGGCACGCGGTGGGGACCATAGTGGCGGATACACTCCGAACCGTTGATCTGGCGGTGAATGGACGACGATGGCGCCGCGGGTTTGAACGATCGTCGTTCGATCTATATGGATCAACAGTTGAGAAGATGCCCGACAAACATATGGGATAAGCGCCTTCGGGCTAGCGCTTTGGTCACAGCACTGGTTTCTGAGGGAGGAAAAGGTGCGGAGGCTAGCGGAGAAGGGGCTGAGGCCTATTATATGGTCTGAAAGTGGGTTTTTAACCCTTTCTAATGCATTTTGAGGCCTAAGGAGGGTAACGACAAAGAGATAGAGGGGAATTTTGAGGAAACAAAGGGCAAGGGTAGGATTAAAAGGGGGATTTGGGGAAAGATTGGGAAGGAAAGGGGATTTTGCAAAGGGGAAGAGAGGGGCAACATGGAGAGTTCTGCAGAGGGAAATTTATCAAGGGCAGAGGCATAGGAGACTTCAAGGATGATGTGTCTTCAGGGGAGATGCATTCCTTGAAGGCTCAAAAACAATCTAGCCCCCTTCTTTGCTTTTGCCAAAATTTATAGGGGGGCTAACAGTGGCTCCACATGGGGATGCCTTCTTCTTGAAGGAGTCAAGAATTCAGAGAATAGATATTTGGAGTAGGCCAGTGGCCTGCTGCTTGGCACATCCCTTTCTTTCTTTGATCAGCTGCCACAATATGAAAACACTACATCAGCAGAAAAATTTCTCCAACAAACTACCTACCCACACTACAGTCCTAACATTTTCTCTTCCTCGAGGGTGCATTTGAGCTAGCAGACCTTTTACATTATTTATTTTTTTCAAAAAGAAAATAAACCTATTATAAATCTACACTTATTACTCCATGAGGCCAGATTAGTACTGTTGGTCTCATATGTTTCTCTACCTAGTCTAACATCTGCTGGGATTAAACTGTCCAACAGATTTCTTCTCTACATTCTAAGACAGGAAATTGAAAAGCAAGCAAGCCAGGATTAGACTGTCTGACTTGCTGTGGGCCCAAGGCATAAAGACAGTTGCACATGGACGAAAATTGCAGAAAAATCAAAACAAACTATGAAGGCTTGAGATCTGGAACTTGTAGTATCCCTCTTTTCTTTCTGTGACTCAAGTTTTGAGCATGTTAGAGTCACTTCTTTTTCTTCATTTCAACTCTGGTTTTGGGCATGTTAGAGCAGATTCTTCTTTTTTCTTTGCTGGTCCAGATTTTGGGCATGTTAGGACCAGCTGCTTTACTTGCTTTGGCTTAGGTTTTGAGCTTGTTAGATCCAATCTTTTACACATCAGAGGTTCATGTTTTAAGCATGTCTGAACCTCTCCCTTTCCTCTGTTTTTTTTTAAACGTTTTTCTTTTCTTTGAAAATAAAAATTGCAACGGTATGTACAATGAAAATGGAAACTGGAAATTGTAAATTAGCAGAAGTAATGTTTAAGCATCCTGCCATTGACAGGACCCCCAAACAGCTCAGTGCCATCTAATTCTTGTAAGAAGAAAGCATTGGGACCCACAGTGGCCTGGATGAGGTATGGACCTTGCCAAAAACTGTCAAATTTGTTGTGCTTTCCTTTATCCTCTCTTCTAGAATCCCACTTCAAAACCTTATCTCCAACTTTGAAATCAACAGCTTTGGTTCTTTTGTCAAACAATTTCTTTATATTCTCCTAAACTTGCACTGCTCTGTTGTAGACCTCTTCCCTTGTCTGCTGAAGATGGATTGTTTGGTTTATTCTCCTCACCATGCTGTCTTCTTCTATTTGGATCTCCTGGACCAGCTTGATCACAGGTATCCCGAGGCTGGTAGGGAATACTGCTTCCGTACCGTAGACCAGCTGGAATGGTGACATGCCAATAGACTTCTTTGTTGTAAGCCTGTCAACCCACAAAGTATGTACTAGCTTGTTATGCCATGATTTTTTGTTCTCTTCCAACAGTTTTTTGATGATGATCACCAGGATCTTGTTTGATGATTAATCTAATCCATTACCTTGAGGGTAATAGGCAATTGAATGACCAAGTGCTATTTGGTACTTGTGACAAAAATCGACCATCTTTTTGGATCCGAAAGCAGTAGCATTATCAGTGATTATTTTCCTTGGGCAGCCAAACCGAGAGAGGATGTGACTTTCTAGGAAACTAATGATGATTGAATCTGTGGCATTCCTAGTGGGCACGGCCTCTATCCACTTAGTGAAATAATCTGTGGCTGTTAGGATCCATTTGTGCTGAGCAGAAGAAGCATGGTGAATTTCCCCTATGAAATCTAGGCCCCATTGCAGAAAGGGACCTTCAACAGTGATGGGTTGTAGGGGTAAAGGGAGGAGTTTTCTTTTGCCCTCAAAGATATGACATTTGTGGCAGGCGACTATCAATTTATGAACATCATTGAAGAGTGTGGGCCAATAATAAGCAGCTCTGAGTATTTTGTTTGCGTTGGCTTTCCAACTCAGGTGGCCTCCACATTCTCCAGCGTGGAATTCTTGTTTAACCCTCTCTGACTCATTTTCAGTCAAACATTTAAGCAATAGGCCATTAGGATTCCTCCAGTATAAGTTTTCATTCACAATGCAGTAACTTCTGGTTTTTAGCTTTAGGAATCTGGCCTTGGTCTTTGATAATCCGGGAGGGGCATTGAGGTGTGTAAGCACATACAGAATGTCGGAATACCAAAGAGAGCTATGAAACTCTTCCTTAACAGTGAGATCAGGAAATTCTTGTTGTTCATCCAAGGTATTTATCATGTTGATGTCTAGGGCCTGTAGGTTTGATTCAGCCATTAATTTAGCTAAGCCCTGACCTTTAATCATTTTGGTGGGTTTTATCTCAAGGTCATATTCTAAGATCACAGCTATCCATTTGCCCCTTTTCCCGTCTGGGTCTTGGGACAGTATATCTTTGACTATGATGTTGGGCACATAAGCTACAGTGTGAGAATGCAAAATGTACACCTTGAAGTCTTTCAAGGCCTTAATCAGAGCATAGGCCTGTTTCTCCATGATGTTGTATTTCAAGGGTGCATCTCTGAGTGCTTTGCTAAAGAAGGCAATTGGTTGTTCCATTCCCTTTGTGTTTTTCTGCAGCAAGACTGCAGCCACTGTATGCTCAGAGGCGAATGAAAAGATCAAGAAATCTTTGGAGAAATTTGGGCTGATTAGGACGGGAGCTTGCGTAAGTGCAAGTTTCACTGATTCGAAAGATTTTTTAGCTCCTACAATCCATTTAACTCCTGCACCTTTCTTCAGCATGTCAGTCATGTTCCTAAGGTGTTCAGCCAGATTTGGAATAAACCTCCTAAGGAAGTTAATCTTCCCAATGAAAGAATGTAATTCCTTGATGTTTCTGGGGTGTGTGATCTATAGTATTCCCTCAAATCACTGTGGGTCTATCCTAGTTCCTTCCTCGGATATAATGTGGCCAAGGAGTTTGCCTTCCTATAGCCCAAAGACAGTATTTTTAGGATTCAAGGAGAGACCGAACCTTCTACATTTTTCGAATACCTTCCTCAGATGTTTCAGGTGTTCTTCTTCAGTCTTAGAAAAGACTGTTATGTCGTCCAAGTAGATAATGATGAAGTGCCCTATCTCATCTGAAAAAGCTATGTCCATCGCTCTTTGGAAGGTGGCTCCAGCGTTCATCAATCCAAAAGGCATCTTCACGTACATGAAGGTACCCCATGGAGTGGTAAAGGCTGTCTTGAGTTGATCTTCTGGGATTACTAAGACTTGGTTATATCCAGAGAAACCATCTAGCAGGGAAATCCTTTTAGAGCCTACTACCTTCTAAATAATATGTTCCATTTTAGGCAAAGGGAAATTCTCTTTGAGTGAGGCTCTGTGTTATGTATCCACACTCCTGCCCTAACAGTTCTTTTTGTGCATGACCCATCGAAGTTCATCACCCACAGGGGTTCATTTTCGTTTCCGTTATCACTCTTTTCCCTATGGCTGGGTTCACCATTATGTTGCATTATAGGGTCCATACTGGGCTGTGGATCGCTTTGTTCCTTGTGAAATGTATGAGTCTCAGGGATCTGGCCGGGTGGCTGTTTACGTTCTGTTTCTTGCTCATTTGGAGTTAGGTTTCCACCGTATATCCTACAGGCTTCGTTGCGGTTTTCTTCTTCATTATCCTCTAAATCCAGAGCAGCCATTATGTTAAAATCAATAGCTCCTGCCTCTCCATTTGTATCTCTGTTTTGGGACTCTGACCTTTCTAAGGATTCATCATTACAAAAGATGAAGGAGTCAAGGTCTGTATGTACAGAGTAAACAGGTGAATTTTCTAGTTTTTCGGGGCTACTGACTAGGAATTTCATCTGTGTCTCCCTATACAGTTTTCTAAGTTGGCCAAAGATTGGGATTGTGGCATATGAACCATCCATCTGCATTGTACCCTGCAACTTGGCTCCCCATGATCTTGATAGTAGCATGCCATACTTGGGTGGCACATCTGCCACCACAACATCCATGACCATGCATTTAGCTGGGATTTGAGTTAAGCTCACACACAAGTCTTTGATCATGCCTAGGCATTTTACTTTGCTAGAGTCGAAAGAGTATAAATCTTTGTAGGGTCTGGTTATCTCTAGACCTAGTCTTTCCATAACTACCTTAGGCATTAGGTTGTGAGATGCTCAAGAATCATGCATTGCATTGTGCAGGATCTTGTCATGAATGTTGAGACTGATATAGAAAGGCGGAACTACCCCCTCCTGAAACTTCCCCTCTATATTAGGACCAAACAAGAGGGTGGGATGATCATCATTCAAATTGACAGAGTCACCATTCTCACTAAGGTTCAAAGCCTTCAAAATCTGGCCTTTATATACATCCTGAGTGGCCAGCTCAGAAAGCGGACAGAGATTTTAATTCTTGCAATCTCACTTTCGAAATTGAAAGTGGACTGACTCTTGTAAACGCTAATCTCTGTTTTATCTGCCACTGCCTTAGTGGCTGAATCAGTGGGCTGATTCTCATTATGTACAGTGTTTGTGACAGTTTTATCAGTAGCAATAAGTGCAGTGCTAGTGCTGCTAGCTGGTTTACCTTGTGCATTAGTGTTTTGTTTGTCTTTTTCTCTATTCTTTCCAGAACTCTCAGCGGATGGTTTGCTACTTTCAGTAGTTGCTTTAGAAGATTTCTCAGGTCTCTTCTTGATAGTGGCCTCAGAAGCTTTTGGTTTGGCAGTTTCTTGGCTCTTTTTACTCCTGATTTCATATTGTTCTCTGACCTGCATCATGGCATTTTCAAATCCTAATCTGTAATCTTCATATTCCAACCATTCCTCCTCCCAACCAGAGGGTGAAGGCTGGTCTTCTTCTGAATAACAGTTATGGATTGAATCTTCTGTTTCAAATATATTAATTGTGTTTCCCTTAGACTCTTCTATGATTCCCTCATCTTCATCAAGAAAATTCTCCTTGAATGGGGGGATAACTTGTTGATCTGATTCTCTTTGTCTGTTGGGAGTGTTATTGTTTCTTCTAAAGTTTTGGTTCTGGTTCTTGTTCTGATTGCTAACTGTGACAACCATATTTTCCATCATTTGTTGTAACCTTTCCACATTTTTAGACAGCTTATCATAATTTTGGTTAGATGTGGAAGCTATGTTGTCATCTTTATACGTTACCCTTCTCTCGGATTTCAGTCTTTCTCTTTTTTCGATCAGATTTGCCTCTATGTTCACTGCCCCTTTCTGCATGTCCTCCAGTGTGTTGTATTCCTCATCTCTAAGCTCATAGGCCATGTCAGCATCAAATCCTTTAGGATATTTTGCTAGGGCCATGCCTTGTGGAGGTTTCATATGTGGAGGGAGAGCATTATAAATGTTGTTGAACCTTGTTGTGTAATCGTGAACACTCTCTCCTACGTTTCTTTTTAAGGGTCATGTATTCTGCCAGGAGTTGGCGAGGATTTTCCCTAGTTTCCCATTTGTTTATGAAAGTCTAATATAAGCCCGGAAGATCATTTATGCTACCTGGAGGTAGGCCCTTAAACCATTTCTTCACATCACCCCCTAAGCTTTGGGCAAAGATTCTCATTTTGACTGTATCATCATCAATTTCCATGTAGTCAAAAGAATTCTCCATCTTATCTACATGTTTTTGGGCGGTGATGGACTCCTTTGCAATGATGTGTGGAATCTTAGACTGATAATCATTCAGTAAGGGTACTAGAGGCTGAGGTAAAACCAGAGGTGCATACCAGGCTGCCATGATGATGTTTTGATGGGCTAAAGGGGCTTGGGCAGCAGGTATATGGATGACAGGGATATTATGCCCAGCAGAGGACTGGTGAGCAGACCTAGGGTGACTGAGCCCCAAGTTTTGTATGAAATGTAAATCAGGAGGTGTAGATGGAGGGGTCTGTCTATTCCCAAGGTGTCTACCACTTTTCCGTGGTGAATCAGGAAGCTCAGGGTCTAGCTGATCTAGGCTACTGCATGACCTAGTTCTAGATAAGCTGTTAGGTAGGTCTAGGTCAAGGTGAAAGTGTGATAGAGCTGTAAGATTTTCTGGTGCAGAATTAGCTCTATGGATGTGTTTGGAAATAGTTGATCTTTTAGGTGTATGAGCTCCCTTAAGGATGCTCTCAGGATTGTCAACTATTTCAGGTGGGTCTGGGTCAGGGTAAGCTCTTGTATGAATGGTTCTAGAAGCCAGAATGTTGTTTCCGACCTAAGCAACTTAACCCTACTTGTTACTTCTACTGTGGTTGATGTTGTTATGGAGGCCGGTCTCCTAGTGGAGTCTAATGTGAACCAAGATAATCAGCAGGCCTACTGATCACCAATGGAGTCTTTGAAACGTTTATGGAATATTGGAGTCGCCAGGTGGAGGGTTTAGGATGTTTTTTGGAGGGGACACTGTCCACCAAAGTGCACCTGAGATGTCCTTTTCGAGGATATCTTCAAACACAGCAAACTCTAACCAGAGATTGGCTGGGAGGGCATTTACCAGATATGTCACCTCTGAAAGAGTGTGAGATCTGGAGGCTACCTGGCCCTTTCCAGAGTCTGTCCAAGAGTATGGGAAAACACAACAAATGGTATAGAGGTTGATGTGAGAATAAGACTGTTTAATTGCCAACCTAACCAGAGATTGTAGGTCTTTTGAATGCTTAAGAATGTTTAAGGTGTAATGCACTCAGTTCCCCAGCGGAGTCGCCATTATGTTGGGGTTCCCATGTTTTGGCCAAATTGGCAAGACCAAAATATGAGACAACATCATAACCACTTTCAGACCTCAGGATCTAGCCCTCCTGGGTCCAGAGAGGGATCTCTCTATATGAGCGAAGATTTATGTCTATTGAGGCTCAAGTGTTATGATTTTAGGCTAGTTATAAGGCTTAGGGTTTGTTTGTTTGATTGTTTGTTTGGTTGCTAGTTATCAGGAAAGAAGGATTCAATGTAAGACAAGAATGAGCAAAGAGAGATAAGGCAGAGGTGAAATATTCCAGGAAATATTCAAAACCATTGGGCAATGGAGTCAGGAAATGATTTGCTTGCTAATCAATAGGCAGGCTTTCAATTGGGCTAGTCATCTGAAACTTAGGATCTTCAAGATGATTATGTGGTATGGAAAGTAGGAGGGGAGGGGATAACACAGATTCGGAGCACAGAGTTATAGATCAGCAGGTCGTACAAGGATCCTAGTGGACAGGGCTAACTCTAATCCCCAGTGTTCCCAAATCTTCCAACTAAATCTATAACAAGAAGCATCTAAGAACTGAATTCATTTAATTCATACATCAGAGAGCAGGCAATAACATCCACTACACTGGTTAAACCAAATGAAATCATATCTTAGATAATACATTCAGAAGAGAAACATAAATGGCAAGGACAACAGAAACATAGGGTACCTAACAAGGGTAAATCCTATGCCAATATTCTGATGCAAGCCAGTAGAAACGAAATGAAATGAATATAAACACAGAGATAGGAAAACATCACCGCTGCTTCAAATCAGGATCCAAAGAAATGTGCTTGTCATATTAAATAACAATACCAATCAAGTACAATATTGCCAATAGCTGAATACTCAGTCTGAAGACATTTCCTTAAGCCTATCTTACAATCTTTACACAGAGACCGTGCCTCAAAAGAAACTACTTTCAGTTCTCTGATAACCAATCAACAACCATTACAATGAGTTTATTCATGGATTTATAGCTCCATAGGAGCAGTAGAGGTAGGTGGAGAACAAATGCAGTATTAAACATCTGAAAAGAAAGAGGGCCGAAGCCCATTCTGTATAAATCCTGTGCATTGATCTCTGGCGTTCTTTGGGCGAATGAATGGTCTTCTTCAGACTGGGGATTACTCTGATATGACTCTGATGTGTTCTGACTGTAGTACTGTGTGGTGCTATTGGTGAATAAACAAATATAAAATAATGATAAAGAGATCTGCCATACTGATGAAGTAAATGCTTTGATGGTACTGGGGTTGTTTCAGGGTAGGAAATCTCTCCAGAACACGGCATAGATTGAATACTGCATGGGTGTTCTGTCCTTTATGGAGGGAAAAACATTCTGCTACTGTATAAACCCCTGATATGCATTGATTTCTACGTGTTGTACCTTTGCATGATCTATGGGATCATTGATCTGGTTCTTTGCCTCTAAACTGTTGTATTAAAACTCAAAAACCATCAATTCTGAATGTTGGAATCCTTGATTATAAGTTGGTCTTTCTCCACAGCTTCATAAATGTCTCGATTCTACAAGATCTGGGCTTTAATGGCGCGGGATAGAGTCTGCGAAGTTTCAAACTTTTTCCTTCGATGGAATTTATACTGCCGCCACCTTTCTTGACATTTCCCTGTAGTACCAGCTTCAGTTTTAATTCTTCCTGCTCAATGCGTTGCTTACCATGATTCCTATGAATCATGGCAGCTTTCTGCCTCTCTGGAAGCCCTGCAAAAACACGCAACTTGTTAAGAAAACCATGGGGGTGGTGGACACAACGGGGGGTGGCTAGACTGATGATGCGGATTGGTTTGATGGCGAAACTATCGTGGATGACATGTAGTGAGGTGGAAACAATGAATACTACATTCATAAGGTGGCGCAGAAGGAAAAATGAACGAAAAACCTTTGAATCTCTGACCTTTGAATGAATATGTAAGACGGAAGGGGCGACAGTATGGTGAGGCACGTGGAGGTGACGTGGCGGGACTAGTCGACAATGGGAGAGTCAACAGTGGGAAGACCAAACTGGGCCGTCGGATCTCAGAGGAGATCGATAGTCGAACGCATAGTGGAGGTTGATGAACGGGGGGCCCAGGGTATGGAGACTATGGTTTAAACCTTGTGCAGCTTCGTCGAGCGATGATCGTTGGATGGGCAGAGGCAGATCTGACGGCTCGTATGAATATCACTGCGCATCCTATACCGAACAATAACGCGCGATGGGTAAGCGGTTTTGAAACCGTACAGGAGCCACACGTCGAAATGTGTGTGGAATCGTTGGCCGATGAAGGAATACCGCCTACTGCCCGAAAGCGGTGCGATGAAAACTGGGCTGTTTAATGGCATGGTGCGCGGTGGGGACCACAGTGGCAGACGCCCTCTGAACCGTTGATCTGGCGGTGAATGGACAGCGATGGCGCGATCAGTGGTTTGAACGTGTGAATCATGAGCGCCGCGGGGTTTGATGATCGCCATCCGATCTCTATGGATCAACGGTTGAGAAAGCGCCTGAAAAAAATATGGGATAAGACTAGCGCTTTGGTCACGGCACAGCTGGTTTTCGAGGGAGGAAAAGGTGCGGGCTGGCGGAGAAGGGCTATGCCACCTTCGCCTATTATATGGTCCAGAAAGTGGGTTTTTAACCCTTTTAATGCATTTTGAGGCCTAAGGAAGATAGGAAGGAGTAGGGGGAATTTTATTAACAACAAGGGCAAGGAGTGCAGGATTGAGAGATTTGGGGAAAGATTGGGAAGGAAAGGGGATTTTGCAAAGGGGAAGAGAGGGGCAACATGGAGAGTTCTGCAGAGGGAAATTTATCAAGGGCAGAGGCATAGGAGACTCCAAGGATGATGTGTCTTTAGGGGAGATGCATTCCTTGAAGGCTCAAAAACAATCTAGCCCCCTTCTTTGCTTTTGCCAAAATTTATAGGGGGGCTAACAGGACCGATACCTGCTACCATTATCTGCATTATTTTCTCTTTCTGCTCTTGAATGATCCTCAATTGTTTATGTCTCTGCAATTTCGACAAGCTCTGAAGAATCGTTGCATTGACTTCTATCTGCTTCTCCTGAGCCCTTGCAAGTCTTTACTGAGCCTCAATCAACCTGTCATTGTCTACTTTGCAATTTCTAATATATACCCTCAAACTCCTTAATGTGTTTTATATACCAGGAGAATATTCACCTCCTTGCTGCCAAATTGATATGTAGGGAGAGTCACGAGAACTGTAGTCCACCATTTTTCTTGTCATCTTTGCTTTTCTTCTTCCTGTAAGTATAACATGTCAGATAAACCAAATAGATACAAAAATCAAATCCATACCTCATTGATGTTCATGGGAGGCTTATCTCATCTACAAGATCAATACACATTAGCATGTACATGTATAACCATTATCATAACAATATAACATCATGCATGACCATATCAATTGTATACCATAACCCACGCATAACCACCATAACCATGACAACATCATATTTTACCCAAAGAGAGTGCAACCCGCTCTGATACCACCTTGTCACATGTTCCTCCCACTTTCACCAGTTTGAACTGGGTAAACATGAGCTGAGGGTCACTATGATAAGACTCAACCTCCTATACGACCTTAAGGAAATGGAGTCAAAAAATTAAGACTTTATTGACTTCCCTTAGGCGCTACAGGACCTCCAGGAGCAACCCAACCCCTCTAGGTGTCCATCCCCTAAGATAACCCTCTTTTTCACTGTCTTGGAGCCTCAGTCGCTCGCTTTCCAAGGCATGCAAGTGAATATAAGCCTTTAGTCACTCCCATAGGCCTTCCTACCAACGACTGTGGACTTTTCCAGTTAGTTCTATGCTAGCAACCCCAAATTTTGAGCCACTTTTTCAGGGCTAGGACTCAGGCCTCTGCGCAGAAATCAGTGAAACTTTCATAAATGATGAGTGAATTAGAAACAAAGGTTATAAACCAAAACTTGAACCAAGACTTGACCTGACCCTTCCCAACTGGGACTGACATTTTGTCAAACACATGGTAAACATGCAACGTACAGGTCATGAATGCATATTTGAACATAAGGATCTGAAAAATTATCCGAGTTTTAATAAGAAGGACCAATGCCTTCTCACAATAGTTTTTATAATGCCATTTAGGTCATACGTTCATGAACTAGACATTCATTAACGAAATTGTGACAATATCCATACTTATATTTGTTAAATAAGCATGTTTATAACCAACATATAACCAGATAAATACCAATGATAGAACAACCATTAAAGCCACAAAACAACAAGTACATTTACTCATCAAAGAAGAGAAACTTAGCTCTTATTAACTATATGCAAAATATAACCAGGTTCGGGACTTCAACGTACCACCCGACTATAGATTGGGATGAACCAAATCTTTCTTTCATCCAATCACCCTCGTGCCATATTCCAAGTATGAATGTGGGATATCATGGGATAAATCAATCCATAAAAAACCAAGGGAACCTAGAGGTTAAACCACATCCACCCTCACCATATCATGATCTCACCTAAACTGGTCCCGAGATCATAAAACCAAACCAAGCTTGGATTCCTTAGAATTCCTTCACCATACCTTGAGGAATTTTCTTGTATCCACCCAGCTGTTGGGGGCTTCCCAGAGAAAATCATCTCCACCCCCAACCCTTGGTATTTTCCTAAGACCACCTCACCCGGATCCAAAACCTTCTGGCAATCCAAAGCTCAACCAAGAATGAATCCCATCACACCATGATTATCTGGAAATGGAAAGGAAAGGATAAAACCACTGTCAAAACCTAAAAAAATCCATTCCACCGATAGTAAATGAACCAAACACACACATGCATATACCATGCATGCCAAAACCAGCTAGGAAATCATACATGTAATCTACTACCTACAAGTATTCTAGTTAAAGTTGCTTGATCCAACCTTTCCTTGCTTGATCCTTGCCTTCTTTGTCCTTCCTTTGCTTGCTTGCTTTCATTTTCCTCTTGATTCTCTTCTCCTCTCTGAGACTAATCCTGAAATTGAACTGATAAAAGGCTACCAACTAATGCTTTGATGTATTTTTATTATTTATGCCTCTAATTTCCTCATTTTCCTTAATTTTCCTTCAATGTCCCCCTCACCTGTAACATGTGACCTTTCACCTCCCTTTCCTCCTAATTTCCTTTATTTTCATAAATAAAATGCCAATAATACCTTTTTTTTCCTTTTCAAAGACTTTGCCATTGCCTTTGCTAATTTCCCCTTAGCCATAAGCACAACAAGTGACGCCCACTAGGATATTTTTCCCAACATCCAGCTTGGAATAAGTGTCCCTTGACCTTGGTCTTATTTTTCCTATATTAATTTTATTAAGTGAAGTTTTAACTGAGGGTATTACATTTTTCTCTTAGTTAAATTAGTAATTTAAAGTTTGTAGACTAGTAGTAGAGTTGTGCATGGGTTGATTGCTATAATTTAGCAATATAGTGGAGTTATTGTTGGTTAAACTCAATTGTCTGAGATCTAGTCATTCACAAAGTCAGAAAAGTTTAGTTGAGTAGTAATGATTGTTGTCAACTCACTGATCTCTTAGTTAACTAATCAATTTACTAAAAATAGTCTCAATCATGCACAAAATTTGAATTTCCTAGTTTAGGTGGAAGAAAAGGAACATTTTATTTACTGTTGTATATTAGTTGAGTGTACAGGTTTTTGCATTGGAGCCGGTGATCAATTCCTTTAGGAATTTCACAAGGAAATAGGGAATTTCTGCAACTTTTAGGAGCTAGTTTCCTCAAGGATTGCGCAAGGAAATAGGAGGAAAACTAAGGCCTATTTTGGATAAGTGTTAGTAAGAGGAGGAGATCAAAATTGCAGTGCAGAATGTGCTTCATGTGTTAAGCAGTCATTGTAATTGATCCATATTCTCATCTGAATTAATGCAAAGTAGCGAAGGGGTTTTTCACAGTGGGGTTCCCTTGTAAAATCATTTTGTTCCTTGTGTTTTAATGGTTGCATGTTAGTGCATGCGTTTCTATTGTATGTTTTTCCTTCCGCAGATTGAGTAGAATAAATTTGTATCTGTTGTTTTAGTTCGAATTCATTATAAGCTCAAATTTCTTTCCATTATCCATGGTATCAGAGTCTTAAAAACTACATAGAAACCAACTTCCTCATATCTCTTAGAAATTTAAATAACATATTTGTGTTTCGGGAATTTTCTTCAGTGCGGGAAAAATATTTTTCTCTGAATTGAGGCTTGAGTATGCATTGGAAGGAACTTCGAATTTCATAACTTGGAAAGACAGAATGGAAGTTGTGTTGGATGACAATGGAGTATTGGAGTACACATAAACTGATATTCCAAAACAAACAACATCATATGCACAATAACTGGCTCAGTGGAAGAAATATACATCAAAAGCTAGGAGGATTATCCTAAAGGGAGTTAGAGATCGTGTGGTTTTGAGTTTGCATGGAAAGAATACTGATTATGAAATGTGGAAAACCCTCATAGATTTATTCAAAAGAAACAGTAATTCCAGGGAATTGGCATTGAAAGATAAGTTCGGGAACATTTGAATACAGAAAAATGAAACCATTGTTCAGTACCTATTCAAATTCACCCAAGTCAGAGATGAAGTTGGAGGAGTAGGAGAGACTATTCCACCACCTGAGCTTATTAGATTACCACTCCTTGGTCTTATGAAGTCCTAGCACAACTATCGGGATTTTGTTAATGGAAGAGACAAACTACCAAATTGGGAGAGACGTTGGTTTGATTAGTGCAAGAGGAGATTAGAGGAAACACTAGAGATAATGTCTTATCCATATTTAATGAGGAAGAAGATTGTGCTGTAGTTGGCAAAGGAAATAATGCCAAAGGAAAGAAGGCCCAAGGTGAGGATGAATTCAACTAGAACCATGGCAAGAAGAAATTCCTCAATAAAATTAAATGCTTTCACTGCCGTGAGTATAAAAACTCTGCAACAAAGTGTCCACACAAGAAATCGAGTAAGAACGTCGCAAAAGGAGCAGGAGGAAATTCTCTTGCATCACAATTCAAGTTGAATTTCACCCTCATTTCTTGCATGGTAAGCACAGTAAGAGGGAGTGAATGGTACGTAGACTCTATTGCTACATATCACATGACAAAAACAAGGAGTTTTTCAACAACCTAGAGGAGAAGGACCTACAATTACACATGGAACTTGGAGATAATGGGAGGTATAGTACCAAAGGGATTGGTACTATTGTCACCTTTAAGAGGGATTTAAGTTCCCATCTTCACCTGAAAAATGTAATGTATGTGTTTGAGCTGAAGAAAAAATTGATTTATATCTGTATTGGAGGATAGACGATATGATGTGGTGTTAAGTAAAGGGAAATATTTTCTTAATCATGTGGCTTTTGGGCAAGTAAAACAAATAAGTGCTAGAGTTAAAAATATATTCAATCTAGACACATATTTCGCGATGCATGCAGTTATACCTCAAGGAGTGAGGTGGGGTGATGTAGAGCCTTAGACCCAATGTTGCAAAAATTTGAGTAGGGTTAGGAGAGCAATAATAGTTACAGTACACTCTTCTTATGGATCATTAGCCTTCTTATAGGGGCCCACAGTATTCAATAGTAGAAGGATCAATGCTAGTTTATGCACTCAGATCATGAGCGAAAATTGTAGAGGCTAGTAGCAGTCAAAGACTTAGGAGAGAATTGCAACTCAGAGACACATTTGATTCAGTATCTTGGATGCTTCTCAATTGAATTTTTTGCAGTAGCAACAACAACAATGAGAGGGAGTGTCGATTATGTTATAGTACATTCCTCAAGAGGAGCGGGAGTGGGGTTGTGCAAAACCCTTTTATTGCTAAGAGGGAGTGTTAGAATTGTGGCAAGAAAATGATTCATTTGACTTGTGCCTTAGTCAAATGGATTAATTCGATTTTCCACATCAACATGATGACTTGGATTGCAGCTAATTGGAGTTACATGGACTTTTCTCCTAGTTTAATCAATAAATTCAAGTTTATAGGCTAGTAGTAGAGTTGTGCATGTGTTGATTGTTATAATCTACAAATCTAGTGGAGTTATTGCTAGTTGAATTCAGTTATCTAAATTCTAGTCATTAGTAAATTCAGTAGGAGTTTAGTTGAGTAGTAAAGACCATTGTCAACCCATTGATCTCTCGGTTAACTGATCAATTTACTAAAAATAGTCCTAGTCATGAATGGAATTTTAATTTCCTAGTTGAGGTGGAGGAAAAGGCACATTTTATTTATTGTTGTATACTAGTTGAGTGTACATGTTTTTGCATTGGAGCAGGTGATCAATTCCTCTAGAAATTGTGCAAGGAAATAGGGAATTTCCCTATCTTTTAGGAGTTAATTTCCTCAACGATTGTGCAAGGAATTAGGAGGAAGGATGAGGCTTATTTTGACAAGTGTTTGTTACAATAGGTCAGTGAGCAGGAGATCATAATTACAGTGCATGGTTTGCTTCTTGTGTGAACTAGTAATTGTAATTAATCCATATTCTCATCTCAATTAATGCAAAGCAGCGGAGGGGTTTTTCCCAGTTGGGTTCCCCTATAAATCATTGTGTTCCTTATGTTCTAATGGTCGCATGCTATTTCATGTGCTTCTATTTTATGTTTTTCCTTCCATAGATTGAGTAGAATAAATTTGTGTCTATTGTTTTCAATTTGAATTCATTAGCAGTTGCAAATTTCTTTCCATTTACACACCTCTAATCCTCTTGTTGTTTTCTTTTTCCTGTGTGGTGGTAGTCTTATTTATGGCAATACTTTGAGTCTTGGATTTTGGAAATTCCTAGATTCATTCATGTGATAGATAGCTATCATCCTCCTAAAGGGTGTTATAGTGACAAGATGCATGAGACAAGGAAGGAGATGAGACACCTAGCCAAAAAATTTGAAGGTCTGCATAAGGCCATGGTCTACATTAGTACCCATATGGAATCCCGAATGAAAAACAATTAAGAGTTGGAAGGGTAAATAATTAAAGGACCCTAGTTATTTAATGCAAGGTATGGTGGGAACCATTCCATCGATATGGTGGCCAACATTCCACTGATATATTACCCTCGAAGGATGTCATTTATCCTATGATGTTCCAACCATCTTCCAACTAGTTTTACAGTTAGAATTTACAACATTTTTCATTGGCTAAATATGACAAACAAGGGTAAGTTTCCTCTCCTTTATGTTCCAAGAAATGAAAATTGACATATAAACACAATAATACCCAACTAACTTATAATTCAAAGTCAACTAATGATACCTCGTTCCCCATCCAGATAAAAAAGTCGGTATATTTTTTTTTTTTGTAACATGTCCTTTTTGAAGTGTGTTGGATGACAACCATATTTGTCCTCCTATCAAAACATGGCACATGGACTAGTTAAACTAATTAATATGCAATCATTTACTTTTTCTAGGAAATTAAAAAAATATATATCATTTTGCATATTATATACACTTACAAAAGTCCAATCAAGGCCTGTAGACCTTTATGGCCATTATGATGTGTGGAACTTCATTTTGCAAGCCTATTTTTGGAGGCCTTGTCCCGAAACATATACTAATTGAATTTAACTATGCACAAATAAAATATTAAAATCGTTTAAGAAATTTGATATAAACTTCTCCAAGGTAAGTTGTGGGAAGGAGGCCAACAAGAAGCAAGCAAAGGTTTGATTAACGATACCTCCTGTTGTGCTCCTATCACCAACTTACTTTGGAGCCCAACTTCAAAATAGTTAAAATAAAATCAAATTTAGAGTAGGCATTTAATTAAAATCAACCAAGATTTATGCATTTCACATAGGTCCTAGGAATTTGCATTTCATTTAGGGTAGTGAAGCATTAAAGCAATAGTTGTCCATCCAACACTTCGTCTTAAATTTATAAAGAAAAAGTGTTGACTCCATAAGGCACTAGTTTCAAATATATAAATCCAATCGAATCTTTAAAATCTTGCTAAATCTAAAAACAAGTGCTAGGCTACTCAACTATGTCTCCTGGACTAGTTGGTTCCCAACTTGTCTTTCTTCATCTCATTTCCATATGGTCTAACCACCATAGTCTGTTGTTGGGAGACATCTTAAACAAATAGGTTGGATATTAGGGTGACAACCCCCAACCTGAATCGTTGTCGCGTTATCTATACATTTTGAGCGGCAACATTTTTTGGCGCCATTGCCGGGGAGAATTTTTTTGTCCTTGGTCCTCATGAAATTTTTTCTAATGCTATGATATTTTATGCCATTCATTAGCCCGTCAAGCGGAGAAAAAAAAAAAAAAAATGGCGCCATTGTCAGGGGCCAATTTATTGGACCTTGGATTTACGGCATTTGTCTTAATCATCTTCATCTTCTCAATCTTTCATCATTTCTTATCCCATTAACGCCACATTTTCTGGTGCCATTATATTTCTTCATCTTTTCATCACCTTATCTTTCGTCATCTTACTAATCCTTTCATCTTCTTTATATGCACCTTTAGCACCAAGAAATTTCGGTTGGTTTCTTGTTTCGGTATCGAATCTACTTATTTCATCCATGATTGCTTAGACAAGAAGCCCTCCCTGATATCCATCTGCTTCTCCCCGGTAACGGTGCCAAAAATTGTTGTCGCTCAAATTGTACAAGCACCGTGACAACAACTTTGGTAGGGGGTTGTCACCTTGATCCCCAAACTATCTGTTCTAGTTGTATCCAAACAACGGGATATGGGGAGTAGACTCTATGAAAAAATATTATGAAAGACAAGTTGAGAACCAACGAGTCCGGGAGACACAGTTGACTGGCCTAGCACTTAGTTAAATCTAGCAAGATTCCAAGGATTAGTTTGAATTTATATATTTGAGATCAGTGTCTTATGGATTCAATACTCTTGCGTTATAAAATTGAGACTAAGTACCAGATGGACAACTGCTACTTTGATGCTTCACTATCCCAAATGAAATGTAAATCCTAAATCCTAGATGTGATGCACAGATCTTGGTTGTTTTAATTAAATGTCTAATCTAAGTATGACCTTTGATCTTTATCTATATTGAGCCTAAACTTTGTAGTAAGTGACAGAGAGAAGTCAAATTCAAGCACACGAAGGTGTGACTAACGATCCCTCTCCTTGAAATCTAACGTACCTGGTGCCTCCGGAGCTGCAAAGACTGTGGCTCTGACGATTGCAAGATCACCGTTTTAAATACTAGAAAATATGGACTTCTCAAGAAAATATGAAAACATGTATCTATCTCTCTAACAACCAAGGTTATGATTGGAGGTAAGTTTTAAGATGCAATAATAGCTTTGGATGATATGCAAGGTGAAATTAATGAATGAATCTTAAGGTGAGATTGTTTTACAGTTTAAGTACTTTAGTCATGATCGATATTCAATTACGACGATGGGTACTTAGTGATTAAGATACAATCTTTGACCTCAAGAGTATGTGCTAAATTATCATGTGCCAATAAAATACATTATATGTTAATATGCCTAGGGTTCACAATAACCATAAACCAATGATGGAAAAGGAGAACGGGATTACAAGATTAGAAACCTTGTAATTAGCCAATGATTTTCAATACAAGATTAGAAACCTTCCTTGGACAATTGGATGCTCAACACAATAATCTTGATATTACTTAACACCAATTATCAAGAGATGCCCAATTAGATTAGAAGCCTTCAAAGATATATCAATATTTCTTAATGCCAATTTAATTAAATTAATAATTCTTCTACTTAGGAACACTTATATCTCTTATTGCCAATGTGAAATTACCATTCACAAATAGATAATCATGAAAGCACTATTCACCAAGGTTCTTATGCCAATTAGAATGATGGAAATAATGGATATCAATATCCAATAATCACTTAGGCAACCAAGATTATTAGATTATGTTCTTTAAGGAGTGAGCTTATGAGATGTGAATTCGGATTATGATATTTACAAGACAAACGATGTTAGATAAGAAACTAAATGTAAACATAACTTTCCATGACTGAGTAAATAGAACATGTTATGACATCAGCAAGTTAATTGTGAATTATTTATACCCAATGTGTCATTTAATGAGCAGTAAACCTTCAAGACAGCCAGTAAGAAAAACTTTAGGACAACAACAAACAAATGTTATGACAACAACAATATGACAATGAAAACAGTGAGATATCAATGCTATCTTTATGCCAAAAATTTACCGAATATTTTCAAACTTGCCCACATGAATTTTCAGATTTTTTCAACATGTTATGATGTGATTTCCAGAATTATATCGATTTTGATATACTTATTACAGTCAACAAATAAAACTTGAAATGGGATTAATGATGTATGTCCAACTCAAGAAATTAATTCCTTAATCTATGAGACAACTTAGGAACTGATTTTATGATAACCCACATGAAATTTTGCCACTGTTATATTTCAGACTTTAGAAATAGAATTATTTAGAGACAACAATCACCAAAAAATATAGATCTAAGCCAAAAAATTTATACCCATCAAACATAAGTGACTTATTAATGTATTTAACAATTTTTTCAGTTAATTTCAAACCACTTTGATGTGTTTTCCGCCACAATTAGAAAGGTATATGACCGTTGTAGCAAACAATGAGGAAAAAATGGGTTTAGAGATCAAACCCTTCGGCCCTAGGCATTGACTAGTTGGTTCCCAACTTGTCCTTCTTCATCTCATTTCCATATGGTCTACCCCCCATAGTCTATTGTTGGGAGACATCTTAAACAAATAGGTTGGATATTAGGGTGACAACCCCCAACCTGAATCGTTGTCACGTTATCTATACATTTTGAGAGGCAACATTTTTTGGCGCCATTGCCGGGGAGAATTTTCCTGTCCTTGGTCCTCATGAAATTTTTTCTAATCCTATGATATTTTCTGCCATCCATTAGCCCGTCAAGCAGAACAAAATTTTTGGCGCCATTGTTAGGGGCCAATTTATTGGACCTTGGCTTTATGGCATTCATCTTAACCATCTTCATCTTCTCAATCTTTCATCATTTCTTATCCCATTAACGCCACATTTTCTGGCGCCATTATATTTCTTCATATTTTCATCACCTTATCTTTCATCATCTTACTAATCTTTTCATCTTCTCTATCTGCACCTTTAGCACCAAGAAATTTCGGTTGGTTTCTTGTTTCGGTGTCGAATCTACTTATTTCATCCATGATTGCTCAGACAAGAAGCCCTCCCTGATATCCATCTGCTTCTCCCCGGTAACGGTGCCAAAAATTGTTGTTGCTCAAATTGTACAAGCACCGCGACAACGACTCTGGTAGGGGGTTGTCACCCTGATCCCTAACCTATCTGTTCTAGTTGTATCCAAACAACAGGATATTGGGGGTAGACTCTATGAAAAAAAAATATTATGAAAGACAAGTTGAGAACCAGCGAGTCCGGGAGACACAGTTGACTGGCCTAGCACTTAGTTAAATCTAGCAAGATTCCAAGGATTAGTTTGAATTTATATATTTGAGATCAGTGTCTTATGGATTCAATACTCTTGCGTTATAAAATTGAAACTAAGTACCAGATGGACAACTGCTACTTTTATGCTTCACTATCCCAAATGAAATGCAAATCCTAAATCCTAGATGTGACGCACAGATCTTGGTTTTTTTAATTAAATGTCTAATCTAAGTATGACCTTTGATCTTTATCTATATTGAGCCTAAAATTTGCAGTAAGTGACAGAGAGAAGTCAAATTCAAGCACACGAAGGTGTGATTAACGATCCCTCTCCTTGAAATCTAACGTACCTTATGCCTCCAGAGCTGCAAAGACTATGGCTCTGACGACTGCAAGATCACCGTTTTAAATACTAGAAAATATGGACTTCTCAAGCAAATATGAAAACGTGTATCTATCTCTCTATCAACCAAGGTTATGATTGGAGGTAAGCTTTAAGATGCAATAATAGCTTTGGATGATATGCAAGGTGAAATTAATGAATGATTCTTAAGGTGATATTGTTTTACAGTTTAAGTACTTTACAATATTCAACTACGATGATGGGTACTTAGTGATTAAGATACAACCTTTGACCTCAAGAGTATGTGCTAAATTCTCCTGTGCTAAATTATCCAGTACCAATAAGATACATTATATGTTAATATGCCTAGGGTTCACAGTAACCATAAACCAGTGATGGAAAAGGAGAACGAGATTACAAGATTAGAAACCTTGTAATTAGCCAATGATTTTCAATACAAGATTAGAAACCTTCCTTGGACAATTGGATGCTCAACACAATAATCTTGATATTACTTAACACCAATTATCAAGAGATGGCCAATTAGATTATAAGCCTTCAAAGATATATCAATATTGCTTGATGCCAATTTAATTAAATTAACAAGCCTTCTACTTAGGAACAATTATATCTCTTATTGCCAATGTGAAATTACCATTCACAAATAGATAACCATGAAAGCAGTATTCACCAAGGTTCTTATGCCAATTAGAATGATGGAAATAATGGATATCAATATCCAATAATCACTTAGAGATATTCACTTAGGCAACCAAGATTATTAGATTATGTTCTTGAAGGAGTGAGCTTATGAGATGTGAATTTAGATTATGATCTTTACAAGACAAGCAGTGTTATATAATAAACTAAATGTATACATAACTTTCCATGACTGAGTAAATAGAACATCTTATGACATCAACGAGCTAATTGTGAATTATTTATATTCAATGTGTCATTTAATGAGCAGTAAACCTTCAAGACAGCGAGTAAGAAAAACTTTAGGACAACAACAAACAAATGTTATGACAACAACAATATGAAAATGAAAACAATGAGCTATCAATGCTATCTTTATGCCAAAAATTTACCAAATATTTTCAAACTACCCACATGAATTTTCAGATTTTTTCAGCATGTTATGATGTGATTTCTAGAATTATATCAGTTTTGATATACTTATTACAGTCAACAAATAAAACTTGAAATAGGCTTAATGATGGATGTCCAACTCAAGAAATTAATTCCTTAATCTATTAGACAACTTAGGAATTGATTTTACGATAACCCACATGAAATTTTGCCATTGTTATATTTCAGGCTTCAGAAATAGAATTATTCAGAGACAACAATCACCAAAAAATATAGATCTAAGCCAAAAAATTTATACCCATCAAACATAAGTGACTTATTAATGTATTTAACAATTTTTTCAGTTAATTTCAAACCACTTTGATGTGTTTTCCGCCACAATTAGAAAGGTATATGGCCGTTGTAGCAAACAATGAGGAAAAAATGGGTTTAGAGATCAAACCCTTCGGCGTTAGGCCTTGAAGATCACTTGCCCAAGTTGCCAAAAAATTTCCAATACCTGAAACACGATTTTTTACTAATTTTTCTACAAAACCCACTAATGACCAGCTTCAAAAAATTAAATATTCAGATCAGAAATGGAGCAAGGGGAATCTAGGGCCAATGAAGGCCAGCACTAGGCCCAATAAGACTAGCGTTAGGCTGGGAGAAGGCAGATATGGGCTTAGGAACCCCAAAACTTGAAACAATTATTCTGATAAAATAAAAAAACATATTTTGCTTCAGATTTTCAGATTTGTTGTAAATTTTTCAATGGTTGGCCCTGCAAAAATTTTGGAGAGTAAATATTACCCTCAAGGGGCTAGATCTAGCTCTGATCCAACTCTTTCCACTTGATCTCACTTACACAAATGAAAATAAGAATACTCAAAACCCAAATATATAAAAAAAATAAAAAATAAAAATTTAGAAGTAATTCAAACCCAAAAAACCCCAACTGCAAAACCAAGATTAGAGATAAAATAATTTACAAGTTTAAAATAAAATAAAAAAATAATAACCCAAGAAATTATATATACAAGAAGAAATTTTAAAATGAAATGGGTTAGTGAAATTATTTACATAATAGAAAATACAAGGTGAAATGTTAATATATATAGACACAAATTGGATAAACTATTTTCAAGTTATGAATGTGGGATAAAAACTTTACAAGTGAAAATTAAAAGTTAAATTTAATTAAAAAATTAAACTAAAAAATAGAACTTAAATCAAATAAATATTTACAATTTTGAAACCTAAAAATTATTTACAAAATTGTAAAACACAAGCATGGTGAAGACAAGGATAGGAAAGATAAGCATTAAATGCATTTATCATTCACAATGATGCATATATAATACATTAGAGTGACCAGTGGTTTCACATTCCAAGTGGTCTCTTGGACTCCTCTTGACTGTTCAACTCCCACACTAATTCTAGGAGGATTAGGTGTCCAACAAAAATAAATCTAAAGAATATTTACAAGTATGCGAAAAACCCCAAAAGTTAGAAAATTAAAATTGTTTTACAAAAATTTTAGATATATACAAGGAGAATGCATATCTATTGGATCTAAAGAGTATGAGTCGAACTTCGCTCCCAGATCAGTAGAAACAAGCTCTTCCTAGCCAGATCCATTCAATAAGCACAATATATAAAAGATAAATGAGTTTAAATGAGGCACTAGCCAAGAAACCCTGCAAGAAAATCTTTGTTCGATAAGTCTTGGGATTTAATTAGGAAGGATCTTCAGTTCTTATGCCTTGGGAGTTAGCTTGTCCAACCGAGAACTTCCCCTCACGCCCAAATTTTCAGATATAAAGAATCTTCGCACACTCAAGATCAATTTGTTAGATCGATAGAGACAAAATGACAATATAATCCTTAAGAATTAGAGATACATGTTAATTCAATTGAATTAAAATGCTACTTTAGATCCAATAACCAATGAAAGATACTTGTGCAATAAGTTATTCTACGAAGGCTAATGATCAACAAATTCTAAAATATTATTCAGCAAAGCATTAAGAGTAGTATTACTATAAGAAGTAGGAGAGAAATCCCACCATCAATGAAAACCCCAAAGACTTTTGTATTATTATTATTCCACAAAAATTACAAGAGAACTTCGAGAGCTAGTACACGATTAAAAGATTGGATCTTTTTTGAAGCAAATGACTTCAAATTTATAAATAAATGCTCCAAAAGGAAAAATTGTGGGTTCTAAAGAAAGTAAGTTTTGGAGGTCCCCACCAAGAGAATATTGAAAATTTCAAGAAAATTTGGACCCTTAGACCTTGGTGGTTAAGTTAAAGTCAATTTTTTGAGAAAATTAGCTCAAAATAATTAATTTTGAACTAATTAAAAATGAATTAAAAGAGAAATTCGATTTTTTACAGTGGTCATTACAAGATAATCAAATTTTTATCAACGGTCAAGATTACTTTGACGTGAATCAAGCTAACTAGTTGTTTGGAGAATTTATCTATAAATTTGAAGTCATTTGTTTCACAAAAGATCTGATCTTTGAATCGTGTACTGGCTCTCGAAACTCTCTTGTAATTTCTCTGGAATAATAATAATGCAAAAGTCTTTGGGGTTTTCATTGATGCTAGTGTTTCTCTCCTACTTATGATAATATTGCTTCTAATGTTCTGCTGAATAATATTTTAGAAGTTGTTGATCATTAACCTTCGTGGAATAACTTATTACACAGGTATCTTGCATTGGTTATTAGATCTAAGGTGGCATTTTAATTCAATTGAATTAGCAAGTATCTCTAATTCTTGAGGATTATATTATCATTTTATGTCTCTATTGATCTAACAACTTGATCTTGAGTGTGCAGAGATTTTTAATATCTGAAAACGTGGGCGTGAGGGGAAGTCCTTAGTTGCACCAACCAACTCCCAAGGCATAAGAATTAAAGAGTTTCCCTGATTAAATCTCAAGACTTATCTAACGAAGATTTTCTTGCAGAGTTTTTTGTCGAGTGCCTCATTTAAACTCATTTATCTTTTATATATTGTGCTTATTGGATAGGTCTCGCTAGAAAGAGCTTGTTTTTATTGATTTAGGAGCCATGTTGGACTTATACTTCTAAGATCCAGTAGGTTTGTATTCTACTTGTATAGATCTGAAATTTTTGTAAAACAATTTTATTTTTGTAACTTTTGGGGTTTCGGTTTTTGTTTTAAATTTTATGTTTTGGGGTTTTTAGCATATTTATAAATATTCTTTAGATTTATTTTGTAAATATTTATTTGATTTAAGTTTAAATTGTGTAGTTTAAATTTTTTAATTAGATTTAAGTTTAATTTTCACTTGTAAAATTTTTATCACACATTCAAAACTTGAAAATAATTTCTCTAATTTGTGTCTATATATACTAACATTTCACCTTGTATTTTATATTATATAAATAATTTCACTAACCCGTTGCATTTTAAAATTCTTTATTGTATATATAATTTCTTGGATTATTATTTTATTTTTTATTTTAAGCTTGTAAATTATTTTATTTCTCTAATGTTTGTTTTTTTTGTTTTTTTTTGGGGGGGGGGGAGGGGGGAAGGGGGAGGGGGTTGGGTATTCTTATTTTCATTTGTGCATGTGGGATTAAATGTAAATAGTTGGATCAAAGCTAGATCTAGACCCCTAAGGGTAAGATCTAGGCTCCAAAACTTTTGTAGGGCCAACCATTGAAGATTTTTCAACAAATCTGAATATTTGAAGAAAAATAATTTTTTCAGAACAAGGGTTTCAAGTTTTGAGGTTCCTAAGCCCAGAACTACCTTCTCCCAGTCCAACGTTGGCCCTATTGGGCCTAATGCTAGCCCTCATTGGCCCTAGATTCCCCTTGCTCCATTTTTTATTTGAATATTTAATTCTCTAAAGTTGATCATTGGTGGGTTTTGCAGAAAAAATGGTAAAAAATTGTGTTTCAAGTATTGGAAAAATTTTGACAACTTTGGCAAGTGATCTTCAAGGCCCAGGGCCTAAGGTTTTGATCTCTAAACCCTCTTTTTTCTCATTGTTTGCTAGAACGGTCATATAACTTTATAATAGTGGTGAAAAACACATCTAAGTGGTTTGAAATTAACTGAAAAAATTGTTCAATGCATTGATAAGTCACTTATGTTTAATGGGTATCAAAAATTTGGCCTAGATGATGCAGGAGCATCAAAGCCAATTTTCATTTTTTAATATGTAATGAAGGGGGGTGTGACATTTTTATTATTTTATTAATTAATTTGTTATTTTTAAATAAAATAGGAGATAAATTATAAAAGTGAGGATTTTGTAAATATTCTTTTATTAATTAAAAGGATATGAGAGAAATAGAATTAGGAGCAAAATTAGGGAGTAGGAATTCTATGTATGAGACTTTGTTGAGTCCACACCTAAAATATATTTAAAATAGATTTAGTTGAGGATTAGGTGGAGAGATTTTTGGAATGAATTAAATTCGTTATTTATGTATAAATATGAGTGGTTTTTGTGAGGAAAATACACTTGAATAGTTGAAGAGAGAGTGAGAGTGTGAGTAGTGAGACGGTTTCTACTTGGGAGCCTTCGGGCAATTGTAAAGGGCCATAGATCTCGAATATCTGGCCAAAACAAGAGTTTGTAAGTAGTTTTGTTTTGTTTCAGAGTATATGTATATATTGGTTGATTGGGAATTTCTTGTTAGATTCTGTAATTGAGAATTGAATTATGCGCATATAAATTGGATGAATTTATGTTTTCAAACATAATTGAACAGTTAGAATGAGTTCGAGAAAAGGAGTTTAAATCTGTTGAAAAAAATTCCAGTTGTTGTTAGTATAAATCCATGGCAAGATTCATGTGTGGGAATCGTTGACTTGAATGGAGATTCGATTTTATAAATCACTGTCAAGTTTTATATTACAGACCCAATTCAGAAAGAGATGAATGTGGAATGCACTAATGAAAACCCAACTGTTGTTATCTGCGTACGGTGATATCGATTTTTTTAGTCGATGAGAGCCATAATCCTTAAATTCGTGGACAATCGAACTTAAAATAGTTAAACCTGTGTGAAAAATGGAGAATCAATGTTTGTTAAATTCGACTTTCTGTTTTGAAGATCTGCAGATGTAGAGAAGGCGCACAATTTGAAACAAAAGGCATATAGCAGTTGCCGAGAATATGATTGGTAATTCAAAGCACTCAATCATGAATTGAAGGCTTAACACTCAGAGAGATCGATTAACCAAGCAAGAGATGAAATCGATCTCAGGGATAGAGCGAGGAAATGGAGCGTATGAAATTACAAAGGTGCAGATAAATTATGATTGAATTGGTTGACAGTGGGATGATGCTATGCAGCATTGACGAATAACAGAAATTGGAGCAGATCCGATGTTGAACCATTGGAATTCGACTGAGGAAATGGACGCAGAGGTTAAAGCAGAATTCAACTCCGGACCTGAGGGAGCGGTATTTCAAATGCGTGATTGAACTCGAACTGAGGAGTTAGTGTAGCGCAGAGCAAAGGATACAAGCTATTGATGAAATTGATGGCTTGACGAGTTAGAATATTGTGGTTCCAGCGTTTTTGACCACGGTGACTGTGAAATTTCTGAAGGAGGAACGAGTTTACAATGGTAGCGCTGGTAACGATGCAGAAATACTGAGATGCAAAGAACGTCCATCATGAACGGAAGGTAAGTCAGTTGTGTGGGTAAAAATGTCATTTTAATTAGAACCTGACTTTTACATAGATTTCCATGGCCAGAAGTTGATGTGTTGATGCGTTTACCGAGCTGGGTAAGCTGGATGATAAAAGGCGCACACAGATATTTGTAGTCCTGAGTTCGAACAACGGTATTAATTTGCAGTTTGAACTTTTAAAACATGGATGGTGTTATGTTGTGGCATTGGGTTAATTTTCTCAATTTAAGAATTCATGTATGGATGATTTTCAAATATGTGATGGCATTGAATTAAGGTGGTAGGTTGTGGTAATTGGATGCTATAGTATCCATGTGATTGGGATTTGTGGAATTGGGTTTATAACGCTGTAGATTTAAACCCAATAGATTTTATTCAAAGGCTTATAGTTGTGAAGCAAACTTTAGTGTGAGAGTTGTGGGTTTTTAAAAATGTAAAGAGAACCTTGAAGTTTGTTATATCACCATTAGAATGGTTGTATAACCATTGTTTTTATTTTGTAACAAAGAAGCTTCCGCATGAGTTGAATTTGCCAGAAAGTGGACTTTCTTGACATGAAACAGGTATTGCCAATTTATATGCATGGTAGCTTAAAGATTCTGGGTTTGCAGGGTTTGCTCTACATCACTAGATCTACATTTTTGAGTCACTGTTATCTCTGAGTAATTATGTTTTTGAACTCTGAAATATAACAGCGGAAATATTTCATGTGGGTTAGCCTAAAATCAGTTCCTAAGTTGTCTAATACATTTAAAGAATTGATCCAGGAGGATCTTGCATAGTCCAAGATTGACAAGGAAGTCCAGTATAGCCTGCAATTCTTCAGTGATCTGGATGAGAAGGAAATCTTCAATTGGTTCATGGCGCAAGTTTTACATTCAAATGATGTGTCAAAGGTGTATTAAAACTATGGTTAGAAATCCTAAGTTTTAAGCTATATGTTGAACCTAAGCTAAGGTGAAAATGTCATGGTGTAATGAGAAATGACCTAAGTGGCAAGACTAGATGGTGTTGTAACCTAAAGTTCTAAACCTAGCACATACCAAAACCTATGCTAAGTCGAGTCCTAAGCACATAAACCATATGATAGCAAAAATGGTGTTAAACCATATGTAACCATGTTAAAACTATGTAATGGTGTTAAAACTATGTAAAAACCATATGATATCAATCTTAACTGCGCGGGAGAAGACCGTCGGGCAAAAGGCGCAGACAACATGTGAACGTTTGGAATGTTAACGAATAGTTGCAGCTTACCATCGGGAGAACGCAATCTGGGCGTAGTTGTCACATGGACAATCAACAACCCGTAACCGTTGGAGCTTGACCGCCGATGTGGCAGTGAGCGAGTCGATCGCCAATATCCCCCCTGTCACATGGAGCAGTTAGCCGTAGCGTCGGAGCTTTCCGCCAGAACAAAACCATCAAGGTCTAATTTTATCATATAGTTTAAAATTGGGTTTTGTTGTTAAAAGCACTATGTATTAATAACCTCACCATGTAACAAATCCTAAGGTGTAACACCACTATTGCACAGAGAACATTCAATCTATCTAATGTAAAACCATATGCCATGTTAAGCCTGAGAGGTAAGACCTAAACTTCGCCTTAGGCTTATAAAAGTTAACCATGACACCATGAGTGGGGGAGTGTTTTTTGAGCCTTGTTCAGAATTTTGTGAAGAGAGGAGGCAGTTTTCCTTTCAGGTGTATCTTGGTCAATAGAATGCAGCATTGAGCATTGAGACAGGGGTTGGAAAGCTAAGAGGGAGAGCTTTCTGTTGACAGAGACCAGAGGTGTCTGCGAGCAAGTTCAATTTGGTGAATTTCTATGTAAAGACTTCCTTGGATCATTCCTTAATCAAACAGATGCCCATCTTGAAAGCAAACCTAGAGACGTAGTCCACCAGTGACTAACTCCGTAATCAAGGTTTGTTATCTTCTATCTCTTTTCTTTGCTGCAAATTCATGTTTAATTATGCTTCTTAAGTTCTGGATTAAGTCGTAAAATCATTTACTTTCCTTCAGTCTTCCACACTAAGCGATCAAGTTAACAATCAATTCACTTTGGAAAATATTCAATTATATGTCAGATCTATTTCAGATTAGGTATTAATTTCTTGAGTTGGACATCCATCATTAAGCCTATTTCATGTTTTATTTGTTGATTGTAATAAGTATATCAGATCTGATATAATTTCAAACATCACATTATAACAAGCTAAAAAACTCTGAAAATTCGTGTGGGTAAATTTTTGGCATAAATATATCATTAATAGCTCACTGTTTTCATTTTCATATTGTTGTTGTCATAACATTTGTTTGTTGTTGTCCTAAAGTTTTTCTTACTGTTGTCTTGAAGGTTCACTACTTATTAAATGACACATTGGGTATAAATAATTCACAAACTTACTGTTGTCATAATATGTTCTATTTGCTCAATTATGGAAATTTGTGTTTACATTTAATTTCTCATCTAACATCGCTTGTCTTGTAAAAATCATAATATGAATTCACATCTCATAAGTTCACTCCTTAAATCACATAATCTAATAATCTTGGTTGCCTAAGTGAATATATGTAAGTGATTATTGGATACTGGTATCTATTGTTTCCATCATTCTATTTGGCATATGAACCTTGGTGAATAGTGCTTTCATGATTATCTATTTGTGAATGGTAATTTAATATTGGCAATAACAAATCTAAGTGTTCTTAAGTAGAACACTGTTAATTTAATTAAATTGGCATTAAGCAATATTGATATATCTTTGAAGGCTTATAATCTAATTAGGCATCTCTTAACAATTGGTGTTAAGTAATATCATCATTATTGTGTTGAGCATCCAATTGTCTAAAGAAGGTTGCTAATCTTGTATTGAAAATCATTGGCTAAGTGGATAAGTAATCGTGTTCTCCTTTTCCATCATTGGTTTATGGTTTTTGTAAATCCTTGGCATATGAGCATATCTTGTATCTTGTTGGCACATACTCTTGGGCTCAAAGATTGTCTCTTTATCACTAAATACCCATTGTCGTAATTGAATATTGATTATGACTAAAGTACTTAAACTGTAAAACAATCTCACCTTAAGAATCATTCACTAATTTCACCTTGCATATCATCCTAAAGCTATAGTATTGCATTTTAAAACTTACCTTTAAGCATAAGCTTGGTTGATAGAGAGATATGTACACATTTCATCTTTGCTTGAGAAGTATAGATTTTATAATATTTAAAACAATGACCTTGCAGTCGTCAGAGCCACAGTCTCTACAGTGCCGAAGGAATCGAGTACATTAGATTTCAGAGAGAGGCATCGTTAATCACATCTCCATTTGCTTCACCTTGACTTCTCTCTGCCACTTACTACCGAGTTTAGGCTCAATATAAATAAAGATCAAAGGTCATACTTAGATTAGGCATTTAATTAAAAACAAAACAATATTTGTGCATCACATCGAGGATTTGCATTTCATTTAAGTTAGTGAAGCATCAAAGTAGCAGTTGTCCATCTGAGACTTTGTCTTAATTTTAAGAATCAAGAGTATTGACTCCACAAGGCACTGGTCTCAAATATATAAATTCAATATAATCCTTAGAATCTTGCTAGATTTAACCAAGTGCTAAGGCTCTCAACTATGTCTCTTGGACTCTTTGATTCCCAACTTGTCTTTTATCGTCTCTTTTTCATAGGGTCTACCCCCCACAGCCTGTTGTTCGGAGACAACTAGAATGAAGAGGTTTGGGATCAAGGTGACAACCCCCTACCTGAGTCATTGTCGTGGTGTCTGCACAATTTGAGTAACAAGTCCCATACCCTAATTCATGAGGAATTGAACAAAAACATTGCAATTCCCAAACCATGAAATATGATATATGTACAAGGCTTCATGTTGTTGCCTAAACGCTAGTTCCATACCCTCATATGTGACAAAATTGAATAGAAACATTGCAATTCCCAAACCATGAAATATGCACAAGGCTTCATGTTGTTGCCTAAATGCTAGTTCCATACCTCATATGTGACAAAATTGAATAGAAACATTGCAATTCTCCAAATCTTGAGATCCTAAATACTATTGAAAATATTGAATTTTGAGTGGGATATATAATTATACTCTCCTTATCATATCCAATGTTATCGGAACCGAAACAGAAAACCGTGTGCACTAGGAATCAATAGGAACCAATTAAAAACCCAAGTGAGCAAAAACACAAAATATTCAAATTTTTAAGAAAAACATGTATATTCATGTGCATCTATATGAATCCAAACCATTTATACATAAATAAGAAAAAGTTCACATATATATGTATGTAAGGGTGTATATAACCAAAATATCATCAAGTGCAATCCATCTTTGAACAGAAAATAAATCTAAAAATAGGCTCTAGATAGTTGCTAGCATTTAAAAAAGAAAACATGCTACAACAAATACCAACATATCATCAAAATCATTGCCTATATTGAGATCTTCATCATCAATATAACTTAGCATTACCATTAATTATATAGCAATGGTAAGACCTAGACAAAAAATTGACTTGCCCAACCCGTGGAATCCCTTCTAACACTGCAGAGTAACCTTCCACTACACTCGGAGTTACCTCATAGCTCCAAGTTGCTTAGCGAAATGACAACAAAATAAAATAAAGCAATGTGACTCAAGCCGGCAATTTTTTTAGTAAACCACACAACATATCCAAAAAAAGCACAGTTTTTAAGTAAACTGCACAACGCCTCTTTTTAAGAAAAAATCACAATTTTTCCAAAACAAAAAATCAACTGGCCAAAAAAAAAAGATTGTGATCCTTTGGCACTTCACCAAAAAATGGGGGATATTTTCAACAATGATTTGAAGATTCAAAACTTAGGATAAGCCGAGTTACAGGATCATATAGGTGTGACAAACTACCACCAAGGACTTTGCTGGATTAGGCGATAGATGCTGCTACCCAAATCAGTGTTACCTCTCTCTCGTGTCAGAAGAAACCATAACAAGGTAAGCATACGGCCTATCCAAACAAGATGTATCAGAAGAGGAGGACACTCAAAGTAGATTCTGCCAGGGATAATGATATCCAATCAGCAATCATCTAACACTTTTAACTTCAGGTTAGACGGGCAGTTATTTCTGGTTAGAAATTTCCAGTTTTCACAGTTCCTTTTTTATTGCTTGCAGTTAGTAGGAAAGAGACCTTGCTGACAATACAGCTACAACGGGTATTGAACAAAACAGTGAGTAGATCCTACAGTCATCAAAGTGTCAAATTCTCTTTACAGGAGGAACAGAGCCGTGTTTAGCATCTACAGCCTGTCTCAAAACATTACAATCAGTACAATGCTTTTTATATTCAAGAGATTTTAAGTTATCTTAACAGATAAAGGCTATCAGAGAGCACTGTTTTGTGATGAGATGCAGTTTTCTACAATTTTTGACAGATTACTAATTCATAGCCTGACCATTTTATACTTCCAACAACAGTTTGCTGTTTATTTATACTTCCAGCCTATAGTTGAAGGACTGTTGTCGTCCAACACTCATTTTCATCCAATTAAACGGCAATTATGGTAATGGCTGTCAGTCTCCCCCCTTTTATGATTGTAATCATAGTACCAAAGTTATCGACGCTAGAAAGTATGGGATTGGGATCCTATTTAGCCTATATTTCAGCTCGAACTAGAGTAATAATTTTTTTCATCTAAAAAAAGGCAGTAGCTTTTTGCTTAAAAATATAAGATGAGTTTATGTTGAAATTAAAAATAAGCAATTCGATAATAAAGAGCAGCCTTAACAATACCATATACGACAAAAAAACTTTCCATTATTTATGACAAATCATTGCATCAGAATTTACGGTGAGATCTTGATAATAAGAATCCTCTATAGTACGTACTTCAAAAAGAGTTTCCAAACAGCCTTCTGTTGTCAGTGTTGCTCAAAACACATGAAATGTAACTCAATTTTCATCTCCAACAAAAGTAACAACTTTTTTCCTCTCAAAATGAAATAATAGTTTTTTCCTTGAGAAAAGAAGACGAATTTAGTTTGAATTTAAAAATAAAAAATCCGATAACAAAAGGACCGTATAACAGTGAAATTAAAAACAAAAAAGTTATTTGCTTTATCGACAAATCATTGCATATCTGAAAGGAGGTTTTTGTGAGCAGAGTTATTCAGAGATTTGTCTTCCAGATCCATTACATAAATCATATAAAAGATTTGTGACAGATCTGGAAGACAAATCTCAGAAAATCATTGCATTATAAATTACTATAACAAATCATTGCATTAGAGATCCTGAGAACAAAAAGGCAATCCCACAAAACAGAATAAATCATTTAAAACAAATGCAATCAAAATTCTTCGATGTAAATCAAAGATAGCAAAAATTCAAGAGAAAGATCAAATTGTTACACCTATAAATTAATCATGCTCTCCAAGCCCCGCTAGTATCCTAAAACTTGTTCAAGCAATTTCTCATACTGCTATGCACGGTAGCAGAATAAACAATTTTCACAGAAAATAACTCCATATGAGTGTGTTTGCTCTTCTCATTTACCAAAGATAGAAGGAATAATAGCAATAGATCAACGATTTGCCTTTGCAACACGTTCAACCTCATCCTTCTTCTTGATTGCATAACTGCAGAAAGGAGAATCTCAGTCATTCTAATGCATTAGAATCATAAATATTGGACGCAAATTGGAAAGGGAAAAATATCAAAATTGCTCATGATAATAAAGACAATCATGTTGGGAAATATAACAAAAGCACTCTTACCTATTTGAAGACCCCTTTGCAGCATTGATAAGCTCGTCTGCAAGGCACTCAGCTATCGTTTTGATATTTCGGAATGCACTTTCTCGTGCACCAGTGGTGAGCAGAAAGATTGCTTGATTGACACGTCTCAAAGGAGATATATCAACTGCTTGACGTCGAACAACACCAGCTGAACCAATTCGAGTGGCATCTTCTCTTGGACCACTGTCAAAATCTAGACAGACTTATTAACAAACATGAAGATCATACTGAAAGAAAGCTTCCAAAGGATGGCAAAGAGAAATAAGGGGTAAGTTAAACATAAAATGGCAAGTGTGCTGAAAACCACAAGGAAAGATTAACTTGCCTGTTAATGATAGCATCCACTATGACCTGTATTGGATTCTGATCAGTAAGGAGATTAATTATTTCCATAGCATGTTTGACTATTCGTACAGCCATCAACTTCTTTCCATTGTTACGCCCATGCATCATCAAAGAGTTCGTCAACCGTTCAACAATAGGGCACTGAGCCTTTCGAAACCGTTTGATAGAATAACGGCCAGCTGTGTGTGGAACAAATGTAGCATGTTTTTGTGATGAGACGGCTATGTAATCTGCTAGTGATAGATCATTAACCTGCAGAAAAACCTTGATTAAATCATAAAAATTTCCCACCAGTGCTTCAATTATGTGCTCGAGCCTCTACGACAATGTCCAGAAACACAAAGCCACCAAAGGCTAATGATACAGAATTGAAAAGAGCAAATAGACTTCCTTTCTGAAAATAAACTGTTACCCATAGAAACTCTCTTAGCAAGACATTGAATAGGTCATTTCAATGACCAGAATAAATAATATAAGCTCCTGGGTAAAGCAGCAGGCTCGCACTAAATATAAATTACTTAGAGAAAAAAAGGCACCAAACTAAAAATTTAAAATTCAGTGTCCAGCCACTGATCCAGAAGATGATTGTTAATAATAATACAAAAAAAAAAAAATCTCAACTAAGAAAACAGCACATAGACCCAAAATAATACAAAATTTGCTTTCCAGGTCATTTCAATAACCAGAGTAAATAATATAGGTTCCTGGGTAGGCTAAAGCGCAACAGGCTCACACTATATATCATTTACTCGAGAATGAGAAACAGAGAATCCTAGCTGGAAATTTTAAAATTCAGTGTCTGGAGATGTCAAAGACTGACCGCAAAATCCCAAAAAGATAATTGTAAATAACATAACATGCTAAAAGGGGAAACTTTTATTACCAACTGAGAAAAGAGCACACAAATCCCTAAACCAAAATAAGGCATCCCTATTAGAATGAAAATGCAAAACATGTACTAAAACCAAAAAAATCCTAAAAATTATCCTTAATAACGTAGCATACAAAAGCCTAAAAACATTTAGTCTCAACTAAGAAAACGGCAAAAGGATCCCCGAAACAAAATAACACAATTTGTTCTTTGAAATTAGCTCGAAGACATCCCTGAAGAAACAAAAATGCTAACATGTGTTAAAACCTTTTATTCAAAAGGGCATTATTCAAATAGAAAGCAACCCTGTATAATGGAAGCAGATCCCGAGAAGGCACAAGTACCCAATAATGCAAAATCTATGCTGTAACGTCCTCTTCCAATTAATTGGCGAAGGGAGGATGACATGGCTTATCCATCCCTGTAAAGGGGGAAACCCAATTATAGTCATTGATAAAGGGGGAAACAAAATTATCCAATGCTTGAGGCAGCATTGGGTGAATTTTGGGGTAGCTGGGGCAAAAAGCCCAAATTGGGGGTGCACTTGCAAACCTCACATTAGAGAGAAAGAACCCCGTGAGGAAACCTATAAAAAAAAGAGAGTTAGAATCATTTGTCATCATTGAATTGGATTAAATCATCTCTGTTTTTGTTGAGCTGAGATTCTGAGGGCTTTAAGACCCGTTCTCCTTGTCTAGTTTCGGTGGGATGTGATCCCACCCTAGCTAGTCGCTACTGATTTCGGTGGTGAAAGATTCCTCCCTAGTCAGTCATCTCTCTTCATCTATCATCTGCTAAAAATTAAAATTCATCCAGGACAGTATGTTAACTATTGGTTTGGCACCGATTTTTGGTCAGCTGAAGAATTTGGTCCGCAGTTTTTTTAGGACAGCAAAGGAATAAATTGAGGCTTGTTGAGGACAGTTCCAGGCACAGAAAGAACAGCGAATTATGCAGACCTGTTTGAGTTTCGTTTTGAGACTGCGGGGCCACAGCCGCACTGCTTTGCACAGAACACATTACGCTGGCAGCGAATGATTGACTGTTATTGCTGATCTGTAAGTTGATCAAAGTGATTTAGGGATTGTTATTGCTGATTTCAGTTACAAAGGGAATATTTTATTGGTAAACAGTCACAAGTTAAGTCACCTGACATGGGGACATGGGACACGCAGGACAGGAAAATTCGAGTGTCCGACATGGGCATGTTGACCCCCGAACAGGACATGTTATATATATATATATATATATATATTAAAAACTAATACTAAATAGATATTTCTTACACAAATTCTCATCTATGATACAAATTATGCACAATTGTAACATTATGCATACACATACAATTGTGACAGATTCATCAATGATCCAATAGGTGAAAGACAAGAATCAAAATGTGTTACATATATAGTAGCAATGCCAATAGCAAATACAAAACAACTACAAGCCTCAAGGTAGTAGGTAGCTCATGAGTCATGACTCATCAATCATCATCATCAAAATCAGCATCACTGTCACATGGTCACCACTGCTCTCCTTTGTTGCATCCTCCTCCTCTATATCCAATGTCATCTCTGCATCCGCTGGTATGGAGGATGACCTCTCAACAGTATCACCATCATCAGAAGTGACAGGCTCTAGTACTGGGTCATTAAGATCCAAGTTGGCCAATGTCAACTCAATGTCATCTCTGCATCTGCTGGTATGGAGGATGACCTCTCAACAGTTTCACCATCATCAAAAGTGACAGGCTCTAGCACAGGGTCATTAAGTTCAAGTTGGCCAATGTCAACTCAACACTGTTGTCCAAACCCATATCATCAGGCAAGACATCCCACATCTTGGTCTTTCCCTTCAAGTTTCAACCACTCATCCCTCTGCCTGTAAATAAGACAGAGGTTGGTGTGCACATACACCATTATCTCTGCCCTAGACTGCTCAAGTCTGCTCTTCTTGGCACTATACAAATTCCCATATGTGCTCCAGTTCCTCTCGCAACAAGAGGATGAAGCCACCTGAGAGAGGAGCCTCATGGCTAACTGCTGTAGAGGAGGATTTGTTGCCCCATGAGTTGCCCACCAAGAATAGGGCTTCTTAGCCCCCCTGTCTCTAATCACATCATAGCCTGCAAATCGCCCAGTGTCGGTGGAAAACCCTGCAAAGGCATCCTCCACCTCATCAAGGGATGCTCTATCCTGAAAATTCCACCTCAATGCATCCTTCCTCCCCTGTGAAATTTCACCAGCCATGTGAGGAGGGAATCTGCGGGAAGGTACACCATTCAGCCACTCATGGTTGCAGTATTTTCGGTTCAATGAGTGAGCTAAACAATGCAAAGGTGTGCAATTCTTGTCCCATTTGCTGACAAGAATATCATGTATGGTGGTGACGAAGGCCTTTGATGATGTCCCATATTCGGGGTACTCACTCTGTAAAATAATGTCAACTCAACACTGTTCTCTAAAACCATATCATCAAGCAAGACATCCCACATCTTTGTGTTTCCCTTCAATCACTCATCCCTCTGCCTGTAAATAAGACAAAGGTTGTTGTGCACATACACCATTGTCTCTACCCTGGACTGCTCAAGTCTGCTCTTCTTGACACTACACAAATTCCCATATGTGCTTGTTGTAGCCGCTACAACACCCTCCAAAATTTGGCACCAGTTTGAAATTTCAAAGCCCCTGTTACTTCTGATAAGGACAAGAATGCTCCAGCGTCCGCCATGGACCTCAAACAGCCCACCTTAGACAGGTAATCTCAAGCCAAAGGATGACTTCAAGTTATTTTTTCTAAGTAAAGTTGCAAAGTCGCAAAGTCACTCCTCTTCCAAACATTACCAGGTTGCGACTTAGCGACCTCCCGACCTGACCTAGGTCGCAAGGTCGCAAATTGTGTCGGAATCTAATCTTTCCAACTATGCGAGCTTGTGACCCAACAACCTCTAGGTCGCCAAGTCGCAAATTGTGTCGAAATCTAACCTTTGTGACTATGTGAACTTGTGACCCAATGACCTCTAGGTCGCCAAGTCCCAAGGTCACGAGGTCGCATACCTACCAAAATGAGCTAGATTTGTGACTTTGCGACCTCCATTAATGACCGCACGTGCGACCCCTTTATAAATAAAACGGTCGCGTAGGTCGCATTTGACCTGCACGACAGAGCAAACGAGATGTCTGACAAGCCAATCAGAGTGCGATTTTTTCCTAGTAAATCGCCGAAACCTCTTGCAATTCCTATTTATTGGTTGTGGCCCTACCTACCCCAAACCTAGGTTATTAATTACCCTAGATCCCCCTTAGTTGCAATCCTTAGCCCTCATTATCACTCCAGCTAGGGTTTCCCTTCCTCTCTCTGATCCTATTAGGCCTAAACCCTCTGTAACCCCTCCTTTCTCCTCCTACCACTGTGGGCACCTCTCCCTGGCCTTCCTGTGATCCGTTCAACTCTGATTCATTTCTCTTCCCTTAGAGTTTTCTCCCTTTTTTATCTTTTTCCCCGTGGGTCGCGACCGCCTATTTGTTCTTCAGAAAAACCCTAATGCGACCCCGCAACTTTGCGACCTCGGGACCTGGTCACTGAGTCGCAAAGTCCTGACTGTCCATGGAATCGCGACTTTGCGACCTTGCAACCCCGCAACCTGGACGCAGAGTCGCAAAGTCGAGATTGTTCATACAGGCGCGATTTTGCAACCTTGCGACCTCGTCGCTGGGTCACAGAGTCGCAACCTTTCCAATCTAGATTTCTTGCGACCAGCACAGGTCGCAGCGACCTTTCCTAGGCAGCCAAAGCCTTAGTTGGTACAGTCAGTTTCTTTCTTTTTCGCTTGCATGTCATCGATCTTATCGTGGGACTGTTTTCTGAATATGCCAGGGAATATTGAAGCTGAGCTCGAGTCTGTCTCTATCTCTTTGGCCTTAAGCGACATGGGGCCTCCAGCAGTTTGAAGGAGAAACAAAAGCCCGGAGATAGAGCTATCAGGAGGAGACATGCCTCCTTCGCCAGCTCCTGTGTCTTCGGGAAAGGTGACAAGATGTCATGGTATCAAGTTTACCAAGAATTCACAAAGCAAGAATTCTCGGAAGACCTCGCAGACCGACAGGTATACATTCAGGTTAAGAGGTCAAAACTTCATTATGTGGGTGCACACCCACCGATCTTCCCGTGCACGGAAGTAGTCAAGTGGATCGTCCAAAAGGTGGACTCAAAGTTCTAGGTCATCCGTAATCACGCAAGGAAGCCTTTGGCCAATCTAACTGGGAGGGACGCAGAAGTGCACTACTCACTCCCGACTAGAGAAGAATCTTTCAATGCCCAGTGGGTTGCCACACACGATGTGCTAGTACATGATACTATTAGCCACCTATAAAATTTGTCATACCAAATGGTGGCTAAAACTTTTTTGAGCTTTCAAGAAACAAATTTCATTGCTAAAAAATTGTTGGCTCTTGAAGACTCTAGAAGGCCTCATGCCTCTGTCCAAAATCTTCATTGCTATTCCCAATTTATACTAAGAAGTTCTGCTGAAATCATGAGAATAAACTGTTGTAAAACCATCATTTGTTCCCTCCCCCTCTTCCAAACTTACCTTCATTTGTTTCCCTCTTTTTCCATAAAAACCCCTTTGTTTTCATGATTCTTCTTTTTCCCCTCATGAAATACACTTTTATAAAGGTTAAAGCCTCATTCTTTAGCTTTTCCGAAACCATCAAATTCCATTAGAAACTCCCAAAAATTCATAAAAAATGCAAAGTCTTTGCTATAGACTTAAGCCCCTAAGGCCAAGCCCCCTAAACCACTTCCCCACACGTGCCCTTGTCATAAAAAACCAAGCGCTAACCCTCTCGGCGCTTATCGCATCGGAAATATCCAAATGCGCAAGTCTTTTTGCTCTATTCAAAACTCCGATTGCGATCAAGCTTTGTATTAAAAAACCTCCGATCGCATCATTTTTATATAGGTATCCTGTGGGCCCGCCTTGGCACTTAAAAACCTTATGAATTTTCTTCCCGATCACCCTTTTCTTTTGTCGAAAAACCCACTTTTCCAAAGTTTTAAGTTAAAAACCCAAAGCACGTGTTTTAAATATTTAATGGGTTGATTGAAAAACCGATCGCGCAATCGCAATCGGAGAAAACACAAATGGGTATTCAAAAAGACCCGCATCAAAGTTCCGATGCAATTAGGTCTTGTATCCATAGCCCCCGGTCTTTTGTTTTCATTATAGGACCAAGCACAGAGGCCAAGTCTTTTATCGCATCGGAGTTTCTCTTTGGTGCGATTCGATACCGCCGATTGCGATTGACCGATCGCGCAAACGCGTTGGCCCTTCCTCCGATTGCGCAATCGCATCACCTTATTCCCGACCTCCGATTGCGACTTCCATCCGATTCGCTCCTCGCCATTGATCTGATCCTCAGATCAAACGGCCATCGCCTAATCGCTCCTGCCCTTCGCTCGATCGCGCAATCGCATCGCAACTTTTCCATCACATCCACATTTTGTTCCGCCGATTGACCTCTCCCCCGATTCATTCTCCACCGTTGATTTCGTTCTTAGATCAACGGCCACCACTTGATCGCACCAGCTCTCTGATCGCGCAATCGCATCGGAGTTTTCCATCGCACCCATTTTTTCCTCTCGCCGATTGCGATCTCCCGATTAAATCTGGACCGTCCACGTGTCCAGATCCAACGGCTACGCTCCTCTCCCGCCTTCTGAAGCAATTTGACCCATTTCACAGGATTTTTTAATTATTTCAGTGTTTTGCAGGTGTTTTTAATGGTTTTTCATTATACAATGAAGAAAGGCCGAAGGCCGGGGAACACATTTCCCGTGCCTGTCTTCCATTAAAAAAGCTCATCTGCCAAGCTCTATTCACTGTTTGTCAAATGCTCTATGAGCATTGATACCTTCAAAGCCTAGCGCGGCTCTACACATTGACAAGACACTATGTTTTAAACGAGATGTTAAAGAGTATCAGTTGTTGAAGACAGAGCGCAGCAAGATGAAGATTGAAGACAGATTTAGGAAATTACGGCTTAAAAATAATTTATCAAAAGCTTAATTTCTTGAATTAAACACAGTCAGGAGAAATCATAAGTGTTTGACAGAAAGAAAGGACCTCCACCGCCGCATTTGGGGCGAATTGATTCCTCAGCTACTACAAGAGCCACTTGTTACCTCAAACCATTCAAAACAGAGGCCGAGTTATTGATTGAACAAATATCTGCCTCCAGCGCTGCCAAGAAGTTAATTCTGCCGAAGGAGTTTAATAGAAAACATCCGCAGAGTTACTCCAGAGAAAGCACATAACCTTAAAAGTCAACATTTCTTTCCCAGCAAGTTTGAAAAGTTAATGTAACCAATTAATACAGGAGGAATATCAAAATGTTCTCCACCGAGCCCCTCAAAGGCCGAAAGACAGTAAGCTGTATTAATTGAACTTAGAAGATATTTTGTCTCATTCCACCTCCTCTTTTCTTCTATAAATACTTCTGTAGAAGATGAGAAGTTGTTGGTTATTGTTTGATCACAAGTTGTAATACTGAAACTCTTTGAAGCTAGGTTGCGGGGAAGCGTCCCCCCCCCCCCGTTCCCGTTTCCGAAACGCGCTCTGTGTGGGAAAGTTTTGGGAGTGTTCGGAAACGCGCTCTCGAAAATGCTTCCTGAGGGGAGCGTTTTCGGGAGCGCGTTTCCGAACTTGTTAAAACGCTCCCTGCCTTTTCGGGAGCGTTTTCGGAAATGCTCGGGAGCGAACGCTCCCCGAAACAAAAAACACTTCCTGCTGGGCGGAAATTTTGTTTCAAGGAAAAAACGATTTGTTTAGGGCCAGAAATGGGTTTTAGGGCTAATGTGGAGGTAAGAGAAGCATTGACATTTCATGGTAATGTTAAATTCTTAAAGTAAAAGTGACATCACTTTTACTTAAATTTTTAACATTACCATGAAATGACTCAGGATGTTTAAGAGTGGTTTCGACTTCATTGGATTTCATATGGAGAAACTAGAATTTTAGGTTTCACTCAAAATTCAGCAGACTTAATGGTTTTCAGGGTTTCATAGTTTGGGAATTTGCAATATTTCCATTTGATTCTATCATGTGTAAGGGTATGATATTGGCATTTGATCAAGAGCATGAAGTCCTTTAAGAACTTTGATGTACCCTTCAATCAAAGGAAAACAACTGGTTAGGCATGCTAATATTTTTCTACCGCATTTTAAGGTTGAGGAGATGAACCCTTCACTCAAACCAAAATCATTGGTTAGGCATGTTAAACTTTTTCAATTTCTATCATGTTATAAGGTTGAGCAGTCCAAGTCTGAAGACTTTGAGCTAGATGATGTTTATGTATCTCTTGTTGATGATCCCATTTCTAGTAGTGATGAATCAATGATGAGTTTCATGAGAGACCATGTTGCTCAGTGATTTGTAGTTTTGATGTCTATTTTTGCTACTACTACTACTACTAAAGTTGTAGAGGAGTTTTAGGAGTCCTCAAACTTTGAGCCATATTATTTATGTAGCTCATGTTGATGATCCTTTGTCTAGTAGTGGTGATGATTTTGATCATGATGAGGAGTGATCATGTTGTTGATCACTAATATGTAGTCTTGTATTAGGCCAATGGCCTCATAGCTTGTAGCATTGTTTTTGGACTTTATAGGCCATTTGGAGCCTCATTGCTTATGTATTTTTCGATGATATGTATTGCACTCGGTGCCATTTTGATATATTCACCTTTGCATGGTATATAAATGAGCAAACTTTGCATATTTTGTCTCTATTGGCTTGGAATCATGGTCGCAAATCTTAAAAATAGTTTTTTTTATTAAAAAATAATTATTTAATGTATTTTTTTTAAAACCGGTTCATTAAGATCTGACCGCTCCCGGTTAGACCGATTCCGGTTAGAAACCCAATTCATTAGGTCCACCGGTCCAGTCACCGATTCCGGTTTTAATAACTATGCTCACACAAATCCAAAAGTACAAGAGGGGTACATGAAGGCATTGGACAAGTTGGTACCTGACAGGGAGGAGTGTGCTAGATTGCGCCTTGAATTAGGCAAATACTTCAGTTGCACTGCTAACTTTGGTTCTTTCCATGCAATGGAAGACAGGGACAGATTTGATGCTATCACATGGTGGGAAGCATATGGTGGCATGGGACTTTTGCCAAAGTTGGCTAAAAAAGTTCTCTCACAGGTTGTGAACACTTCTTCTACAGAGAGGTGTTGGAGCACCTACAGCTTCACACACAATGTGAGAAGAAACAGGCTGAATGAAAACCGAGCTGAAAGCTTGGTTTATGTGCATTATAACTTGAGGTTGTTGAGCCATTACTGTGATCGGGCAAATGAGGATCAATCATACAGAGTCTGGGACAACAACCCAGAGGATGATAATTTGGAGGACGGCACGTTACATCTGGAAGAATTGGAAGCAGAACTTTATAGGGATAATGATGAAGCATCAGCAGCACCGCCACACACAGGGCCAGTCCCACCATCTACTGGTAGCAGTGCGGGTGCCAGTGCCACTCCTCGATATCACATTGTTGTTCCTTTGCAGATCCAGCCTCCACCTTCTAGTCGTGGTCGTGGTACTCCTGAGAGTACTAGAAGACCAACATTTCCTCGTGGCTCACAAAAATTAGACATTTCTCGTGGGCGTGGCAAGGGGCCAGCCAGATAAAATAGATTTGTTGTTTACTGGTCTTTTCTATTTGTTGTTGACAGTTGAACAATTGAAACTTGACTCTTTTTGATTTCATATATTTAATGACAATTTAAGTTTGAAGTTTGAATTTGAAAGGTGAAACTTTAAAGTTGGCATTTATAAGTTTACTGTTTACAAGTCATTATGAATTATGAATATGATGCTTCATGAAAGTTATATGGTGATCAATGAATCAATGATGATAAATGTTATATAATATCAATGATGATAAATGTTATATATTGAATTTTGAAATCAATGATGATAAATGTATATTGTAATTGAATTTTGAAATCAATGAATCAATTATGATAAATGTTAGATATTGAAATTTGAAATCAATGATGATAAATGTTATATATCAATGATGATAAATGTATATTGAATTTTGAAATCAATGAATCAATGATGATAAATGTTAGATATTGAAATTTGCAATCAATGATGATAAATGTTATATATTGAATTTAGAAAGCTTGAAACCTTCAGATTGATGATTTGCGAGACTCAAGAGTCAATATGTTGTATGCTTCCAACTTGTGGGCGTGGTTGATGAAGATTATAACTTCTAGATGATTGATGTTATATGATTCAAGCTATGTTTTTATGTTTTTTATGTTTAATACATCATTCTACATGTTTTTGTTGACATATATGCATCAAAATATAAAATATATTAAAAATATTAAAAAAAAAATATATATATATATATATATATATATATAAATGCTCCGGACCGGAAGCTTTTAAAAATGGCGCTCCACGCTTCGCTCCCGCTCCCGCTTCCAAGTAACCTTGCTTTGAAGTAAATACATAGTCTGTTGAAGTTGAAGAACAAATTGAAGTCTTGGAGATCTTGATGATGTTGTTGCATGCTTGTTCCTGAGAAGGCTCTATCATTGGATCCATGAGCTTGGCTGTTGGTGAAGTATTCTGAACTATCTTATGTTTTCCCCCTGTTTTCATTATGTTCCATAATTTCTTACTACAGTAGGATAGAAAGTTTTAGGCTAAGAAATGACTCTTGGAAGCACCTTAGACCTGTTCATCCTTCACTGTTTCATGTTTTCTTCTGCTGAAGTATTTTAGAGGCTTTAATCTTTCTCTTTAGGCTTCATACTTGTTTATTTCCTTAATAGTTTGAACAGTTGGTTTCAGCATGATTTATGGTTCTCCCTGCTTGTTTGCTGCCACTTAAAAACAGTTATCGAAGTCTCCCTTTGAAGTTCTTTGCTTACAGTGAATCAGAGAGGTCTGTTTTGATCTTGCCCTTTGTCCTCACTGAAACAGTTGGCTTAAAGGTTGTTATAATTATGATCATAGATGTTTTTAGGTGTTCCCTCTTCTATGACTGTAATTATTAGTAAATCTTTTATGTTTTCTAAGTCCTTTAAAATAAAATCTTTGAGGAAATAGGGTGTTCCCCGAATCTTAGATTTCATTTTGAAAGTTGTCTTGAAGTCATTATTTGCTTAAAGACTGTTTGTAGAATTTATGGTTAGCCCTGTCTATCAAATATCTCTTTATTGTTTAAATTATGTTTTCAGGTTCCCTTTGTTGAGAATTCAATTTCTCTTTCCAAATCATTAATGTTCATCCCATTCCAAAAACAAAAAGATCCTGTGGCCAAGTTAGATTTGCCCTCTGATATCCCATATCCTTTGATGAGTTTGTTATGACCTTTTCTTGACTCCATTGCCCAATGAACCAGATGTTTCTCCATTCTATGTATCTTTCCTAGACCTTTCGTGTTCTGTTATATCAATTCAATCCAACCAAACAAACAAACAACACCTGCACTTAATAACTAGTCTAAAATCAATATTATAAGCACACAAGATAAACTTTTGCAAACAAACATTTGAGAGATCCCTCTCTGAGAACAGGAGGACTAGATCCTGTAACTCTAAAGATTGGTTCTGATGTTGCCTTGTCTTTTGATTTGCCAAACTATCAAAACACGGGACACCGACAGATACTTTGAAGGGCTGGTGGGAGGACACTGAGAAGTTTAAAGGGAAGAAGGATCAGGAGTACAAAATCGAAGGCCTGAGAAAAGTATATAGGCTTGTTGCAGTTATGATGTGCAGGAAAGACACCACTACTTTCAGTGGAGCATGGGCTCCTCTCATGTACGTGATCACCTCTTACGGCACTCGTTTCAACTGGGGACATCTATTAATGTTAGCACTAAGAGCGAACATATCAGCAACCCAAGTACCAGAGGAGGGATGTGCATCAGAGTTTTACATGGCTTCCTACCTCTTAGATGCAGTGTGCTTGCGATGTAATTTTGATGGTTGGACTCACAACTGGGACGCAGCACATGGTGGGCCTATCAACAAAGATCTGAACGTATTCTGGGCCACCAAGTACAAGCAGAACATTGACCCCATCTCAGAAAATTTCATCACCACGCTCTACCGACACCTCTTCAATGAGGATCCTCCCTGCATATCCAAAAGGGCCATGGAGACTGTGATTAAGGTAGCCCACTGGTTCCCCATCACAGAAGGTACCTTCATCAGAGCCTTTGGGTCATTCAAGGCACCTCACGCATTGCCCAAGTTCATCACTGACAAGCTGCTATTACAAGAGGTGTGCTATCAAATGACAAGCGAGTTCTCTAAGACGCTAAGCAAGGGCAAGAAGAAACCATGGCCTACCCTCCCGCTTACTATTGGTGCCTATACAGTCAAAGACTTCAAAGAAGTGGAAGCGAAAGCATAAGACATCAAGGGCTTTCACTTCGTGGACTTAGCCCGCTAGTTGTATGACCCTGACAGGATCGTCCCCGCACACTACAAGCGGGCCAAATTTAATTGGACCTACCAGCACACAAAGTGCCCCGTGGAAGAGCAAGTAAAAAACTAGTATAATGCTAACAGAGCAGCAACCCCCGAAGGACAAGCCAATTTGGATGGAGATCAAGAGGGTCAGCGCCAGGACAACTAAACTTTGCAAGAGAGAGTAGACACTTTGAAACGAAAGGACCCCTCAGGAGGAGCATCGACCTCCCTACCCAAAAAGCCGAAGAATACTACAAGCAGTGATCCCCCCAAAGATCAATAGGAAGGATGGGACAAAGGGGCTGAGACACAACCAGAAACCGAGCAAAAGCAAAAAGAGGAAGAACTCAAGAAAGCCCAAGATGCCCTAGCGCAGCAACAGGAAGAAGAGAAACAAAGGAAGTGAGCCGAAAAACAACAAAAGAAACAGCAGAGAGAAGAACGGAAAAAGATGCAAGAAGAAAGAAGAAGAGGAACGACAGAAAAGGGACGCTAAGCACAGGATAAAACAAGAGCAGGACAAAGAAGAAGAGAAGAAGAGAGAGGAAGAAGAAGCTCAGAAGCTACAAATAGATACTTTTAAAGAGGCAGAGGGAAGTGGGTCACAACCCTCGAAAACCGAGAAGCAAACAGACCTGCCACATATTGATGTACCGCCGGCAACTCCCATGACAGGAGGACACCTCCCACTCTCAAAACTCGGCATCCCAGAGGAACATGACGATGATGCACTGGATCTAACAAGACTATCTTACGATCAGTACACTCATAAAATTAGGCAAAAAAGGAGAAAATGTCTTGCACGGAATCCAACTAAGCCTCTCGTAGTGACCACGGAGAAAGACATAGTATTGGACACCAGGGCTAACCCCATAATGACAGCGTCGGTTGGAACCGCTTTTGCAGCTGCCACAAATGAGAATGTCAGCAGGATGAGCAGAGAAATTTTGTTTCTGCAGAGCAGACTCCATGCGTCCGAGCAAAGGGCGACTCAAGCAGAGGCAGAAAAGAAGGCCCTAGAAACTGAAAATCAAAGGCTCCAACTTGCACTCACTCAGGCCAGCAGACTACAAACCGCCAATCAGGGGGAGTTAGATATCTTAGGGAGCACCATGAAGCAGGTATATGAGGAGATGATAACTATAAAACAGATAGTCGCTCCTTTGCTAGGAGCCCAGGCAGAAACTAGGAAAAGGGTTGTGCAACTAAAGGAAGCCTCCACAGCACTAGACAACATACTTGAATGGTCCGAACGGTACCCACAGGCTCTTGACACCTTGCCAAAGAACAACTGGATCCGCACTCTGAACAATAAGGTACAGATACGAATGAAGCTGCAATCCAAGGACAAGCTCATAAAGGATGTAGAGAGGGTAATGTTTGCCTATGAGCATCTCATCAGTGGCATAGATTCGATGGCAACTGTGCACCGCATCCCTTCCTTAGGGACACTGGCCAAGTAGCGGACGAGGGAAGAGGTAATGCAAGACATCCAAGCATTCTTAGAACCCATCAAACAGGCAGCTGCTTCAGAGGACCTCCCAGCCTCTAAGGAAAACATTGACCAGTACATTGTTACACCATTCTGGATCTACACTAAGCTAGCCTCTCTGTCCAACCAGATCAATACGAAGAGGCGCACTTTAGTTCCGGATGCTCTAGAATGTTTTCATAGGCTGGGAGAGGACACGCCCCAAATCACTCCAGTGACTGTCGACTATCTAACCTGGCAGACCTATCTTAAAGAATAGCAACAGGTAGAAACCCCAGACCTCTCCATCACAAAGTTTTGTCCCTGAAAAGACTAGATTTATAGGTAGCACAAACAGACAGGTCGTAGGTCACAAATGTTGCCCAGTCGCAGGTCGCAACTTCACTCAAGTCGCAACTCGCAAATCCTCCCAGGCCACAAACCATGCCGACAGTCGGGAAGATGAAAGGGCAGGGAACCCCAAGGGTCATTTTTTATTCTATATGTACTCCCTCGGGAGCTAATGTAAGGACCTTTTTTGGACTCCACAAGGAGAGAGAGATAACTTTAAAGCATTGAATGTATGATTTCGGGAATGAATACAAATGAATGTTTTTTACTCCACTATTGGATGTGATGGAAACTTATGTGTGTTGACATTATGAATATTATGTTCTCACGTACTTGGTATCATTTGTAATTGATTAATTTGTGTTTCTATTCGTGCATCATTTATATGTTTAAGCTCTTTGGATGTATTAATGGTATGTGAATGTTTAGCATAGGGATATGTTGATAACTTAGTTATTGATATTGCCTTAATCTTTTGGAAACGCGCTTAAGGAATTGAAGGGTGTTTTGACCATAGTGAACTCTTTCTCTTTTGGTCAAACAAGCCTCTGTATGAGCATGGCCCTAATGATGTTTTGCTAACAATACTTCTTTTGGCTGCATGCTTTAAATCTCGCTTTGCTATTCATAACGTTTCATTTTCAAGAGAATCCGTCGACCATTCGTTTCGTATCGTTCGAGTAGCCGTGCATTCTCATGATTCTGAAATACACCTCCATCTGAAAAAGAGTGTACATCTCATCAATTTAACAGCAGTCGAGCCTACATACCGGACAGGATCCCTATCACAAACGGTTTAGAGTCTAGTTGGGACTTTATACAGGGGAGATCCCCTTACTGTTGGCAAGGCATTTTTCCCCGTCGACATTGTTCTAATTCCTCTCGCAACAAGAGGATGAAGTCACCTGAGAGAAGAGCCTCATGACTAACTGTTGTAGAGGAGGGTTTGTTGCCCCATTAGTTGCCCACCAAGAATAGGGCTTCTTAGCCCCCTGTCTCTAATCACATCATAGCCTGCAAATCATCAGTGGAAAACTCTACAAAGGCATCCTTCACCTCATCAAGGGATGCTCTATCATCAAAAATCCTCCTCAATGCATCCTTCCTCCCCTGTGAAATTTCACCATCCATGTGAGGAGGGAATTTGCAGGGAGGTCCACCATTCAGCCACTCGTAGCTGCAACATTTTGGGTTCAATGAGTGAGCCAAACAATGCAAAGGTGTGGAATTCTTGTCCCATCTGCTGACAAGAATATCTTGTATGGTGGTGAAGAAGGCCTCTGATGATGTCTCATATTCAGGGCACTCATTCTGTAAAATAATGGTCCTCACAGACTCAATCATGGAATCCCATCCCTCGTAAGCCTCTCCTACGATGGGTTGGTCTGTATCTGCAAATTGTAGCAAAGCAATGATAGGGTCCATGATCTTAATAGTGAGATCTACCCTCTCCCACCAAGCATCATCTAACACTATGTCCTTGACTCTTTTTTACGATGCTTGGTCTTGTCTTTCTCCAAAAAGACCAAAACTTTGAAATAACCATGGCCCCAAGAGCAGTCTTGACCTCCCTCAACCTCTTCAACATGATGAATGAAGAGGCAAATGATGCATCTGCAATCTTCAACAATGATAGACTGGTGTACTCCTTGTAGATTGTGAGGGCATTTGTATGATTTTGTACAAAGTTGTAGATATGTCGTGTATCCTCAATAATACTTCCAATCCAAGGCACATCAGAAGCAAAAGATTTAAGAGCTAAATTCAAGGAATGGACAACGCAAGGTGTCCAAAATACTTGTGGATATTTAGCTTCCACAATCATGCCAACAGCCTTGCAAACAAGTGCATTATCTATAATGATTTGCGCACAAGTATCAACACCTACATCTTCAATAACTTTAACGGACAATTCACCAATATATTGTGCATCCACTGATTTCAAGAAAACCAATCCATTAAAGGAAGACACCATAAAGTTGATGATTGGGTGACGCGTTGGATATGTCCATCCATCAAAACAATACTAACCCCAGATGTTGGCCATGTTGATTTAATAGGCTCAAACATTTTTTCCACCTCTTTCTTTGCCTTAGTCAACAATGTGGTTCGAAGCTTATCTAACCCAAGAGGCACATACTCTGATAAAGCCCCTTCAGTTAGAGCTCGGCACATCACCATAAATAAACGTGAGCATGCAACATTAAAGGATATGAAGTTTTGATAAAAAAAGAATGCAATGGTGATATCAAGCTCTTCTCGTCTTCTTTCTGAAAAATCTTGTCCATTGGACCAAGTGCCACTGCCTTTCTTTTTGTTGCTTGATCCACACCCCAACCAAAACTCTCAAATGGAAATTTGTTGTTGCTTTTCCTCAAGAATGAAAGGGAATCATCATTCTTGCTTTTTTTAGATGATGCAACCACCCTTGCCACACCAACATTGGCCTTTTTTTCCATTTCTTTCCTCCTACCTAAAGGCACCTGTGTACATGTTGCAATTCCACAACTTGGTAAGGCCAACAAATGAGCTTTCACATGGTAATTAGTGTTCTTGAAATGATTGTTGCAATAGTTGCATTTCCAAGCAACGTTGCCTCCTCCCTTCAACTTGTTGCCTGGCCTTTGCTCTCTTGTGACATACTTCCACAAGGGATATTTGTTTTCTTGAGCCTGTTGTCTTTCTAAATTCATTTTGCCCTCAACATTTGAAGTTGTTGCTGCAGCCCCACTTCCAATAGAGGGAACACTTGTAGACCCTGATGAAATTGGAACAGGAGGGGCATCACCAATGGAAACATTCTTCCCCTTCCTTTTCCCTTTCCCTGTTGCCCTTGAGTGAGCCATGAATGCTGTAAAAAAAATAAAGAAAAATGCACAAACTTGTAAAAAAATGCACTTCCCTGGCCTTTGCTCTCTTGTGACATACTTCCACATGGGATATTTGTTTTCTTGAGCATGTTGTCTTTCTAAATTCATTTTTCCCTCAACATTTGAAGTTGTTGTTGCAGCCCCACTTCCAATAGAGGGAACACTTGTTGACCCTGATGAAATTGGAACAGGAGGGGCATCACCAATGGAAACATTCTTCCCCTTCCTTTTCCCTTTCCCTGTTGCCCTTGAATGAGCTATGAATGCTGTAAAAAAATAAAGAAAAATGCACAAACTTGTAAAAAATATGCACATGCAAAATGTTGTAATAAAAATGCAAAACAAAATAGAAGCAAAATGCACTTACATGTTGTTTGAATGGCCTCCAAAATGCTCCCAAACCCTTTGCTAGAAGCTCCCACACACTCACAGAAGAAGACACTCAAAAATGAATGCAAAATGAGCCCAAATTGGGTTTTATTAGCTGCGCAACACACTTTTTTAGGGGACACATGTCCTAACACATGTCCCATCGAATCATGTCTGATTCGTGGGATTCAGGACACGAAGGCTTTTGGACGAATCTCGTTTCTTAGGTCACGAGTAAAGCCTCAAAATTTTGATTTATCGACCATAGTGGCAATTGGTTATATTCTGTAATGTTCATTATTAACAGTCATAAGTAAATATTCAAAATCTTGGTTTAGTGGCAGTTGGTTATATCTTGTACAGTTGGTTATATCTTGTAATGTTCATTATTAACAGTCATAAGTAACTGCTCAGACTTCAGGTGTAGTGGCAGCTGGTTATATATTGCAATGGTTTATTATTGTCTATTTTGAGTACTCTATGTTAAAGTTGATAAAGTATTGTAAAAGGTGTGAGTTGCATTATTAATTTTTACAAACCCCGAGGGAAAAATTCACTAGGAACATTTCAGTGGTATCAGAGTTGTGCATCTTGCCAACATGTGAGTTTATGAGCCTTGTATGCTTCCAGGAGATGCAAGTAACATAACAGTCATAAAGAAAAGAATTCACCGCAATACATCCATGGGGGATAGGGAAGAATGAGGAGGACTGGACCTTGATAATCTCTTCCATGTGCTAATTCTTCAGTGGATAAAAACAACTAATCTGTTATAGTGCAAGGGCAGCAACTAATCTGTTATAGTGCAAGGGCAGCAGCGGATGGCCCAGGAACAACAGTGAATGACAGCACATGTAGCCCATAAATTAATATGACTAATGGTTTGAATTTTGGTAATAGGAATACCACTGAAGGGAGTAGCAACCATAATCATAGCTCCATCAATACTTTTGCACAATCTGACGCTAAGGCAACCAATGGAAGTAACCATAGACCCTTCTCCAATTTTTGGACAATCAGCCAGCTGCAACCCAAAGAGCAGCGAATCAAGATGGATTCTTTAATGAGTACTTTTGGGAGTATGCAACACTAGAAGAAAATACATGAGCAGCCATATCTTTCCGTGAACACAGCAACATCAAATTGAAAAATAAACCCAGGGAACACCAAAATCAGGATTTTATGTGCAAGGTAGGAAGGTTGTCCATCCCCTGTTTTGTGTTATGTATAAATTATTAATTATTGTCTAATGTAGTTGTCTTAGGTTTATTAAGTAAAAGGGCATGATCAAAGATCATGCCTCTTCACCAAGGGACACCATAGGGCTGTATTTAAAGCCTTGGTGATTCCCCATTGTTATCATCTCATCTTTTTATCAATAATAATATATACAATTCTAGTTAAATCTGAGTTTTACACTCCATTGGTATCAGAGCAGTCGATCCTTCGCCTACAAACACAAATTTTTTTTTTCCCATGTTCTATTCCATTGCATAGTACCATTGTACCGTCACCCCCACCATTCTTATTCTGCCTCTGGCTGTCACTGTCTGCTCTCACGGTCACGAATTCTCCAGCACTATCCATCTGCATACCCAATATCAGTGGTATCGAAGCCCAACCTTCACGTCAAAGTCTATGGCCGATCGTGGAGAGGTGTGACTCTTCACAAGAAGCAGTGTGGCGTTTAAAACACGGTGACAGTTTTTTATTAAATGGACGAGTTTTTTTAAAGTGGTATCGAAGGCCAATATAAATATCCGCATACCCAATATACAGTGGTATCGAAGCCCAACCTTCACGTCAAAGTCTGTGGCTGGTCGTGGAGAGGTGTGACTTTTCACGGGAAGTGGTGTGTCGTTTAAAACACAGTGACAGGTTTTTGTTAAACTGACGAGTTTTTTTTAAAACAAGTGTGACGTCTAAACGGGACAGGTAATTTTTTTTTTAAAAGTGAACGATTATTTTATAATTATAATATATATACTATATAATTTACAATAAATAATTATATATATATATATATAATAAAATTATTATTATTATTATTATTATTATTTAAATAAAAAAAAAAAAATTATTATTATCATTATTATTTAAAAAATAAATTAAAAATTAAAAAAATTAAAAATAAAAATAAAAAAATAAAAACTGGCAGATAAATATTCACCACCCCATACACGCTCGATGTCTTCATCAATGTCGATGGTCGAATTCCACAAAAAATTGATTGATCTTGAGAGTACGATCAATAATAATTCCGATGACTTCTCCAAAAGATTAGTCGATCTCGAGGGTGAAGTTACAGGACATTCCAACGACATCAAAAAGCTTCAAGATACGACAAATCGGATAGAAAGACAAATTTGGCTAAACCATAGCAAGTCCACAGAAAATCATAGCCAAGCAATGCAAAAGCTAACAGACATCTGCGACAAGATAAATCAGAGACAAGGACCAATATTCCCGAATATGGAACATAATCAACAGAATAATTCAGCAGATTCAGGGAATTCAGAAGATCATCATGAAAAAACCAACTACAAAACATCATCCCCACACCATCAAGAAGATAGTAATGCAAATTTTCAAAATAAGCAACTTTGGAATGCATTTGCTAATCAATACCCCCTTCTCGTTCCACCATTAGCATACCAACGAAGAACAAAAATTGAGCTACCCAAGTTCGACGATAATGAAAAAAATAGCGTTGCATGGCTTAATAAAGCCGAAGAATATTTAGAGATTTCCAACATTAACAGTGATGACGAAAAAATTAAGCACGCTTCCATGAAAATGGAAGGAGAAGCATATAATTGGTATATGTGGTGGAAAAAGATGACGCTTGCTATTAGTTGGATGAAATTTAGGGATGCGTTCTTTAAAAGATTTCAAGGTATAAAGGAAGAAGAGTTTTTTTCAACATTCATCAAATTACGCCAAAAAGGAGATGTGGACGAGTACATTCGAGAATGGGATACCTTAGCGACACGGGTACCTGGATTGTCAGAATCTCGTTTAGTCCAGTCTTTCATTTCAGGACTTAAAACCTATATAAAAGTAGAGCTCGAGCTTCGCGACATTACATCAGTAGAACTAGCAAGATTGGTCAAAACCGGAAAGAGTATATTCGAGACGAAGATTTCCTCAACCTGAAAATATAAATAACACAAAATATGTCCCACCACATCTCTGTGAAGAAGAAAAACCTAACATGGAAATACAAAGGATAAGAGAGGGCAAGTGCAAACGTTGTGGCGAAAAGTGGGACCCTAATCATAGGTGTGCTAAAAGACAAGAGACAAAGAATCTGTATAACTGTGAAGCAACTAATGACTCTAATAATGATGAATCAAATGTAGACACCCCAGAGTTCTCTCTAGAATTAGATGACGAAAGCATTCTGCAGGTGTCATTATCAGCTATGACAGGTATATCACAACCTCAGACACTAAAACTAAAAGGACATATTAAGAACAACAACATAATGGTTCTCCTCGACACCGGCAGCACGCACAATTTTTTAGATTCAACCATGGCCAAAAGACTCAACATCTTTACGTTTCCCATGCCCAATATGAAGGTAATGGTGGCCGATGGTAAGCAAATTGAGAAGGTAGGGAAATGCCATAAGGTCAAATTGCAGATTCAAAATTTTAATTTAGAATCTCCATTCTACACCGTACCATTACGAGGAGTAGATGTGGTCTTAGGAATCCAATCGCTACAAAACTTAGGTACTGTTGTGCTATACAACAACCCCCCATTTCATAAAATTTTACTTTAGAAAACTATAATATGAAATGGGTCCCTTTTAGATTAAATTGGTATTAACTCATCATTCCTCTAAAAAATCCGAAAACAAACAAAACATTATAAAACCTTTTGAGTTAATAAATCATCGGCAATCGGGAAAATAAAACAATCACAACAGAAGGCCCCTCTCCTGGCTCCGATGCGATATCACTATCGGCAATCGGGGGATGCGATCTGAATACAACGAAACTCTTTTCTTTAAAATCTCCCGATGCGAGTTAAGCGATATCGCTATCGGCGATCGGGGATTCTACGATAACTCAAATAAAACTGCCCAAGTCTTCCTCCGATCGCCGATCGCGATAAAGCCAAGCGCGACTTTCAAAAAGGATTGATATGGCTTCGGCATATTATGTTAATTATTATTAAAAAGCCTTTCCGCTTCCCAATAGTAATTCACTTGCGCCCAACCGCCAATTAAAAATCAAATCCACGCTTAAATAGACTATTCGGCAAATGAAGGATATAATGAGCATTTAATTGATTGACAGGTTTAAACGGCTAATTAATGGAGCAGTTATGCCTAAATCCCTTCAGAGATTATATCCGCGGGAGTCTTATGATTATCTTCCATTATTCATTGATTGACATAAGTCTTCTGTACTTAGTTTTCGCCGTCTATTCTCCGCATTACGTTCATTTTATCTTTTGTGCAGAGCTTCTCCGCAGTAGCAAGTTCAGACCAAATGGGGAAGAAATCTAAGAAACCTGGAACAGCTTCAGCTTCTGTGGTAACAGAACAACATGCTGCCGATCCGGGACCAAACAAAAAAGGATTAATCTCAGATACCACATGTCTTGGTCTCGGTAATACTACTTGGCAGAGCATTTACAACCTGGTTGAAGCTGAGGAACCTCAGCAAACATCGGTACAAGCTACAGCAGGCTCGAGCCAGAAATATGATGCTACTCTGAAAGATTTGGCTGATTCCTACATGCACAGGGTAGCGGCTCGGGAGAAAATTCTTCCATATACAGATGTAGTGAGATGGGCCATTGAAGAAATTCCAATTACGAACAGAATATTCTGCACTATTGATGGGAGAGTTTTCGGTTCGTTTCAGCCTAATGATTTGAGACAAATGTACCATTTGCCCGAACCAAAGAAGAAGTATAATAAAGCATTCCTGGAAAAGTTTAGAGATGAAAATGAAACTGATTCAGAGCCTATACGAGAATGGAGACAAAACCCGGAAAAACACAAACATGAGTCTTCGGGTAAGTACTCCGTCAATTCCTTATGTTCTCCTTATTGTTATGCTGGAGCTATGATGTGTCGAATGTGGGGATTGCATGATTCTTCAAAATTTTCCATAGAGATGGTACCTTTGATGGAAGCAGCATGTAATAGTGAAATCATGGATTGGGGAGATATATTATCGGATAAGTTAGCAAATGCTATTCTGGACTTCAGAAACAAATCCCGTGTTACTGATAGAATCATTCCTCCATTTTACTTTAGTGCCTACATTCTAGATACCCTTTGTTTTAATTCCGAGTTTCCAGTGTTAGGGTGGAGATGGACTCCACAAGACCCCATGCCCATCCATATATATCACCAGAAATTATGGAAAGCCCATTATAAACACCACCTATATCAAGTCTGCAATGGATTCATGCTACCTATTTACTATGCAATTTTTGCTAGACCTACTCCTAAGATCTCCTCTCAAGCAGAGATTGACTTGACAGCCCTAGGAACCTGGTTCGGAGAGCAGAAATTCACTTATGTAAGAGTTTTCGGCAGCCATGCTAGACCTCATGTCCTCCCCTTGTATATACCAGACAAACTTTTAGCTCGAGAGATAGCATATCGGCTTACATCCGCATCAGCTACAAAAACTCTCAGGAATTCAAAGAAGCAAGTCTGGCCTCCTTTCCCTCTAAGGTGTGGCGTCTATACTCTGCGTGATTATAAACACGCAGAGAAAGAAGCAGAAAAGATTAATATGTTAAAACTCGCCACTCTGCCTAATAGACGCTTTGATCCGAAAAAGGTCGTCTATAATGTTCTAGATCAGGCCAAACTCACTAAATTTGAACATAAGGAAGACGAGTTTGATGACCTTTTCTCCTCGGCCGAGTCGATATTTCAGGTTCAAGAGATAGCTAAAATAAGATACCATGACGACGGGTTAGTTGAATTTAACAAACTTAGAGAGCAGAGGTTGCAAACTCTGCCTCTAGATTTGTTAGCCACTGCCCCGATGATACAATCAAGCGAGCCTGAGCAGCAGCTTACCAGCAAACCTCCTGCTACATCCAAAATCTCTGAAGAAATCCAAAGAAGAGAGCAGGAGGAACCCCAGAGGAAAGAACAGGAAGAGGCAAAGAGGAAAGAACAGGAGGAACTCCAGAGGAAAGAACAGGAAAGGCAGCAGGAGCAGAGCAGCGAGAAGGTGAATGTCGACACTCAGATTGACCCAAGATTGCTCCAGGAATGGCAACAATTTGATTCAATTATAAGCAATCTTGAGAGCTCAAAGGATGTCGATACATCTAAAGCGGCCAATACACAGGATACAGCATCAAAAAAAGGTTCCAAGCAAAGAAACCAGCGGTCTACCCCCGACTACAGAATTAGAAATAATTCCCAAGGATCCTTCAGATCAAATTATTTTGCAGGTAGAGGATATTCCTCCATGGGATGTGTTCTATAGCCCAAAACACAAGGCTGTAATAAAGCAACAACGGAAAAGGAGAAGGATTGATCAACCTTCCCTGTTCCCTGAACAAACAGTAACAACCAATGTAGTGTGGAAGGAAGAATTCAACCCCTCCGATGACCTGACAAAGTTGTCCCAATATGCTGGTGCCTATTCGGCAGCCACCATGGATAAGGCATCAGAGGTGAGCAATTTGTTGAAAGAAAAAGATCAAGTGATCGCTTCACTACAAACACAGCTATTGGAGGCACAACAGAAAGCAGATTCAGAAGCAATTCAGAAATAGAAAGAATCATCGGAGGCATTAGCAAAATTGAAAGCAATGAATGAACAAATGATAAAAACAAAAGATGAGCAAATTGCTCAATTAACAGCACAAGTAGAGAAGTTCAAGAGTCTTCCCCAGCCTGCCAATTTCAGAGAAGAGGCAATACAGATTAACAAGGCACTAATAACACAAATAAGATTGTTGTGTCATGAAATTGCCCAAGTTGAACCTCTGTGTGACATAACAACATCTATAATAAACAAATCAGTTGATGCCAGGCAGGACTTAGAACAAGCCGATGAGACTTTAATAGATTTTCTTACTTGGCAGAACACTAATGAAGGACAGGCAGCAAACTTGCCTAAAATCTTAGAATCCCATAAAGAAATTCTATTCATGGAATGGCAGTCCCAATTGATGAAAGCAGAGAGAGAGGTTTCTAGATGCAGATTATCTACGAACAATTTGATTGATTTGATTAATAATACTCTCTATTTGTCTAACATGATCTCTCAATGTACACCAGGTAAATTATTATCACCCAAGACATTGGAACAATCATGTTGTCAAGAGCTAGAAAAGAATGGGAAATTGATTACAGGAATTACAAGTTTAACTTGGGACACCTATTGGTTGTTCCTAGTAAAACCATACAGCCAGAAAGCCGCCCTCAAATGCTTAACGGATGCAATCGGATGTATCATTCCCGATATACACGATGCCACCTATGCTGCTCAAATCAATTCTCGTCTCAGCCGCCCTCAAGAAGTGGAACCAATGTTGGCAATATGCCAACTCAGGACAAAAAGCAAACAGTCAGAGTGATGAATCATGCTGCTGATTACCAAATTGCTGTAGGGGAGATGATTCAAGATCGGGTTATACCAATTTAGTAGCATTTTAATTTTGTAGTTTGTTAGTTTAATTTAGTATTTATAGACCCTTTCATGTATTTAGAAAGGGTCGTAAGTTTTTGTATATGACTGAAACCTGAAGTTGCACTATTGTACTTCAGGCATATATTTTTATGAAAACTGGACCAATTTTTCCAAATTTTGATAACGAAGCTTTTATGTGGATGTGCACTACTGCCTTTATTTAAAAGTATTTCTAAGTCGGAAGAAGGAATTCAAATTGCGATTGACGTTGGGAAAGATTTGCAGCTCATATGGTACTATTATCTATGTCTGAATTCATTCTTTTTATGTAAATTGTTGTTTGATTACTCTTGCTATTATTGAATATATGAATGTGTTTTAACAGTAGTCTTTATACTTTCCACTACTGGATGTTTACAGTTTGCTATTCTTCTAATCATTCATGTATCAGTAATGTAAAAAGATAAGTGTAACAATGTTTTATCAATTACTTCGTTCAACTAATTGAACGAAGTAATTATTATTTAAATGAATGTTTTTGTTTGTTGAATAGTGTCATCTATATGCCTATCGACAAACACAGATCACTAAACGTTGCACTTAAGAATAGAAGCTTCCCGGGATAAAATAGTCATTTACGTTTTCGCTTATAGATTAAGTACTCCATTCATTATCACTTATTAGAAAACCAATCATTCATCCACCCCTTTTATTCATTACTGGGAAACTGGTCCCATTATATCCAGTCGGAGCCACCATCCCAAACGGAAAAGGAGCTGTCTTAAGGTCCGGACCGGGTGGTTATCCCCCAATGTTGATGAAACGATTTTCGGGGCATCAACAGGTACTTATTCTGCCAACCATCAAAAGCAGTTTATAAGTTTTAAGTGGAAAGGGCAGAAGCACAAGTTATATGGATTCCAAGCACCAGAAAATCAAATAGTGTCGTCATCCCAGATGATGAACATGATTCGAAAAATAGCACCAGCCTATATCATACAATGTCACCAGTTAGAACTATTATCTGCAAAAATGATCAGTGAAGGATCACCAGAAGTACAAAGGCTAATTCAGAAACACGAAAAAGTAGTCCAAGAGCTGCCCATGAAAATGCCTCCTAATAGGGAAATTGAACATACAATAGAAGTCAAAGCAGGATCAGACCCTGTCAACATCAAACCTTATCGCTACCAGCATCACCAAAAGACTGAAATTGAGAAGATAATCCAAGACCTTTTAAAATGCGGGGTCATCTCAAAAAGTAAGAGTCCATATGCTACCCCAGTTATATTGGTAAGAAAGAAGGATGGGTCGTTCTGGCTATGCATTGACTACAGAGAATTGAATAAGATAACAATTAAAAATAAGTTTCCAATCCCCTTTATCGATGAAATGCTAGATGAGCTACATAGCGCAAAATACTCCTCTAAGTTAGACTTAAGATTAGGTTATTACCAGATCAGAATTAGGTTGGAAGATATACCAAAAACTGCATTCCAAACACATGAAGATCACTATGAATTTAAAATTTTAAAGTAATGTCGTTTGGGTTAACAAATGCACCAGCTATGTTCCAAGCTACTATGAATGAGTTATTTCGTCCATATATTAGGAAATTTGTATTAGTATTTTTTGATGATATTTTAATTTATGGTAAAACTTGGAAAGAGCACTTGCAGCACTTGGATAAAGTTCTTACGTTATTGGAAGATCATCAGTTTTATGCTAAGAAATCCGAATGCACTTTTGGAAAAGAAGAAGTCGAATATCTGGGACACATAATATCCCATGAAAAGGTAAAAGTGGACCCTTCTAAAATCAAGGCTATAAGGGAATGGAATAAACCAATGAATATATCCAAGCTAAGAGGATTCTTAGGATTAATGGGATACTATCGAAAATTTATTAAAGACTATGCACATAGAACTGCACCTCTTACAAATCTTTTAAAGAAAAATTCGTTTCAATGGAATGAAGAAGCAGGAAAGTGTTTTGAAGAATTGAAGGAAGTAATGTCTAGTGCACCAGTATTGGCAACTCCCAATTTCTCTAAACCATTTATCATCGAATGTGATGCCTCTGGATTCGATATAGGTGCAATATTAATGCAAGAAGGGCACCCTATCGCTTTTGAAAGCAGGAAGCTCAATAAGCGAGAACGTCTCATGTCCACATACAACAAGAAAATGCTCGCAATTATGCACGCATTGGCCAAATGGAGACAATATCTATTAGGGAGTAAATTTTCCATCCGAACGAATCATGACAGTCTTCAGTATCTCCTTCAACAAAACACACTCTCTGAAGAACAAAAAAAATGGATTGAAAAAATTGTGGCCTTCGACATGGAGATATTAAATAAGAAGGGAAAAGACAATGTAGTACCAGATGCCCTGTCCAGGAAGGATGAAGAACCAACACTACTTGTAGTCTCGATTGTTGTTCCTGAATGGCTTAATGAGATTCGAAGTGAGTACGCCAAAGATCCAGAAATGTCGGTTATAATCAATAATCTCCCAGGAAATTCAAAATTTGATTGGAAGAACAATATCTTATGGTACAAAGGAAGAATTTATCTAAATTCCAAATCCAAGTTTATATCGAAAATACTCAAGGAATCACATGATTCCATGTCATCCGGGCATGTAGGATATTTTAAAACCTACTACAATGCACGTCAGTCCTTCTTTTGGAAGGGTATGAGTCACGATATTCAAAAATATGTAGCAGAATGTGACAAGTGTCAAAGAAATAAAAGTGAAAATATTATGACACCAGGGTTACTTCATCCCTTAAATATTCCGAATCAGAAATGGGAAGAAATATCAATGGATTTTATTGAAGGGTTACCTGTATCTGATGGAAACGATAAGATCTTTATCGTAGTCGATAGACTCACTAAATATGCTCACTTTATTGCTATGAAGAAAACAAACTCTGCAAAGCAAATTGCTGAGATATTCTGCAAACATATTTATAGACTACATGGATTCCCGAAAGTCATTGTGAGCGACATAGATGCCAAATTTAAAGGAAATATTTGGTAGGAATTGTTCAACCATATAGGAACCTACCTAAACATGAGCTCAGCTTACCACCCCCAAACAGATGGACAAACAGAGGTTGTCAATAAATGTTTGGAAGCTTACCTACGTTGTTATGCTACAGAAAAACAAAATAAGTGGGTTCAATGGTTACATCTCGCTGAGTGGTGGTATAATTCTACTTATCATACATCGGCAAAAATGACTCCATTCCAAGCTTTATATGGATACAAGCCCCCAAAATGGAAAGATCTCGCTTCGGTCCAGTCAAACCTACCAGCAATTAAAAACCAGCTAGAAGAACACCAAAAGGTTGTCCAAGTCCTAAAAGAAAATCTGAATAGTGCACAGAACTGTATGAAGCAACAAGCTGACCGCAATCGAACTGAGAGATCATTTGAAGTTGGAGACTGGGTGTTTGTCAAGCTCCAACCATACAAGCAGTTGTCCCTGAAAAAAAAAGGGAAACATAAATTAGCCCCCAAGTTCTATGGTCTATATCAAATCAACAAAAAGATCAGTCAAGTCGCTTATGGTTTGAGCCTTCCCAATACAAGTCGTGTTCACAACGTCTTCCATGTGTCCTGCTTAAAAAAAGCACTTGGTGACCATCAGTCACCCCAAACGACACTTCCATTGTTGGATGATGAAGGAAGGATCATTTTGGAGCCCGAAAGTATCCTATCTACTCGAGAAAAGAAGCTATGCTCTTGTGTTATTACAGAATACTTAATCAAGTGGAAGGATTTGCCTGAAGAAGAAGCCTCTTGGGAAACTGAAGCATTTCGTCAACAACACCCGTCGTTACGTATGCTTTGAGGACAAAGCATCTTTAAGAGAGGGGCAATGTTATGTATAAATTACTAATTATTGTCTAATGTAGTTGTCTTAGGTTTATTAAGTAAAAAGGCATTATCTTTGCCAAGGGACACCATAGGGCTGTATTTAAAGCCTTGGGGATTCCCCATTGTAATCATCTCATCTTTTTATCAATAATAATATATACAATTCCAGTTAAATCTGAGTTTTACACTCCATTTTGATAGGTCACCAAGCTCAACAAGTGCTTCAGTAAAAAAGTTGGACACATATTTCCGACTTAATCCCATGCGGGAAGTAGACACTATCCAATTTGCCACTTTACGTTTGGAAGGGGAAGCACATGAATGGTGGTACCATGGACTGGTCACCTTGGGACATTCCAAGTCCAACATAACCTCTTATGTGGACTTCACCCAAAAGTTGATTGATCGTTTTGACCAAAAGGATCCCGATATACATTTAGAGCGCTGGCACAACTTAAACAGATTGTAACACCAAAGTCCATCATCACAGAATTTGAAAGGTCAGCGGTCATGGTGACAAACATATCTGAACAAAGGTTAATCATGCTTTCCACACAAAAAAAAATAGTCGAAACTCTACATGAATGGGTCAAGGCCTTCAGACCCACTGCCCTACAAGACACCATCACCAAAACACGAGATATACCAAATGTGACTAACAAAAGCTAAAGCCCCTTCTAAACCATTCATCCCTCAAAAAGACAAGGAAAAGAAACCCTTTCAGTGTGATTGGACCAAGAAGGACAAGTTGGATGATGATAACCGAAGCAAGCTAAGGAGAGAATCTTTGTTTCACTTGCAAGGAACCATGGGAGCCGAGGCACCAATGCTTAGGCAAATGGAAAAACCACTATGTTGAAGGGGTCTCCGACAACAAGGATAAAGAAGATCCCACACCAACATCACACAATGAAACTAGCAGCTCCGAAGAAGAGTAGCCACAGGGAGAGGCTAAAGAGGTGGAAAAGCCCCATGAGGAGAAGCCCCGCCGAAAAGTTAAGGATGGTATTATTGCTGCTCTCTCGGGGACTCCCAAACATTACACCTTGTCGACACCCAAAGAAATTCAAGGACAAAATAGAAAAGGCAATCCAGGAACTACTAGCTATGGGCCATGTCAGACCCAACTCAAACCCATTTGTTTCATCGAATAATTTTGGTAAAAAGGATGGCACCTAGAGGATGAGCATTGATTACAGAGCATTAAACAAAAAGACCATCATGAACAAGTACCTTGTCCCCAAGATCAACGAACTATTGGATGAATTGCATAAAGCAGTATAATTTTTCAAAAATTGACCTACGATCAGGATATCATCAAATTCGAGTTCCAGAGCAAGTTATCCACAAGATGGCTTTCAAAATTCACAATGGAGATTATGATTTTTTGGTTATGCCATTTGGGCTAACCAATGCCCCAATCACATTCCAGTCTTGTATGAAGGGCATCTTCAACAAGCAATTAAGGAAATTCTTATTAGTATTTTTTAATGACCTCCTATTAATTTTGGGCAACTAAGTCCAAACTCCATGTTGTGATGCTCAGATGAAGATGCCAATATTTTTATTGGATTCCCCTTTCAGAGAAGTGCAAGATCAATCTAAACATCATCTTGATCCGATGAGCAGAACATTTATTTTGAATTAATTCCACTTATGTGCAAGGTCGGCCAGAATTGTAATGTAAGCTTGAAGCCCCAAGAGATGTGTCACACACCCTCACTGATGGATATATATAGGTCAATGCTGGAGGTCATTTTTACCATCACTCATCACACATTCTCTCTCATCATTTGATTGGTTCAATCATCATCTTGGAGGCTCTTCTTCCTCTCTCACACGTGGGAAAACGCATCAAGGGATTTTCTGGTTTTGACCTAGGGTTTTAGCGCAGATTTGACCACCGTTGACTTTGGTCAATGCATGGTCAACTTGACCTCAAACTCTCCCAAAATTTTGATTTCTACATTCTGCATTTTTTGGCACAAAAATCAAGGTTGGACGTTGACTTTGACCTGGCTACATTAACTTTTTCTTATTGTTGTTTTGCCTTGACTGTTGATTGGACAACGTTGACTTTTGTTGACTTTGGGTTGACTGTTATATAGTTGTCTGAGAGGGTTGTGTGACACATTATGGTTGGCTGACCATGTAGAGACTTTGTTGGTTGAAGCATCTTGTTGACCGCCTTAACGCACCACAACACATATATTTTGTTGATCAAGTGAAGTGTATTTTTGGCTTGTCTTTTGTCGATCTATTGGTATGTTCTATCAACATTTTACTTTCTTGTTTATGTGATTGTTGTTTGATATTGGGTATAAAAGTAAAGTTGCATCAAGCATAGAACATCTACAAAAATTTACATGTTATCAGAGCTAAGGTGAAGACAAAGCCCAAGTTTGAATTGAGAGCAATCACCGAAGAAGGAGCATTTGTCAAAGACCCATGGGTACCTCAAACTATAATGGCTTCAAAGCTGATGACAAGTTGACTGGGAAAGAAGACTTCCCTGCTTGGAAGATGAATTTGGACTTAATGTTGGAAGACCAAGATGTCATGGACTATGTGCAGGGTAAAATCCAAGAGCCTCCATCATCTGCACCTGCTGCCACCAAGTCAAAGTATAAGAAGGGGGAAATCAAAACAAAGTTGATCATTCAGGATTCAATTCATAAGAGTCTGGTTGCCTACATCTTTGAGCTACGCACATCCAAGGAGATGTATGATAAGTTGGTCAACATGTTCAGGGCCAACAATGCAAATCAAGTCCTTTTCTTTAAGAGCCAACTGAAGAATCTGAAGAAAGGCAGGGATGAATTCGTTCAATCTTATTTTCTGAAGTTGACCGAAATCAAAAATAATCTTCTGGCCATTGGGGAGACAATAGTTGATCGAGAAATGGTTCTCACCGCACTTGGAGGTCTCTCCTCCGCATGGAAGGTATTCAATACTACCATTCTCAATAACAATGTGATTCCTAATTTTGACGAAGTATTGTCGAGATGCACTCAAGAGGAAGCAAGAATGAAGAAATATGAAAATGAAGGTAATGTTGCCTTCACCGCTCGTGCTAAGAAGAAGAACAATGGTGGTCCGAGGAACCATGGAAGAACAGGGGCCCAAGGAAAGAAAGGAAGATGTTACACATGTAACAAGACCGGCCACTATGCTAGAGAATGTCCAAATAAGAAGGATTCTCTTGGGGATGATGACAACAACAACAACCGAAGAAATGGCAATCAAAGGAACAACAGGTTCAAAGGAAAGAGGAAGGCTCTGGTCGCAATGGAAATGGGAAACCATTCAAAAGGTCGAGAAATTCCAGGTATGAGGAATCTAATGTTGTTGATGATAAAAGAAATGAATTCATTCTTGTAACTTCCCTCTCTGCTGCATCTCCACCCAACACTATGGATGTTTGGTTGATTGATAGTGGTGCCTCAAGGCACCTCACAGGGTTTAAGGAAGCACTTTTGATTTGGTTGAGAAGGATGTTAATCTGAAAATTATCCTTGGAGATAATGCCACATATCCCGTGAAAGGGACAGGGACTGTGACCCTCCACTTATCTCAAGGTCAAGTCCTCTGCTTGCAAGATGTACTATATGTACATAATTTGAAGAAGAACCTTGTGTCTATTTCGGCCATGGAAGAAAAAGGTTTCAATGTGGCATTCATTGATGGGAACGTACGCATCTGGAAGAAGAGCTTCAAGGAAGTCCACTGGGAGCTATGACATGTGATACTATCCGTCAAACCGAACTATGGCAATCAAAGGAAGTCCACTGGGTTTAGAGTTGATACACTCTACCAGGTTGGAGGAAGTCCACTAGGAGCTATGACATGTGATACTATCCGTCAAACAGAACTATGGCAATCAAAGGAAGTCGATTGGGTTTAGAGTTGATGCACTCTACCAGGTTGGAGGAAGTCCACTGGGAGCTATGACATGTGATACTATCCGTCAAACCAAACTATGGCACTGGAGGTTTGGACACCTTCATTACAAAGCCCTTCCCGAAGCAAGGAAGGTGGTGACAGGGATGCCTGAATTCAAAAATGATCATGAAGGTGTATGTCAGGGTTGTGCCAAAGGAAAGCATACAAGGGGACCTTTCCCCTCAAGTGTCACAAAGCACATATGATGTCTTGCAATTGATACATTCTGATTTGTCTGGTACGCTGCCCGTGACATCCTTGGGAGGATGTTCTTATTATATGACGTTCATAGATGACTTCTCTCGCAAAACCTGGATATACTTCTTGAAGAAGAAGGATGAGACTTTCATGTGGTTTCGTACTTTCAAAGTCTTCGAAGAAAATCAAACAAGGAAGAAGATCAAGATTTTGAGGACCGATAATGGCACTGAATATGAGACGAACGAGTTCAATAAATTTTGCAGAGAAGCTGGCATCAAGAGGGAGACCACAACCGTATATACTCCTGAGCAAAATGGCGTTGCTGAAAGAAAAAACAAGACCATTGTGGACGCTGCATGTGCCATGCGATGTGACCAAGGCCTTCCGAAGTTTCTGTGGGGTCTTTCGAAGTTTCTATGGGGAGAGGCTACAAACACTATTGTGTACATACAAAACCAATGCCCGCATTCTGCTCTAGACTCCAAAACTCCCGAAGAGGTTTTATGTGGTAAGAAACCTGACGCCTTTCATTTTAGAGTTTTTGGTTGTCCCATTTATTTCCATGTGCCGAAAGAGAAGAGGAGCAAGCTGGATGCTTCTCAAAAGAAGGGAATGTTTGTCGGCTACAATGAAACTTCCAAGGCTTATAGAGTCTATGTGCCTGGTCAAAGAGAAGTGGAGATATGCCACGATGTTACCTTTGATGAAGATGCTTCCCTCGAAAAGTAATCAATCTTCCAAGCTCTGAGGAAGATCATGAAGTAAGGTCTAGAAATCAAGAAGAACCGAAAGATGAGACGATGCCCGAAGTTGAAGGACCGATGGACCCTATTGATCCACCTCCTTCAATGAAGAGAAAACCATTATGGCTCAGGGATACTCTCGAGGATGCCGAGAGACATATGGCCCCAAGAGGGCCATTCCGTGAAAGCAAGAAGTCGAATAGATACCAAGGGTATCTAGCAGCCATGAGTACAATCGTACAATCTAAGCCTGGATCTTTTGAAGAAGTCGTAAAGCATCAAGTCTGGAAGGATGCTATGCACGAAGAGTACGAGTCCATTATGAAGAATGATGTCTGGGATGTGGTTCTGAGACCGGAGGACAAAGCAGTTGTCACCTCGAAATGGCTCTACAAAATCAAGCATGGATCTGATGGTAGTGCTGAAAAGTTCAAGGCAAGTTTTGTTGCCTGAGGCTTCTCTCAAAAGGAAGGCATAGACTATGATGATATATTTGCACCTATGGCCCGATATACCACCATCTGGTCTATCACAACCCTTATTGCTACGCAAGGATGGAATCTTCATCAGATGGATGTGAAGACCGCCTTTCTACATGGTGCAATAAAGGAAGAGGTGTGTGTGGAGCAACCTCTGGGGTTCGAAGTCCAGAATAGAGACACCCATGTTTGCAGGTTGAAGAAAGCCCTCTATGGTTGAAGCAAGCCGCCAGGGCTTGGTACGAGAGGATAGATAGCTACCTAATGAAGTTGGGCTTCACTCGTAGTAATGTTGATCCGAACCTTTATTTCAAGGTTGATAGAGAAAAGCCTCTCATTCTGGTGTAATATGTGAACGATCTCTTCCTGACAGGTGTTGACCCTCTCATTCATCAGTGTAAGAAGGAGCTCGCTTCTGAGTTCGAGATGAAGGAACTAGGACTGAGGTTTACTTCCTAGGCCTGGAGGTCTGGCAGAGACCTGGCGAGATTTTCCTTTCTCAAGAAAAATATATTATGAAGCTGCTGGAAAAATTTGGAATGGTGAACTGTAAGTCCGTGTCGACACCGATGGAGCTCAACTTTAAGAAGTTGAGTGGTAGCGCTGTTGGGCCAGTGCTAGCAAATCCTACTGACTATCGTCAACTCGTAGGGGCCCTAATATTCTTAGTGAACACTCGTCCGGACGTATATTTTGCAACGAACACTTTGAGTCAACACATGGTTGATCCTCATCACATTCACTAGGTTGGTGCCAAGAATCTGTTGAGATATCTTCGGGGCACGATAAACCAAGGGCTGAGATACACTGCCGAGAGCGTGACACTCCATGGATATACTGATGTCGATTGGGCTGACTGTGTGGTGGATCAACACATCTGGATGTTGCTTCACACTTGGGTCTGCTTCGATATCATGGATTAGCAGGAAGCGGAAGTCGGTGGCTTTGAGCATCGCTGAGGCCGAATACATTACAACGAGTATGACCTGTTGTGAAGCAATTTGGTTGTGAAAGCTCTTCAGTGAGTTGTTCGGGCATGTGCTAGATACCATCATTATCCTTTCTGATAACCAGAGTGGGATCCATTTGTCCGAGAATCCCGTGTTCCACGATCGATCCAACCATACTGATATCAGGTACCACTTTATCCGGGATATGGTACAGCAAGGCGCCATAAGGCTCGATCACATAGGAACTCATGAGCAGGTCGCAGATATTCTCACAAAGCCCTTGGGGAAGGTCAAGTTCATAACCTTCCGTGAGAATCTTGGTATCGTGGAACAACCCTATGCTGAGGGTCTTGTTGGACGATGAGCTCTGGGAGCTCCAGGGGGCCTTGGGGATAGCTTCTTGGAGCTATAAGCAACCACAGGGCTAGGCTTGCCGAACCTTGTTAGTGTGCTTCTACCCCACCGTTATGATATTGAGTTGGTTTACCTCTCTTTGATTTGTGCCTCGTATGCATCCTACCCATGGAATCCCAAACTCATGGGAAGTACCTCTCATTTGGCCAACGAGATGGGAAAAGCTAGAGACTAGTAGCAAAGACCGATGGACGCGTCGGAGATTATCGTACACTCTATGTCTAGGATGGCACGTGTCCAACCACTTGATGTGGGATCAAGTCTAGTGAGGTTTCAGAACTCCAACTGACTTTGGATCAGTTAAACCAACTTCGGGTTGGAATGTGACTCCTTTGAGTACTATGGAAGTTTCGGACCTCTGCGCTGATTTTGTTAGCCGAGACTGATGTCTTTGTGACTCAACTTTCTGTTTTGAAATAAATAAGCCAGCAAAGCAAGTTACGGTGGGATGACGCACGATGTTTGGATGGCACAGGTGGATGTAGTTCTCCCTAGTTGAAAGGGAGTGTTAATTTTGGGCAACTAGGTCCAAACTCCATGTTGTGATGCTCAGATGAAGATGCCAATATTTTTATTGGATTCCTCTTTCGGAGAAGTGAAAGATCGATCTAAACATCATCTTAATCCAATGAGCAGAACATTTATTTTGAATTAATTCCACTTATGTCCAAGGTCGGCCAGAATTGTAATGTAGGCTTGAAGCCCCAACAGATGTGTCAAACACCCTAACAAATGGATATATATAGGTCAACGTTGGAGGTCATTTTCACCATCACTCATCACACATTCTCTCCCATCATCTGATTGGTTTGATCATCATCTTGGAGGCTCTTCTTCTCTCACACGTGGGAAAATGCAGCAAGGGATTTTCTGGTTTTGACCTAGGGTTTCAGCCCAAAATTGACCAGCATTGACTTGGGTTCAACTTGACCTCAAACTCTCCCAAAATTTTGATTTCTGCAGTCTGCATATTCTGGCACAGAAATCGAGGTTGGACGTTGACTTTGACCTAGTTGCGTTGACTTTTTGTTGATGTTGTTTTGCGTTGACCGTTAACTGGACAGTGTTTACTTTTGTTGACTTTGGCTTGACTATTATAGAGCTCGCTGAGAGGGTTGTGTGACACATTCTGGTTGGCTGACCGTGTAGAGACTTTGCTAGTTGAAGCATCCTGTTCACCGCCATAACGCACCACAACACATATATTTTGCTGATCAAGTTAAGTGTATTTTTGGCTTGTCTTCTATCGATCAATTGGTACGTTCTATCAGCATTTTACTTTCTTTTTTATGTGATTGTTGTTTGATATTGGGTATAAAAGTAAAATTGCATCAAGCATAGAACATCTACAAAAATTTACACCTCTTTATATACAGCAACACATGGGAAGGGCACTTGGAACATCTGAACGAAATTTTAAGCATGATGAAGGAACAACCATTTTATGCCAAGGCTTCAAAGCACGAATTCGAAATTATAGAAATTCTCTATTTGGGACATATAATCAGTGCACAAGGAGTGAAGGTACATCAAGAAAAAGTTTAGGCAAATACTAGATTGGCCTGTTACCCACCACTTTGTGGGTGATATCAGCAGCCGATAGCCACCAGATAGCTTAATGTGCCATTTTCTCCACCACCCAAGCCAACCTTGTGGTCCCTCGCCCATCTATATTGATCGCATGTTTGAAAGTGGGCCTCCCGACTCCAAAGGTGTGACTTTTCATTGGTTTAGTTGAGTAATTTTGTTCACTTGTCATGGACACTTTTGGGCATGGATTAGTGGGGGGATTCAGCGGAAAGAGTAGGTTTGGTCTGTACTCTTGTATCCTATGCCTAATTCGATGGTTAGCCTTGTATCCTAGTCCCATGGTACCTCCTTTGCTGGTCATTAGCTTTGGGGCTAGAACTACGTGGGAAATCCCGATTCTAGTTGCGTGGTCCTGCTTCCCGACACCATATACATCACTCCCCTCCGCTCATTTTATCCCCATTCATCAATTTGCCCATCCGGGTCCACATGTGTCCGCTAGGTCCACATAAGGTTAGCCTCTCCATCACCTTGTCCACACTTTGGGTTGGGCCTAGAACGATGCCTGGAGGTTGATGTAGCTAAAATGAAAGGAAAAAGCAGAATTTGGCCACTTACAACAAGAAATGCACCACAAAATGCAAAAGATGGTCGGGACATACAAATTTAGCACGTGGGAAAAAGCCAAACATGAGCTCTACACCTCATTCATGGCCATCACCCTAGATCTTATGGGCCCTAGATGAGCCCCCTCCACATAAAGGAACCCATGATTGTCCCAACCCCTGGTGGGCAATGAGTTGCCTCACCTTAAAAGGGGATATCTATTGATATATTCTACACATAATGCTCTCGTCCCATGGAGCCCGAGCAGTTATGAAGAAAATTCAATCAAAGTTAAAAGGCATATGAAGAAGGTTGGAAAAACAAAGGTTGTGGTAACTCATGTGCCACGGTTTGCTCCCCCGTACACTCATATACCCAAATGTGGGCTTCCCTCATCATAGTTTCCATTGTACCATGACATGGGGCATGGAGCATTCCCCTAATCCCCACTTCGTATCACATTCCACCTACCACCTGATGGATGTACCATGGACATGTTAACCCCTTTAAAGGTTGAAAGTTGAAACCACCTAATAGGGTCCTTGGCTATGCCCCCTCACCCTCCCCCCCTTATTGAGCTTGGAGACACTTGTACATGCCAAATCTCACTATGGAAGGGCATGCCACCATGAAGTGCCCCATTGATTCTATGATTTGTAAGCTTTTTTACTTGATTATTCTAATGATTTGTTGTATTAGAGGGCAAGGGGACACATTGGATCTTATGCAGGATTGCAAGTGCGTCTCCATTTGGTGTTTGGTCTCCCGATACAGGATCCAAACCCTCCAGAGGGCCACATTGGCACTTGTAGGGTGAGCATTGAGAGCCATGGGCCTCCACCATAGCAGAGAGTACTTCATGGATCCCCAACACCATTCAGGGATTGCTCGTGTTCCACCTTTTGAATGAGGATGATGCACCTGGATCACCATGCCCAGCCAACTCCTCACATGTAACCACACACTTGGCAAATGTTCCACGGTCCAAATGAGGATGTGTCTCACTGCAGAAGATAAAGGGAGGGATTATGTCATCATCCTATCCCTTACAAATGGTTTCCAGGCATTATCGATCCACTTGGAGACCCATGTGGATGTCATTGTGCCCCCCACACCCACTTGGGAGCACCCCATGTGACTTGCTTGGAAAACAAGGGGCCAACCCCTTGTCCACTATGTTTGGAGCCTTTTCACTCAACTTGGCACATTTGGACTCCATTAGGCCTCCTCAATGGCCCAACAACAAATCATATTCATTATTTTTCCCTCTTGAGAGCCTATTCTTTGTATTATTGAGCTATCTTGGTGGGATTGTCACCAAGTCATGTCATTATTATGTATTATTTTATTATTTGGGGTTAAATTAGGCCAATTAGGCAAATTGAATCCCCTTTAAAGTTGTATAAATATGAGAGGGGCTCATTCTAACCTCTCATCATCACTTGGATTGGATTGGTATCTCTTGAGAGATTTTCGCATTTTTTGCTGGGATAAACTTTTTGGAGTTTCTTGATGCACTATGATGTTTGGATTTTTGCTATTGTCTTTGGAGCTTCTTTCTAATGCAAAGTGGATGAATGGATATACTCTCTCACTCTCATGTAAGTCAAATTTTTTATGTTATTCTTGTTATCTTACTTGTCAAATGCATGTATATTGTTATCATTATTCTTGTATGGGTTAATGTAATGTGAAATTCCTCTAGGACCTTGAATAAGTGATTTAATGCATGTGTTGCTCTTTAAGGGATTGGGTGAATGTTCTTAGAGGCACCTCTTAGGTTGAAAGACCTCGAAACTTCATTTCTTTGGCAAATTTGAAGTATTAATCCCTATTGACCTAGTTTTTTCCCTTCGAGAGGCTAGCAAAATTAAATTATGGCTCCTAAGCTCACGAAAATTCTCAATCTATGTGTATCTTGACTCCATTAAGCCCAATGCAATAAGACATTGATCCTCGTATCCCTTTGGTGCTCAAATTTACCTCTATTTTCTTCACTTTTCCAAATTCAAGGTCTCACCCTAGAGGATCACCTAGGGCATCAAGCGAAATCTTTTGTAACCATCCAAACACCTTGAAAATTGGTCCACAACTGCACTAGGGTCTTCTCAAGGGGTCCTCCAAACTTGAGCACAATCTGACGGTGGAATCCTGAGATATCGCAAGCCCTAACTCGAGGATCATTACTCTCCCTATGCTGATTTTTGTTAGTGTCCTCATTTGGATCATTGCATTCAAATTTCAAAAGAAAATTAGTAATTTGATCCTATTCTCTTTCCTAATTAGGTCAAGCCCCTCTTTGGTCGATCAACTCCATGCTCTTGACCTAATTTGGGTCCACTTGGGCTCTTTGTTGTCCCACAACTTTATAACTCAAATTCCATAAGGATTACATAGAATCCATTTCTCCATAAGGATCCTTAAGTCTAAGAAGCCCCTTGTCAAGGCATATCCTCTAAACATAGGCTCAAGTGTCCTCTTAGCCCTTCTTAGAGAGCTTATCACCTTGCTTCTCAAACAAGTTATTTCATTGAGTCTCTCTTGTGAATAGGCTTTAGGAATCAATCCTTTTCTGATCATTGATCTATTCATCATTGTGATTCCTATTATGCCAGGTCTCCTCCCATTGGTGAAAGTTCGTAAAGAACAGGGAGCCTTAGTTGAGGTGACAGTGGGCTATCGCTCCATTGTTGTCGCTTGACCTAGTAGTTGCTCTATAGGATCCCCTCCTAGGACCCTTGCTAGTTTGAGCGGTAACATGGCCTACACCCAAGAACTTGACAGAATGATTCTTTAGAATTCGCAGCTACTACTGAGAATTCGTCAAAGGATTCTCACAGTAGGGCACACCTCTGACAAATTTGACAAATAAAGGGGCATTTAGATGGAGAGAAGAATCAAACAAAGCATTTAATAAGCTCAAAGAAGTAATGAGCTTGTTGGCTTGAGGGGTCCTGACCCAAGATCAGAGTTATAGGTAAACCCACAAACCCTCCAACTACTGGCCCTTTCGACAGTGATCTGCTTGTGCAGATCAAATTCTCACCCGAAGCAGTATGGAGGGGTGCTGGAACCAGGTTTTCGCACCCTGAGGGAGGAATTGATGAGTGGTTTCCAGTAAAAACCCACAGCAACCTTATACAGATGTGCGCCTAGAGACTGCGCAATTATTAGCAGAATACCACAGAATTGTTATCATGTTGGCGCAGACAACAGAAGCCGATAAATCACAGCGCATAACAGACTTAAACAAATCTATAATGTTTCAGCATTTAATTGTAAGTTATCCACAAATCTAGCGCAATAGCTTTAACAGAACGCAGAGACAGTATCACAGAAATAGGGTTTGCTCAACACAGACAACAGATCAGGACCAAATCTCGCTTTTACTTGACAGAAGTCAGTATTCATGCATAAACACATCAATTAGCTATGCACATTCATCAGTAAGTAAACAAAGAGTGCGATCTCATTAAGCATAACAGTAAATAGCATAGATGCATAACATAGGAAGTTCGCCAAACAGTTCCTTCTATCAATTCTTTAGATCCGTCAATACATCAGTTTTCCTTCAAAAACCCTTACAAACCCTTACTATCCCTTTAGCGCACACGGCGAGCAGAGTCCACACATAGCCAGGGCTAGGTCTCTGCACACACAGCCAGTACGAGCCTTTTACCCAACCTTAACCCAACGAGACTCTTACAGACTAATTGCGAGCAAAAGCATAAACTATCTTTCAAAATCATTCCCTACTTAACTTAGACATCTTCTATCTATTTATAATATGCCTAGCGCACAGATACTATAGTCTCAAACCATGGTTTGAGACCCATAGTTTACATTAAAGTTCATTTACACAAAAATAGGGGACTTTGACCACCCCAAAGCCCCTTGACTTCCCTTTGCGCAGCGCACACATACAACATAACCCAAAATGGAGCTTTGAAACTTGTGCCTCATGGGACCCCGCTCCAACAGGCCCCCAACACAAACATGTGACTCATCCCGAGTCATTGAGGCACTGGCTCTGAGTTGTCCTAGTACGGCTTCAGGCGACTTCCATTAATATTCTCGGGAGGAATTGACCATTCAAGGTGGTCAGGTGTACAGCACCAACATCAATGATTTCCTTCACCATATAAGGGCCCATCCAGTGCATTCGCAATTTCTCGAGGTGGTGTGCGAACTTACTGTCGTATAATAAGACCAAATCCCCGACCTGGAATATCTTTTGTCTGATGTGTCAATCATGCCATGCATTTTCGCGCGCCTTCTAGACTTGTTGGTGATAATTTTCAATAAACCGATCTTCTTCCAGAGCCAACCAACTACGCCAACCATTCTACTAGAGCATCTTCTTCCGCCATATTGGTAAATGCTGCAATGCACAGACTGGGGCCGATGAATTCCATTGGCAACACAGCGTCTTGCCCATACACCAGTCTGAAGGGTGTCCATCCTGTTAGCTTCTTGTAGGTCGTCCTGTACGCCCAGAGAACCACATGTACCTATTCATCCCAAACATTTATGTTAGTGTTACATACCTTAGTGAGCGTTGCTTCCAAGATTTTATTGAATGCTTCAACCACGCCATTTGCCTGTCGTTGGTAAGGGGTACTCTTCTGATGGCACATCTTGAACTCTTCTGTGAGTGTGTCGATGGTTTCATTGACAAAATGTGTGCCCTAGTCGCTGATCAGAATCTTTGGGCAACCTAACCGAGTCACAATGCTTTCGAAAATGAATTGTGCGGCGATATCCACAGTGCAGTCCCTTAAAGCTTTGGCTTCAACCCATCTAGTAACATAATCCCTTTTTGTGATGATGTAGTGGGCGCCACTGCGCTTTCCAAGGGGATTGATAGGGCCGACGAAAAAATAGCCCATTTTTCAAAAGCCTGCAAGGCCATCTCGGGGTACAGGGGCATTTCATCTCGGCGCAAGGGCTTTCCTGTCCTTTGGCAAACATCACATGCGCAGCAATGTGCAGCAGCGTGGGCCACTATAAGCCAGCTCACAAAATCTTTTGTGACGTTGCCTTGCCAGCGTAGTGACCCCCAGTGATTCCTCCATGGGCTTCATCCAGAATTGCGCGTCTCTCATACTCAAGGACATACCTACGCAGCACTTCATCTGCACCCAGTTTGTATAATTTCCCCGCGATGATGGTGAACTTAGTCGCGTGTGCTACGAGTTCTTTCTTCTGCTGGACCATATATTCGTTAGGTGCACGTCCAGTAGTCAAGAACTGAATGATATCCGGGAAATGCTCATCAACCACTTTTATTGCAAACAACTGCGCATCAAGCAAGCCATCCTCCAGGTTGGTCGGGTCTTCACCAGTTTCAATGCGCGATGGGTAATTTGGCCCAGCATTTAGGCGTACAAGCTTTACCACAATCTCAAAATCATATTCCTGAAACAATAAAAACCATCGACACATGCTCCCCCCCCCCCCCAACACAGGCTTGTTGACCAGGTATTTTCAAAGCACAATAGTCAGTGAACATCTTGAAGTGGCCCCCTAACATAATCCCTTGTTGTGATGATGTAGTGCGCGCCACTGTGCTTTCCAAGGGGATTGATAGGGCCGACAAAATCAATAGCCCATTTTTCAAAAGCCTGCAAGGCCATCTCGGGGTACAAGGGCATTTCATCTTGGCGCAAGGGCTTTCCTGTCCTTTGGCAAACATCACATGCGCGGCAATGTGCAGCAGCGTCACTATGCACCGTGAGCCACCATAAGCCAGCTCGCAAAATATTTTGTGACATTGCCTTGTCGATGTAGTAACCCTTAGCGATTCCTCCATGGGCTTCATCCAAAATTGTGTGTCTCTCGTACTCAAGGACATACCTGCGCAACACTTCACCTGCACCCAATTTGTATAATTGCCCCGCAATGATGGTGAACTCAGTCGCGCGTGCTACAAGTTCTTTCTTCTGCTAAACCATATATTCGTTAGGTGCGCGTCCAGTAGTCAAGAACTGAATGATATCCGAGAAATGCTCATCAACCACTTTTATTGCAAATAGTTGCGCGTCAGGCAAGCCATCCTCCAGGTTGGTCAGGTCTTCACCAGTTGCAATGCGCAATGGCTAATTTGGCCCAGCATTTAGGCGTACAAGCTTTACCACAATCTCAAAATCATATTCCTGAAACAATAACAACCATCGATAGATCCTCCCCCCCCCCCCCAACACAGGCTTGTTGACCAGGTATTTCAAAGCAGAATGGACAGTGAACATCTTGAAGTGGCCCCCTAACAGGTAGTGGCAGTACTTCTGCAACGCATACACCATAGCTAACCCTTCTCGTTTTGTAGTTGAATAGTTTTGTTCTGCGCTGGAGAGTTTTCGACTAGCGTAGGCAAGGGGGTGATCTATTTCTCTTGCACCTGGCTGCACTAATACGGCTCTTGAGCGCAATGCACGATGCGTCCATATGTACATGGAATTCCTTCGACCAGTCTGGGAAAACCAGAATGGGTGTTGTAACCATCTTTTCTTTTAGCAGCTCGAAGCTCTTCCGACACTCGTCATCCCAGCAGAAAGTCGCATCATTTTTTAGTAGCTTTTCCAAAGGCGCAATGATCATTGCATAGCCCTGAATAAATTTTTGGTAATACCCAGTGTGCCCCAAGATCGAGCGCAGCTGCTTCACGTTCGCAGGCACCTCTAGATTGACTATTACTGCGATCTTGGCAGGGTCAACCATCAAACCTTGCTGACACACAATATGTCCCAACAATATCCCAAATGGTACACAGAAGATACACTTTTTCAAGTTCAGGGATATCTGGTATTTCCTACAAGTGTCCAACATGAGGCGCAAGTTCGAGACATGGTTCTTCAAGAGTCCAAATATAGTCCAATAATCAAAATATACTTCTAGGAACTTGTGAATAAATTCTTTAAGGCAGCTACAACCACGTGCGAGAAAATAGCAGGAGCATTCTTCAATCCAAATGGCATTATCGTATATTGGAAAGACCCCCATTCCGTAGTAAAGGTAGTTTTATTGCAATCTTATGGCGCAATCCGGATTTGATGATACCCCAAAAACCCATCGGTAAAGGAATAGGCCTCTTGGCCACCAACATTGTCCAAGATTTCATCAAAGAACGGGGTAGGGAATGGGTCATGAACACAAGCATCATTTAGTTTGCGCAGGTCAACACAGATCTGAATTTCGCCCTTAGTCTTCCTGTCTTGCACTACCATAGGGCTGACCCATTCTGATTCTTCTACTGGCTCAATGATGCCTGTCACAACCATTTTGTCCAATTCTTCTTTCACCTTTTGTTTATACCAAGGATTCAGCCTGTATGTGCATTGTTTGACCAATCGCACATCCGGCTTCAAGGTGATCTTCATAACCCCAAGGTCGATGACGATGCCCTTCAATTTGGAAAACTTTGTGGGGAATAAATCTTGATATTCAGTTAGCAATTCGGCAACTTTACTTACAATATTATCATCCTAGTATTCTCCACTCTTCGCCAACTTAGGTTGTTCTTCGGAGCCAATATTCACCTACCTAATCTTTAATGGCTTCGTTACATCAGGCGCAGTGAGGGAGGGACCAGATACTGTGCGTTGGCCCTCATATTCGGGGATCAAAATATTTCTAGGGTTCTCGTCATGTTCTTCCATAGTCAGATTCCAACAATGTACAATGTCCCGCATCTATGCATCCCATGCTGGCACAGCACAGTCTATCCGTGGTCGGGAGTCATCAAAGACAATTGCTTCAATATCCTGCAAGGCTTCGTCCAGTCCCTCTGATCCACTGGCCATGCTGAAGGTTAGCAGAAAGCTTTCACTCATTGTAACCCAATTAAGAGTTCCTCGACACAGTTCTGTCTCCACATACCAAGCAGTAGGGATTGGTCCCAACGTATGGATAAACATGTGAACCCATTCAGACCTGGGCTTCTTATCCTAGACCTCAATCAACGTAGCCAATTATTTGCGCGGATCACCCCGGCCACAAAAAACCTCAGTGGGTTGGGCAGTGGGCGGCTTAAAACGCAACCGCATCATTCTGCTACATTCATCCCACGTGCGCAGGTTGTTCTTATGGGTTTCCCACCAACGGGCGGGAGTAGCGTGCAACCCCAGATACAAAGCATGAAATCTCTTTGCTTCAGGCTCAATCGTCTCCATTGTCATGATAAACCTGTTTATATCAGAAGAACCATCATAGTGTGGTAAATTACGTACCTCAGATGTTATACAGCGCAAGTATCTAGTCACACAACTCATGCAACTGGTTCTGCCAACTCTCGAGCTCCTCATCAGAATCTGAAGAACAAGTGTTGTCCTTTTCCCAATTAAGACTTCCATTTGTTGTTGGGTTAAGCCAACCCTCTTCGCGCAAACTCAGGTTATTGATTTGGGCAGTGTCGTCCTTAGCGCGCACAAGCTCCGTATATCTATGTCCTTCGGCAGGGTCTAGAGGGATGATAACTTGGACTCCATTATTCTCAAATTCCATCCTTCTCTTCTTCAAGTCTATGACACCATCCATGTCAATAGCCCAATCCAATCCCAGCAGCGCAAAATAGGGATCTGTATCATCCACGATCTCTATCACTTCAAAGTCGGCTTTCACATTGACGCCCTTAATACTGACTACAACTTGAGGCAACCGCCCTAGAGGAATGATCCTCTGCTGATTAGCCATGCATCGTGGGATCGTGGACCATTCCAGCTTGGGTTCACCCATGCACTGCCATGTCCGTTTTGGTAGAACATTAGCATTTGACCCCAGGTCAAGAATTACCTGGTCCATCTCATAAGCTCCTATCTGCGTAGTCAGGCGCATTTCCCTACCCATTCTTTTCTTGTTCTTGTAAATTTTATTGACAGCGCATTGTTCTACCATTGGTGGTCCCTTCTCTATGCAATTATCTATCAGAGCCTACAGGTTTTCGACCGCCTTCTTGTTGCACAGTAGTTTCATACAGGCCTGTAGGAAGGGTTTAATCTCTTCATCTCCTCCAATGCCTTGCAACAGTCTACCTAATGTAGATGCACCACCCTTAGTGAACTCCTTCCATGCCTCAATAAAGGTTTCTTTTGCGCGCTAAAGATCGACTTCTGTTTTATGCTCTAGCGCTTGACGGATCCAAATATCTGGAGCTGATTGCTTTCCCTTATCTTCATTGGTAGCTATGTCGCTCCTTATCACTACGTTCACACTTGGATCCTCCCCACAGGGTTCAGCGTGCACCATCTGCAGATTTTGTGTTGGGGTTTGCTTCTTTCTTTCCTGCATCTTAGCAATTAGGATAGGGCAATCTTCAAACACATGATCGAGTTGCCTACAATACCTACAAGACTCGCGTGTAGGATTCGGGCAATCACGCATAATGGCCAACATCTCCGCAGTTATAACAAATGACTTATCGTATTTCTCGACAAGCTGACCCACCTCCTCGACCTCTTCCTCTCCCCGGAGATCCTCTGCGCACAGAGGGGGATGCTAGTGAGAAGGACTCAGCCTGCACCCTGTATATTTCATATTTATCCATCATCATCTCATAGGTGCGACAATGTTGCTCATCATGCCCTAATGACGAACAGAACCTGCAAAACAACTACTTTAGGTCAGGCTGATATTTCCCAATCATTGGACAAGAGTCTATGTCATGCAATCCAGCCACCTGACAAATTGTACACCAGACAAGGCTCTTCAAGGGGTTGGGACCTCCAGCATTCAAACAATTGGTGAAAACAGGACACTGATCCTTATGGTGCCCGGAAGCTTTGCATTTTATACACCAGATCTCTACGCATGCTTCCTTGCCCTTATCATTGCGCAGGCTTTGAATTTCCAAGTGCATGGCTTCCAACTGGTTTTGTATTTGTTGAGTCACAAGCGCAACTGATGTTGGTGTAGCCTCCACTTTCATTGCGACCTCTACAGCCTCAGCTAATGTGGCAATCTTTTGTTGTCCTAGTGGTTGGCGTAGATGGGGGAGCAACATAGCAATGAACCATTCTTCATGTTGAGCATCGACAATGACGAACCCTCCATCCCTAATGAAGCGCTTCAACCGTTGGTCTGCTTCCCATACAGACTCACTAAACTCCTGGTGAATATCTTTCATCTCAATTACCAATTGTGAGTATGATTTAGGCTTTTCGAACTTCTCTTTTAGGGTTGTCTTTATCTGTTGCAAGGTAGCATCATGGTTATCTTGAACATACCTCATGTACCAATCCAATGCTCTATCCTGGAAGGCAGTAGCGAGTTGTGCTTTCTTGATATCATTACTGTGAACCTGTTGTGCCTGCCACACAGCCTCAGTCACAAACCAGAAATGTTTGGTGTCCTCATTCCCGATACCCTTGAAATTGGGCAGCTTCATTGACGCGACCATTGCTACTTCTGGGGGAGGAGGGGGAGACAAATTACGCGGAGGGGTAGGCGGTCTCTGGTGCGATGCCAAAAGTGGGGTGGATGGGGTAGGAAACAGACTTAAGGGTCTCTGTTGGAAAAAGTTTTCTTCGTCATAATCACTGGAGCCAGCGGTTTCTAGTTCAGGCTCACTATCAAATCTAAGCTTCAAAAGGCTATAAGGGACTTCTTCAGACCCTTCGCAGTAAATCTTGCCACTGCGAGTGGTTGAACCCTTCTGTACATTCAAGCGGTGTGTTTGCACAGACACCCTTTTTCACACAATAGCATTTTCAACGACAACTTCAGTGAGCGCAGAAACTTACCTCTAGGGCCTTTGAAAAATCTTCTTTCTGCTTCAAAGTAGGACACAAACTAATCAATAGCAAATTCAGTCACAAAGCCGCCCAAGAGCCAGTCGATCCAATGATCTACCGCACAAGTGATCTTATTATCAAATTTTTCTACTTTTTGGATCAATTCAGAGGTCCACTCAATGACCGGGTCATCCTCTTATACAGTGATGGAATTCAGATAAATGCGATAACCACTCATGAAGTTCGTATGCGAAGGAACTAAAGAAAATCTCATTCACTTCTGTATAAATATATTTTTCAACCCACTGTTCAACAGATAACTTACTACTCTTATTCCCTTGGAGTGCAAATTCCAGGATCTTTCTATCCAGCCAACCTTGTAATCCATTTCACGAGGGTTGCCACAACATCAAATCTCTCTCAAAATAACGATCCTGGTCCCGACAACAAAACCATTTGTTGGCTTGAGGGGTCTTGACCCAAGATCAGAGTTATAGGTAAACCAACAAACCCTCTAACTACTGCCCCTTTCGGCAGTGATCCGCTTATGCAAATCAAATTCTCACCCGGAGCAGTATGGGGGGTGCTGGAACCAGGTTTCCGCACCCTGAGGGAGGAATTGATTAGTGGTTTCCAGTAAAAATCCACAGCAACCTTATACAGATGCGCACCCAGAGACTGCGCAATTATTAACAGAATACCACAGAATTGTTATCACATTGGCGCAGACAACAAAAGCCGATAAATCACAGCGCATTACAGACTTAAACAGATCTATAATGTTTCAGCATTTAATTGTAAGTTATCCACAGATCTAGCGCAATAGCTATAACAAAATGCAGAGACATTATCACAGAAATAGGGTTTGCTCAGCGCAGACAACAAATCAGGACCAGTTCTCGCTTTTACTTGACAGAAATCAGTATCCATGCATAAACACATCAATTAGCTATGCGCATTCATTAATAAGTAAATAGAGAGTGTGATCTCATTAAGCATAACAGTAAATAGCATATATGCATAACACAGGAAGTTCGCCAAACAGTTCCTTCTATTAATTCTTCAGATCTGTCAATACATTAGTTTTCCTTCAGAAACCCTTACAAACCCTTACTATCCCTTCTGCACACACAACCAACAGAGTCCACACACAGCCAGGACTAGGTCTCCACGCACACAGCTAGTAGGAGCCTTTTACCCAACCCTAACCCGACGAGACTCTTACAGACTAATTGCGAGCAAAAGCATAAACTATCTTCCAAAATCATTCACTACTTAGCTTAGACATCTTCTATCTATTTATAATATGCCTAGCGCATAGATACTATGGTCTCAAACCATGGTTTGCGACCCATAGTTTACATTAAAGTTCATTTACACAAAAATAGGGGACTTTGACCACCCTAAAGCCCCTTGACTTCCCTTTGCGCAGCGCGCACATACAACATAACCCAAAATGGAGCTTTGAAACTTGTGCCTCATGGGACCCCACTCCAACAGAGCTCGTGTCTAATATTGACACTTCTCGATTTCGACCAACCTTTTGTATTAGAATGTGATGTGTCATGAGAAGGAATAAGAGTTGTATTTATGCAAAGGGGGCACCCAATTACATTCGAAAGTCGAAAGATCCAATATTCAAAGAGACTTTGCTCCATATACAACAAATAAATGCTAACTGTTATGCACATTTTGGCAAAATTCAATCAATACCTGGTAGATAGCAAGTTCGTAGTCAAAACAGACCACTACAACTTATGTCATTTCTTGAATCAAAAAGACCTAAATGAACGACAACAAAAATGGGTAAAAAGACCTAAATGAACGACAACAAAAATGGGTAAAAAGACCTAAATGAACGACAACAAAAATGGGTAAGTAAGATCCAAGCCTATGGTTTTGACATTGAGTACATAAAGGGTAAAAGGAATGTTGTGGCCTGTTGTAGTTGAATCTGAACACTAAGATTTCTCCCTTTTCAATTCTCAACGTAATGCAATCTCTATCAAAACGTAGTCGAGTATGCATATTTCTTATTAAATATGCATGTAAAATCACTTCAAAATTTATATGTTAAAAGAGCTTCACTTTGATACCTTGTGATCGTTCAACCTGTAGTTTTGGAACAAAACACTATGTCCCTTCATTGTGCAACACAAAAAACTCTAACAGTTGGTAAGTATTCGCATACCATAATCGAATGATCGAAAGGCATCTAGTTGAGCGACAAATGTTGCCATCAAAACAAAAGCAGCCAGAAAATTACCACCCCTTAACCAATCCAATTTGATCAAATAATCGACGTTAAATCAATCTGACAATTATAAACTGCCATCAAATGGCAACTTGCGCAAGACTTAAACGTGCCCTTGTGATCCCATGGGATCCAGTGGTCACAAGTGTTTCAATTGGATGCCCACTATCACATATCAAATGTCAATGTGAGAGCGCAATAACGACCCTCCTACCACTCGACACGATCCAATGGCTAAGCCGCAAAGAGATCAATGGTCCTTATGATGTATCGAACAATAACTAGGGCAATGGTTAAACCCAGAAAGGGGGTCTAATGGATCCAGCAGTCATTGTCAATTTAAACTCACGTCTTTAACATTAAATTTACCACCAACCTAATAATTATCTAAGTGAGGTGGCATATTGTGGAATTAATACATATTATGCCAACTTTATTAGTTTAGTTATCGAGGTTTAAACCCTCATTTAGAACTTTACGTAGTTGTTGCAATGGAGCTACCGCTCATACCTCACAAACTTTCAAGATACGAAAGGTTTGAGTAAAGTGCGCCCAAGAGAATAGGTAAGTCCCCAGAGCTTTGCCATTAAACTACCATATTGTCCTGTAGCAATCTTATTGGATTGGTAGAATTAAAACTGTTTGTTGAACACTAATGAATTTTTTGTCGATGCAATAGCTCAAATCCGCAATACATACATAGAAAGTACAGATATACTTAGCCTTAGAACCAAAGTAGAACCTGGGGTTGCACATCTCAGCGCAAATACCTACTTGGTGAAAACAGGATTACTCCAAGTCATCTTAACAGCAATGCACCATCCTACTATTGGCCGCGCACCTTGACCCAACTATTGGCAAGGTTATTTGTCCTGCAATTGGCCAAGTGTTTCTAGAGATATCTAAGCAAGTTGTAGCTGAAATGTTGAGGTTACCCACCTCCGCAAATAATATTACCAATAAGGAACTAAGTAAGGAGTTCAATATGTGGGTTGAAGACGTAAAACTAAAGTTCCTGCAAGGATTGTTTGACAACCCCGATGAAATATCAAAGGTAGAACAATGAACTGCTTGTGTTAACCAAATCACTCAAACCGTTATTTCAGAGTATGGTTTCGCTTTTCACTGTTATTTTTGGATGTCCTGATGAAGTCGTGTTTATGTGCTCGAGGGAAACTATGGTAAACCACAGAGAGCTTAAGATTAATTTTCTAGGTTTCTTGGCTTAAATTATCTATGTACACCTCAATATTGCTTCATCCTTTTGTCTATTTAGGCATTGTACATATTTGGTACATCTAGTCTTATTCAATTACCCTGAGTATTTTACACATGCAAAGTTGGTAACAGAGGTAAAGGACAAAAAGGGGCAAGAAAAGGAAATTGATAGGTGGACTAAGATATTATACTCATGATTCAGGAAAAACCCCAAGACGTTATGCTAAATATATAGATCGTCTCTCCTTTTACCTTCAAGTTGAATTATTAAGAGGGGTCTCTGAGAGGATATCAAAGATTTCAAAAGAATCCTACAACTGACCAAGGAAACTAGCATAAGAGACTCATACTTTTTTTGTTGACTACTCTATTATTCGAATGAGAGAGAACCCTATCGTCTCCCTAAATTTATTACTGCCCAATTTTTTGCCCTAGAAGTTGCAAGGCATAGGTTATACATGTAAATGACCTTCACTTTGTTTCAAAAATTAAAAAGGCACTAATTGTCATGCCCTTTGAAATATTATCTTTGATAATCAGACATAAGTCTACATTGCAAATCATCGAAAAAGACATGATGTCATATGGCTTAGAGAAAGATTCTCCTTGGAAATATGATCCCTTACACATAATATATGATTTAAGGAAACACGTAGGGTTGTCAATCTATTCACGTACCAAATCTTGAAATAGAACAACTAGCTAATGTTGACTCTTCGTTTCAATATGATGAAAATCTAGTTGATGTACAAATACCCAAGGAAGCTATGATCGATCCAAAACAAATAGAAGAGAGCTCAATTGGAAGGATCCACCTCAAGCAATTCAAAAAACAAGTCAAAATAATAAGCAAATGACAAATACTATGAATAGCAACCCTCAAGTCAGTTCGTTGAAAAGAAAAATAAGTGAAGTGAATCATGATGAAACAACACGCCTCATGGAAGGAAAGGGTGAAGATGATGCTAAGGGCGTTGTCTTTCAGAAGGTCAATAAACAATTATCTAAGAAGGTACAAAACATATTGGAAGAAATACAACCTAAGGAATCAAGAAAACAAGAAGGGACAATTGTAAATAGTGTCAATGTAGAGAAGCTTACAAAGGTTAAAGACAAAGAGATAATGACAATCCCATGAAAAGTTCAGGTTACAGAAGAAATTGCAGTTGGGGAAATGGCTTGCTATTCAGGTCCCAACTGTTTATCCACGGCTGAATTTAATCAAAGTTGGTTGGTTCCAGATCTACTTCTATTAGCCTTAATTTGACCAAGGTCTCTACCACAAACATGGTTGAGTGGCATAAACAAACAAGTGAAAAGTGGTAGCAAGGAGGATACTGGAATCAATTGCTAGCAACAAAAAGTAACAAAATATTTTAACTAGAGTAGAAGCATAGTTCAACAACGTTGAAGTGGTAACTAAAACCAAGGCCAACAACATTAAAGATCTGGAAAAGAAAATAATTAGTTTCTCAAGTATGCCACAGGATTGGACTGTCACGAAAAAACTATTGGAAACTAAAGACAGAAACATATTTGAAGTTGGTTTTTAAAACCCCTGATTACAAAGTAACACATTTGGTTCAAACCTTTCAACGAAAGGGTAATGAAGGGACAAGATTACAAGAAATGCAAAGAACACTTACCATGAAGGAATTTGAACTGAAAGATCTAAAGGAAAATTTTGATAAGTTGGCCAAAGAGCCCAAGGAAAAAGAAAAAGGGTATGTCAATAAACTAGAAGAATAGAAAACTAATGTTAAGAATGTGCTCCAGCAAAACACGTCAAGGAACACCAACGATGACAAGATAAAGATTTGTGCGATTAAAATAATTGAACTAGAAGAAAGGGTAAGAAATCAGCAGGAGGAAAAGGAGCAATCAGACCAGAGATGGGCACAACAAGCCAACTTATAGGATGGAATCATTGAAAAAGTCCAATCTATACTTAAAAGAAAAGAAGACGAAATCCAATCCCTATATAAGTATATAGAAAACACCACAGTAGGAAGGACCACTCTGATCGAGGCTAAGAACAAAATCTGGTGGATGATAAATGAGAAAATCCTTCAAATAAGGCCTTACGAGAATCTCCTACTTGATTGTGAGAAAGTGATCATAGCTAACGTAATTCTTTAGATCTATGGTTGAGGAAAGATTAAAGGAAGCAGATCAAATCATCAATTGTTTGAATTTGTTAAAAAGAAAAAAGTATTAAAGCCCTAGAGTTGCTCAACAAAGATGAGTGTATTATGTTTGTCTTAGTCAAGGAAAAGAAAAGGCTTATTTGGGAAAAAAACGATGAGGTCTGCAAGGCAACGAAGATTATTGATGAGACAAAATGGAGTTGCATTCAAAGATTCGGCATTCCTTCCTTCAGGGAAATTTTGGGTTGGCTCATAGTGTTAGAACAGTTTCAGGACGATCCAAGGAAAAAGCCCAAGAAGAACTTAGATGTTTACCCACTATTGGAGAAGAAGTTATCTCCGGGCAAATAATAATAAATTCTCTATTCAAGGATTTTAATGTATTGGCCCTCCTTGACAAATTGAACCAACAATTACTCTCTGGCCACTATCAGCTCAGATCTGTACTTGTCGTTGCGGACTTAAAAGTTGAAGAAGGTACAATGGGTGTCTTCAGCTAAATGGGGCAAGTTCTTATAGCTTAAGAGGCGTCTAAATCAACAAGCTATCCTTACTTCGGCCACTCAAGTTACTAAGACAATTCCACCTCTACAATTCATGATCCAAGATATTAAATAATTAAAAAGAGAAGAGACTGTTGTGCTCTTTCTAAAGCCTAAGAAGAAAGGTGTTCAAAGTCCTCAAGCCTTAGCAATTGGTACCACGTTGAAAGGAAGAATAAAGTTTCAATGCAAAATTCGAAAAATTTAAAAGTCATTTTTATTTATTTTTAATTATCCTTCGTTATTTAACAATTAAAGATATTTATTCAAACAGTTATAAAATTTTCGTACATAGAGACCTCAATTTTCATTTGAAGGGGTTAGCTTTTGGGAGTAAAGGAACTTATGTTTTAATGGTCTGGATACACATGTTGTATTGATCGGATCATGACAATATTGTGATTTACAAATATGCAATTTTAATACATATACGTTCTTTGTGTTTCACATTTTATTTATTGTGTATTGTCATATTCTGATAAATGCTTATGATTTATATAATTGACATGATCAATTTATAGATCATATTTTCATTACTTGATTCACTCTTTCCTCTAGATATATGTGTTATCTAAGGCATCTGAGTCAAGATATTTTGTTGATCTATTGGTAGTTGAATGTATTGATGCATGACATTGACGATTATGTTACAACAATTCATAAAAATGTGATATAATATCAGCAATATGTCTTTTGTACTTCATTTTATTGTTATAGGTATGTGTGTTGATTTATTAACCATATCTTGGTGTTTGTTAATGAGTTAATAGTTGACATGATCATTGTTAGTTCACTACAACCTTTAACGAATGTATCTATTTGTTGATATATACTATTAGGAGATTATCATATTCAAAAATTGTCTTATGCATCGTAAACGAAGTATGTCAATACATGATATTGGGCTTATTTCTTTACTTGCATTATGAAAAACAATCTTACAACCACGATATAGGAACATCTAACATTTGTTTTGTTACTTTCCTTTATATATGTCTTGTTTAGGTTAGGTTATCTGTGATTCTCTTTGACTCGCATTAACGCTATTTACTTTCATTACATACTTAAATCTTACATCGAACTCATTGATCACATGTTGCCTATAATTTCCTTCTCACATGAAGTTTAACCGTCTAAGTTTGTAGGTCTTGCAAACTTGTGAAGTCTTGAAGAACGCTAGTTCAGTTCGAATTAACCCTAGGAGCAAAAAACCCTAACCCTAATCAATTGTTCCCTCTAAGGAAGCCCTAGCTCTTGAGAAATGGTATCTAGGGTTTGTAGGGCTAATTGTTATGTCATATAAAAACCCTCGTTTTGAAAGAAGAATATAAGGTATGTTAAAACCCTACCAAGGGTTGAATTAAAATAAAAATCTAGAGGTTAAAGTCAAAAACACTAAGACTTGATGTTTCAGGGCTTGAAGTCAAAAACCCTAAAACTTGATGTTTCAAGGCTTGACGTCAAAAACCCTAAGACTTGATGTTTCAGGGCTTGAATTCAAAAACCCTAGGACTTGATGTTTCAAGGCTTGAATTCAAAAACCCTAGGACTTGAAGTTTCCACTCAAAGTGAAAACCCTAATAAGGGTTAGATCAAGGAATTTCTAGGGTTTGTAACTAGAACCCTAGAAGTCCACTTTTGAGAAATCATAGAACCCTGTATTGATAAAATTGACATCATGCTCTTGCCTTCGTATATTTTGCTTGGTATTACTTGTTGGTGAGATTTGCAGGCACATAATGAAGGGTTGCCAAAATTATGGAAGCAAGATGAGAGGGATGGAAGAACAAAACAAAGCAAGAATCGTGCTTGATGATGACTCCTTGATAATGATGAGCGTGATGGAAAGAGGGAGTTGCAAGAACACTGATGATATTGAAGCTTCTAATAGATGAGCATATTTTAGTAACACGTTGATAATTGAAAGCCAAAGCATAAACTTGTTGCATTATGTAAACGGAGCATACAAAGGAATGTTGACTTCAGAGGGAGCAAGTAGCAGAGTTTGACATGACACTTTAGAGGATAGTATGATTTGGCAACTCTGAGATTGATAATTTGCTTGAACATGTGAAGAGGCTAGAAAGAGAATTTGCTTGATGCTATTGTACCTACAACTGCATGATCATGGAACACATGAATTGTGTGATGACTCAGACAAGCACGAGGACAAAATTGATAGCAGAAAACTAATATGACACTTTAAAAGAATATAAGGCAGAACTATGTTATCAAGGAAGAAGAAATGTGCCAGCAGCGGTGAGAAAGCTTGACTCTTTGAAGATGACAGATGAACCTTTTAATGATAATGTTGTTTGATTGATAAGACTCAAGAAGCTCGAAGTTTGAAATGATGTGTTGCTATTAGTAACCGAGAAACCCTGTCATGAAGATGAAATGTGAAAGAAGGGCGAAGCTCTCATATGATGTATTGCGAGAAAGGAATCTGTGCAGCTACCACTAAGATCTCCACGAAAAAACAAGTAGTTGAGGCATTAATGAAGTATGAGACCAACTAAGGATTGTGATGATGTCTCCCTGATTCGAGACATTTTGCATCTCTCCATGTTTTGAGTAAGAACATATCTTGTCGATTTGGGCAACCTTGTCGGCTCCATCATCCTGAGTGCTCGGGATTACAGGCGTGCGCCCGCACATTTGGAATCCTCTTTAGGAGAGGTGTAAAATCCATATATAATATGTCTTAATCCGATGAGCAGAACATTTATTTTGAATTTATTATTCTTAATAAATTATATGTGCAGGTCGGCCTTAAGGTTGCACGCCCCCAGCAGATGTGTCACACGCCCCAATGATGGATATAAATACAGGAAAAGTTGGAGAGCATTTTCATCATCATCACAACTCACATCTTCCTCTCTCATCAAATAGTACGAGCTACCTAAAGGACGAGTTTCAGCCACACGTGTGAACAGTGAGAAGAAGGAGCGAAGCTGTCCGGTGAGTGAAGGACGATTTTAACGATTGGGGTTTTGCGAAAGGGATTTGACGGCGTTGACTTTGGTCGGCGCATGGTCCGATTAGTGAGTTGTGAGGTCGTTTTGAAGCGAAGTACTATTGTACAGTCGAATCAAAGGACTGACCAATCTGCTGCTGGGTTGATTCGCTTGCCATCGTTGACTTTTCGGACGGCGTTGGCTTTGGAGTTGACTTAGGTTGACTCGTTTGCTGATTGGAGGACTGTTGTGACACATGCTGGGTTGGCTGACCAAGGAGACTTTGCTGGTTGAAGCATCCTGTTGACCGCCGTAACGAACCACCACATTTTCCCTGTTTCTGATTTGTCTTCTGTAAGATCCACTTATATGTTCTATCTGCATTTTACTTAACTATTTGTATGATTGCTGTGAGAAAAGTAAAATTGCTCCTAGCATAGAACATCTACAAAAATTTACATCCTCCCTAGATGAGAGGGAGTAATGGTGGACACCATATTCTCCATATGTGTCATGCTCTAGGCCAGGACTAATCATTGTATTCTAGTGTATCACACTGGGACGGAGAATGGAAGATTGGATAAGCATGTGGGACTAATACTCCTTGGGAATTGAGAATCCAAGATAGGAAGTAATCTCGTGGACCAACACTTTTTGAGGATCTGACAGGATATCCAAGATAAGAGTGGTTGAAGAGGACTAATATTCTTTGAGGATTAGGAATCCAAGATAAGAATAGTCCTAAAATAACATACCTAGTGGACATTCGGATGGGGTATGTGCCTTGAGAGGCTAAGGTGTCCATATGTATGCCTCCCAACGTTGTGCTCTAGTCTTGTGGAGAGTTAGACCTTGTCAAGTTAAAGCCTTGTTATGTTGTAATTTGACAATGTTGGTTATGATGTTGATGCTTAAAGATGGCTTATCAATCCGACTCTTCTTATGAGAATATTTCAATTTGAGAAGTATCCTTGTATTGTTTATGGATTTATGAATACCTCCCTAGTTAAGGGGGAGTGTTAGAAAATATAACTAGGTTCGGTCTTCACAAAGATCCTTGTACTTATATCATTGTATAGTATCTGTAAAAGAAAAAGAAGAAAAATATTTTTTATTATTATTATTTTATTAGATAAGCATGTTCTTCATGCTTCTAGGTTTTGTTGAGTCAAAGATCAAAGTCCTATTTGGACCTATTGTAAAGAAAAAGAAAATTAACTTTTAAATATGTAATTTGGGTCAAAAACCCCTATAGTTGCCAAGTCTGCCTACCTGTCAAATTAGCCCAGCCCCAAAGGACATGTCTATTCGCAGCCCTCTAGACAGTATAAATAGAGGATGATTTGAGCTCATTTGGACAAACATAAAATGCTGGATTGGTTCTGAAATTTCAAAGAAGAAGGGTAGAAGTCTAAAATTAATAAAGAGTTTGTGGAAGCTTTGCCTTATCTTATCTCTTGTTGAAGATATGTTGTTGGTCTCTTGTTGTTGATGGATTTGTTGTGCAGAAAGATGGTTTGAATTGACATCTAGAAGGTTGGACATGGGTCTTGGATATCTCACTTTGACCTGATTCTATGAGAAGAGAAGTTTTCTAGATTTTCCCCTTGGAGGGGTTTTGCCCTAGCTTGGAGCCTATATCTTGTGTTTCTTGTGTATTGTGATCTTCGTGTTTTTTAATTTTGGTAATTGCTTGATGAAAGAAGAAAAGCATAAAAAGAAAATACCAACAAATTCACAAGTAACTATGAAAAAAAAAAGAGAAATCTAACTTAAGTTGAAAGCCTCCCAATTTCTCAACAATCCAACCCTTACCAATTCTGAAACAAAAATGGGAAAGCATTTCGATGGATTTCATTACAGGCCTACCCAAGGCACAAGGCAAGGATTACATCTACATAATGGTTGGCAAGTTGACGAAATTTGCACATTTTTTCAATTCTGATTGTTTATTAGACCAAACAGGTAGCAAAACTATTTTTTAAACAGGTATTCGAACTCCATGGACTACCTAAAACTATAGTCAATGATCAGGATGGTTGGTTTATGAGTGCATTTTGGCAGGAACTCTTCAGGCTAGTGGGAACGGAATTGACCCCTTAACTAGTTACCACCCTTAGACAGATGGTCAAACAAAGAACGTGAATTAATGGACTGACGAATACTTACGTAACTATGTGACTGGTCAACAAAGGGCATGGATAAAGTGGTTGCACCTAGAGGAGCATTGTTACGACACCACTCATCATTTGTCTATTGGGATGACCCCATTTAAAATGATATACAACTATGATGCCCCATGTTCCATCGATTTGGCCTTCGGCGATAACAGGGCCCCAAAAGCTAAAGAATGGATACAAGAATGCATGGATATTCTGAAGATACTCAAAGCAAATCTACAGTCCGCTTAGAACCAGCAAAAGTTGTATGCAGACCAGCACTGCACAGAACATAGTTTTGAGGTAGGAGACCTCGTTTCCAAGAGATTGCAACCTAGAAAATGTAAACTCAATAAAAGTGGTGCAAAAAAACTGATGCCAAGGTTTTACAAACCTTACAAAGTGCTCTGACAGATTAACGAGGTGGCCTTTGACCTGAAGCTGCCAAATGAAAGCAAAATCCACAACATCTCCCATGTATCATGTCTCAAGAAGGTCGTTGGGGCCTGCGCAACGGGTCATCTTCTATTGAGCTACCCACTTTGGATGAAGAAGGACAACTGGAATTAATTTTGGAAGCAATCATGGGAATGCGAGAAAATAGACTAAGCAAAGTAATTTCAGAATACCTTAACAGATGGAAAGACCTACATGAAGAAGAAACAACAGGAGAAGGAGAACAAATTTTACAGCATCCAAATTTGCAATTGCTTGACAGATCGAGAAGGGAGGACTATAATGTCCTATTACAATTAATTGGCCAAGGGAGGGCAAAGTGTCCTATCTCTCTCTGTATGCTATAGTCCTTGATAAAGAGGGAAACCTTATTATCCAATGTTTGGGGCAACATTGGGTAAATTTTGGGGTAGCTGGGGCAAAAAGCCCAAGTTGGGGGTGCACTTACAACCCCTCAGATTAGAGAGAACCCCATGAGGAAGCCTATAAATCAAAGAGAGTTAGAATCATTTGTCATCAGATTGGACTAATTCATCTATGCTTTTCTTGAGCTGAGGTTTTGAAGGTTTTAAGATCCCTTCTCCTCGTCCAATTTCGGTGGAGGTGATCCCCACCCTAGCTAGTCTCTACTAATTTCGGTGGTGAAAGATTCCACCCCAATCAGTCATCTCTCTTCATCTATTATATGCTATAATTTATCCGGGATAAGTTTGTTGAGTGTTGGTTTGGCACAGATTTTTGGTCAGCTGAAGGATTCAGTTAGCAATTTATTGAGGACAGAGAAGGCACAGATTGAGGCTTGCTGAGGACAGTTCTAGGAACATCAAGAACAGCAAATTATCCAGACCTGTTTGAGGGTCGTTTTGAAAATGCAGCCCGCAGACCACAGCGCCGAGGGCCACAGCTGCGCTTCTGAGCACAAAACACATTATGCTGGCAGCGAATGATTGACTTTTTTGGATAATAGACGATCAGCCATCTCCTAGCATACATAGATCATGCTGATAAATTAATCTGTAAGCCGATCAAAGTGATTTGGGGATTGTTATTTCTGATCTCAGATACAAAGTGAATATTTTATTGGTAAACAGTCACAAGGAAAACCCAGGATTCTGATCTATCATCCCTAGTGGCCACTGGTTGTATATACTGTAAAGTTCACTATGGATTGTTATTGCTGATCTCAGTTACAAAGTGAATATTTTATTGGTAAACAGTCAACTTTAAAGGCTGGAAATAAATGGAGTTGAAGAAACGGTTCGAGTCATATCCTCGTATAATTGCAATCTAACAGACCAAACCAACAGAACATTCTTAGTGCACGCTTGCGCAATAGAGGTATTGTCTTTTAACTTATTAGCAAGCAATATATAGTTGTCACAAATACATATTGAATTTTTTGTGACACTGGTAGGCCCCATATTTATTTTAAATTGAAGATGCTCAGGGAAAACGCAAAGCCGTATGCCTTATTGTTTGAGCACTCATATTCCCATTAAAGCTTGGGAAGTCTTTAACACCACAATAACTTATACCCAAAAGCTGAGTGCTGAGAAAACACTTAGCCCATCCTGTAGAAATCACTGTATTGGACCTATTACCATTGAAGGATATGCAAAAACAAGAAGGAACAAGAAAATATCAGAATGTTTTGGAACCAGTCCTAGGTGTTTTATACACTGGAACAGAATAAGGCCACCTTGAGATTTCAAAATCCAGCTCTTGCCAAAATGACAGAATTTAATAGCCTGGTTTATTTTATTTTTGTAATTGTTTCCATCTGGTGCACGCCAGGTTTTAGGACTTAAACATGGACTTGGGACCTGCTTGTAAACATATTAGCCCGTTTGAAACTCTTATCATTTAGATAGGGCGCAGATATCAGTGATATCCAAAGCCACTGCTTAATACTTCAGCAAATATCACCAGTGAACGAACACCACGTTTAAAACAAGGCCCAGTTTGAAAGAGACTACTAATAAAATAAAATAATAGCAGCATACATCTTATGCACGTAAAAATCCAGTCAATCAATGCACTAATCATTTCTCATTCCTTCAGATCATCTAGAATATGGAACCTGATACATAGATTGCAGACCTGCAGAGGATTCCTATGTTTGAGAAACAATGTAATGAGGCATTCAAATTATAATAATATTTTGAACATAGCCATGTGATTCTCAAATTTGTTGATGCAATGCCTGCTTAGAAATACCCCTTTTGACCGCTATGTTAATGTAGGTTTACCCAATAGAGTAACAGAAAAATACATTGCAGAACATTGCTATAATTTTAATTTAAAGATCATACTCAATTTTAACAAGCCCTCTAACGTGCTTGGGGATACAACAGTATGGGAACACCAGCCAAGGGCGTTGAACCATAAAAGCATGGCTTTTATAGTCAACTCTATAGTCTTGGGTCTTAAGCACTCAATTTTTGTGTCAATGCATATCATGGAAGGGAAATCGGTAAGAAAAGGCCTGTGTGCCTATCCTCAGCAGTCTTTGTCATGTCAGATGCTCTTGTAACGCAAAATCTCAGCAATCTGAAGACTATAAATTTGTTCTACTAGTCTGGTTTCCCATCAGGCAAATCAATCAGGCAGCCCAGTAACACAACGACATATCAGATGTAACTTCACCTACAACCTACACCTTAAAAGATAATAAAATATATATATATATATATATATATATATATATATATATATATATAAGTTAATTAATTACAAATTCTATTTAATAAACAAAAACAAAAAAAACCTCTAACTCAATATGCTACGATTCAGAAAATTCCTCAAACAATATCTCCTTTTAACAGCGATGTTAATGTAAGTCTACCCAATAGAGCAACAGATCAATCAATACATTGCAGAACACTGCTATAATTTTAATTTAAAGATCATACTCATTTTTGACAAGCCATCTAACTCAACAAAGTAATCTACGATTCTGAAAACTTCTGAACCACAGTTCAATACCCCACCAAGATCAGTTGCTTCAACCTTCCAGTAGACACAAAAAGAAAAGCCCACAGTGAAATATCAACGAGTCGAAAGTGACCTCAGACACAATTAAAAAGTGACCTCAGACACACCAACAGACAACTTATACCAAATAGAACCAACACCAAAATTTGAGGTCAAGGTTATTTTACAGTCTTTCAATTCTGCCATTTGCTTCCCAGGGGATTTTTCAGTTTGTGCAGACACTTTGCCCTGTCAGTGGGTTCTCGATATCCCAACCCACCCGGAACATTTGAGCTACAACACTTTCCAATAAAACTCTAACAAAAAGTTAGAACCCCAACTAACAACCAGGACAACCAGCGCCCAAGAGTAAAATTAAAAATACCTCTACGTCCTCAAACGTCCAGCGATTGAAAAGTTTTACTTCGGGCTGTGGTAAAATGACCGCCATGGTTTCTCCTTCTACTCCTCTGCACACCTTAGCTTCTGCGAGAATAAAAACCGTGTAAGAAAGCCTCACCGCGATAACAAAACCTCTGCGATAATAAAACCTGTGTGACAGACGCTCTCCCCGAGAATAAAACGGAGGAACCTAATCCTGGTTTATGTAGAATAACTTTTATAATAAGCTTATTAACTAACATTTTAGCATGGATCTATTTTTCCTCAAATAAGATGGGATATATTATATTTTTATTTTTAGTATGGATCTATTTTTGCTCAAATAAGATGGGATATATTATATTTTTATTCAAATAAGATAAGATAATTTTATTTATGTCTAACTATTGATCTCAAAGTAAGTTAAAGGGACTTTTGAATATAATGATGTCCATACAATATCGGAGAATTAAACGGTCTTCTATAAAAGATACAATGCATGAATATAAAAAGATCTAGTGCATGAACATAAAAGATACAATGTATGAAATGCCATGGCAGAGAAGATCTAGGAGTTGGGTCTGAGGATCAAACCCGTCTCTCCTAACATCCAAGATTGAATGAAGAACACTGAAGGAAACTCAAAAAAGTATGTTGGCACGATGAAAAGCCGGTGGAAAGTGTAGACTGTCCACTAAATCATTGTCTAGGGGAGTTTTCATGTTGTTGAGGTCTTGAGGACCTAGTCTGTCTCCTAGGAACGGATCTCAAACAGATCTGCTACTAAGATCTCGTGTGGCGGGGTGACGTCCCACAGATCCTCATTAATCTAGAGTCTAGATATGTACCGATATCAATCGCTCTCTTGGTGCCCCTTTCTGAAGGTGGTACCCTGAAAAATGGCGTGATCCTCTACGTGGGGTCTGGTCTTATGGGAGGTTGAAGAATATGCACTTGGAACTTGAGAGCCTCCTACATATATAGGGCCAAACATCTATGATCGGGATACCTAAAAAAGTCAGTGAGGGTCTGAGAATCTTTGAACAAGCAATGGAACCTTCCTCTAATCTCGTAGTAGACAGGGTATCCCAAAATGAAGTGCACCTTGGTCTCCACTTCTTGTAAATGACATACCTAGTAGATTTTGTCTGGTCTATCAATCTAGTGGTTCATCTATACCTGAAGTCTATGATAACCTACTCTAAATTTGCCCAGAGGAATGCGAAGAGCATGCATCCAGTAGCGAAACGTATACCGAGGTCGAACAATGAGCCCGTCTCTCAACTCCGAAAAGTCCTCAGCGTAGAAGGTCACCTTTGGGCACAACCACCCGGAGGATTGACCCAGGTGACATGGAATAACTACTTGCAGATGTCCTCCCTGATGATCTTGTTCAACTCTTGTCTAGTAGGTAAAAGGTGACAAGGATAATCTAAGGAATATCGAAAAGTGGGGAGACGATCCAACTGAATGCCCACTTACTCCAAGAGATCTGAAACTCCTGTAAACCAACATTTGGCTCACCCCGAGGGAGTAAAACGAGCAATAGTCTCATAAAATCAATATGCCAAGTAAGGATATCGGTCCCTACTCTTTATCGAGTCTGCAAAGCCTCAGACACGATGCAAGAATGAAACTAATTTGAAGATCGTCTCAAGTTGAAAGTGTTGAGCTCCAAACTCTACAAGGATGATGTGTTGAGGTACTATATGTTTGCATCTAATGATGTGGTGAAGAAGAAGAATCTATACTCTCTTAGTTGAAGCCCAATATGACTCAAGTAAAGATGGTCCCCAAATCTCTCGGCCATATAGAATAGTGGGACAGATCAAGGTGTCCATCAGGCTCATTTTGGACTAGATATCTTGGAAGTGATGTCAGAAGCACTATCTCTTGAGAAGGGCTAAGGATCCATATCATTTTTTGATCTAAGGTTGAATCGTTGGTCACAAACTGAAGCGGGGACCTAAGAATTGCACCCCCAAGTAAGTATACATGTTGGTGATCTCAACCTCCTCACCTCTGAATAGGAAGTGAAGGTTTGAAGTTTTTTGCACCCCATTGAACATCATAACCTTGGTTTTACCCAAGTTGAATGTCAGTTGTCGAAGATCACGAAACAGAGCTAAGGCATTCAACTGCTTTATAATATTTATGGGGATGATGAGAGGAGGACCACGTCATCAACAAAGAGTAGAATAGATATCAAAACCTAGTGAAGAAGGCAATCATCAGTGTCGTGGATATGCTCGTGTAGAAATGCCTCTAACTCATCAATATAGATCCCAAACAGGGTAGGGGATAGTGGACAACCCTGTTAAACCCCAGTAGTGCTTCGGTTGAGAGCATACATCCTATGAGTCATGCAAAGATGACCAAGGAAGGACTCATAAAGGCGCATAATAGTTTCCAATAGGGTCGCAAAGATGCCAATATATATGAGTCTCTGGAGTAAGGCTTCCCTTGGAACAAAGTCAAAATCTTTCTAAAAAATATATGAAACAACAATAGACTTTTGAAGAGCGGTGTTGTGCCTCCTCAATCACGACATAAAGGGTGAAGATGTGGTTAATGGTCTGACGAGTCGGTCGAAAACCTAAATGTCCCCTAGCTCTGAGTTCTCTCTGCTCAAGGTCACTAGAGATTTGCCTTTGTAGAACAGTAGCATGCAACTTCAAGAACGTGTGGCCCACCATGATCGTTCTGTAGTTATTGGGATTTGAGTTGGAACTTGATTTGTGGATCAGATGGATGATGTGATGTGACCATATCGGTGGAAAACCTTCACAGGCTACATGCTTAAAGAGATCAACCAAGTGGCTAACCAACGCACGGGAACTGTGCTTAAAGAACTCTGCTTGGTAGCCTTCCTCATCAATTTCTTTGTTGTTGTTCATCACCTAAATGACCTCTCTAATATCTTTGTCTGAGAATAGATAACAAGAATAGGGTGGGGAGGTAACATGAATTTGGGCATGCCCAGGAATATCATAAAGGCTAGAAGTGTGAGAGAACATGGATGTAGGGTCAAGGTCAGATGGAAGATGGGATCTTTTTACTGAGAGAAAACTATTGATAATCATTTGACTAAGTTATCGATTTGTAAAAGCCAAACCTAATGACATATAATGTTGTTTTTTATAAATAAATTGTTTTATTATTTTAATAACAATAATTACAAATTAAAAATATTGCACACGGTAAGCTTATCATCATTAATTAACAAAATAAGTCAAATTTATATATATTTATCACCTCATAGTTTATAATAGAAGAATGATTAGTATAATAGTAAAAAGGGAATGTGTGCATTAAATCATTAATTAAAAGAAAAATTAGTATAATAGTGGGAAGGGAATGCTAAAATGAATTATATATATATATATATATATATATATATATATATATATATATATTATTTTAGTTTTATTGGGCTAGATTGTGGGGAAACTTCATAGTTAAGCATGCTTGAGCAAGAGGCGATTTGGGATGGGTGACCTTCTGGGAGGTCCTAGTTATCGAGTGCAAGCCTCGAAAGTGATGATTGTCGCTATGTGATTCATTTCACTAGTTTCAATCCCACTTCTTCACCCCTGTGAGCATCACCCGATGCAATGAGTGCTAAGCGGACTATTCAAAAATCATGAGAAATTAGTCAGTTACGACTACCTCTCGTGGAAATTGTCATAGATGAATGACTTACTTAATGCACTTGAATCCCAAAAATTTATATCTAATATAATGCACTACGAAAACTCCTCAATACTTGAATACAAAAGAGCGAAAGGAGATCTACTTGAATGGTTAATGAGGTGCAATAAGATTTTGCAAATGGGGTACCAAGCTAAGTGGGCTTGATTGTGGGGGAAACTCCATAGTTAAGTGTGCTTAATCCAGAGGCGATCTGGGATGGGTGACCTCCCGAGAAGTCTTGGTTACCGTGTGCAAGCCCCAGAAGTGATGATTGATGCTATGTGATTCATTTCACTAGTTTCAATCCCATTTCTTCACCCCTGTGAGCATCACCCGATGCAATGAGTGCTAAGTGGACTATTCAAAAATCATGACAAATTATTTAGTTACGACTACCTCTCATGGAAATGGTCATAGATGAATGACTTACCTAACCCAGTTGAATCCCAAAAAATGATATCTAATATAATGCACTGTGAAAACCCCTTAAATACAAAAGAGTGAAGGGAGCTCTACTTGAATGGTTCATGAGACACAATACTTGCTAAGGTTTTGCAAATGGGCTAGCAAGCTAAGTGGGCTTGATTGTGGGGGAAACTCCACAGTTAAGTGTGTTTGAGCCAGAGGCGATCTGGGATGGGTGACCTCCTGGGAAGTCTTGGTTACTGGTTGCAAGTCCCGGAAGTGATGATTAACGCTATGTGATTCATTTCATTAGTTTCAATCCCACTTCTTCACCCCCTGTGAGCATCATCCGATGCAATGAGTGCTAAGTGGACTATTCAAAAACCATGAGAATTTAGTCAGTTGCGATGACCTCTCATGGAAATGGTCATAGATGAATGACTTACTTAACGCAGTTGAATCCCAAAAAATGATATCTAATATAGTTTTGTTATATTGTGATGAAACAATTATTTAATATTATTTTTTAATAAAGTAGGTTGTTCATTTCTCAATTTATTTTTTTTAGCCATGTTAGACATTATTTAAAATAATATTAATGGAAACAAAAGCAAATGTATTTAGTTGCATTATATGCCTAGACATTGGAATTATCCAATCTATATTAGGTGCATGGATCTTTGAATTTGCCCTATCAACTAACTAATCTATAATATATTTTTAATGTTCTCATCTTCCTCTCGTAACATTTACTACGCTCTTTATATAGCAATTGAATCTCGCATTCATGATAATTGTGCAAAGAGAATCATTTATTTTTTCCTCAGTCATTACTCAGATTCTTTGATTACATTTCTTTATTTTTATCCATACTATTTGTTCCTAACATTGTACCCCACTTTAGTGGTTATTGATATTTACATTATGTGCTCATTTTGCCTTTTTCGTGTCATGATTGGGTTTAACGATTCATTTTATAGTGGGCACTAGGAAGAAAAAGACAAACCATTGATGATTCTTATTGAAGCATAGGATTGATGAAGGGCACTATAGCAATGAAGAAATCGCAAGGTAAAGGTCACACATGTTTAGTAGCTCTGAAACATGAGTTGTTTACTATGGTCAAATATGCTCACTGTTAGGTCCCTATAATACTAGTGTATCCCCTTATTGTTATTGTTGTGCCCATATAATCCCCATATTGTTATTATTGTGCCCCATATAAGCTCACTATTGTTATTGTTGTGCCCTTACATTGTTATTGTTATGTCGGCTAGGATTATATTGTGACCCCTTAGACTCCTATATATAGGAAGGAGCTTTTGTCATTTGTATCATCCTAGACTTGTTCATTTATGTAATGTAAAGGAGGTTTCCCCCTCGAAGAGGTAGATTTATAAGTCGTTGATCTATCTTTTATTTTATTTTGTGAGCTGGTTTCATAACATTTCGTATTAGAGCTTGGGATTCTAGGGTTTCGTTGTTGCAAACTTATCATCGTGAAAATTTCGCTATAATTTTTTTTCTACTAAGGTTCTGAAGCTAAAAAAAACCATTTGAGACAAAATCCTAAGGAACTTCGTGTAAAAATTTCAAATCCCGGTTAACTATATTTTCAGAGATATGATATGAGGAAGTTAGGGTTTTTGCAGGCTCCAGAATTTAATCTCAACAAGTGGCCGAGGGAAAATCGTATAAATTTCGTTTTAGAAATCAGATTGGAATTTTGTAATATGTGACCAAAAGTGCACAGATTTTAGTATTTTATATCTATTTCAGGGCTACTACAAGACCAGAGATCAAATCTTGGGGACCCGATATTACAGAGATACATCAGTTTCAATATCGAGCTCCTCAAAAGCAAGAAAAAGGTGTGTATCTTTTTTTAAATTGCATAAGTCTTGTTTGAAAAAACAGTTTAAAATGATTCCAAGGGCATACTGAAGCATAGGTATCAGTATTGAGTTCTAAAATGCCCCCCAAAAATAATTCCACACCCATTAAGCCCTCATAAGGATCTACTATGACTCACGAAGAGGAAGAAGTGCAACATGATATATCAAAATTATGAGACCATGTGCAACAAATTTCGCTCTTACAAAGAGTAACAAAAAATGAAATGGAAGCTAAGATGGATGGTTTGAAGAAAGACATGGATGGTTTGAAGAAAGACATGGATGGATTGAAGAAAAGCATGGAAGCTAAGATGGATGGTTTGAAGAATGGCGTGGAAGCTAAGATCGATGGTATAGAAGAAAAATTAAAAGCAGACATGAAATATTTGTAGCAAGGTTTGACAAAGCTGCTACAATAAATGATTCCTAATGGCGAAACGGTAGTAGATGAAACTCATGATGAGAAAAAAATAAATGTTAATCATGATTTCCTAGACCATAATGTTGGATTTAAGACCCACCATATTCCAAAGATCGATGTGAGGAAGTTTGATGGCAAGGATACAATAACATGGATACTACATATGGAGCAATATTTTGATCTCCATAATGTGCAAAACACACAAAAGGTACGCATTGCAACTTTATATTTAGAACAAAATATGTTTGTATGGTATCGAGGCTTTTCTCTCGTAAAAAAATTGTCACTTGGTCATTTTTCAAGGAGGAAGTAATAGCACGGTATGAGGATACAAAGAGCAACACCTTCTTTAGCCAATTGATAAATCTCAAACAAAAGGGTTCAATGGTGGAGCACATTGAGGACTTCCAAAAATTGAATATAAGGATAACTGATATTCTAGAGGAACACATGATTGATGTCTTCATATGGACTTTAAAGGATAACATCCAACATGAGGTTTGCCTTTGAGAACTTGATTCATTGGAGGAGGCATACAGGTTGGCAAGAAAAATTGAAAGCAAAATTATGGCGACAAGGAAGCCTACCACTCATAACTATAAAGATGGAAGTGTTACTACTCCTAGAATTCCACAACCTACAAGGTTGACACCACAACAATTGGAAGAAAAAAGAACAAAAGGGCTTTGCTACAGTTGTGATAGCAAATACACTAAAGGCCATAAGTGTGCTGACAATAAGTTATTTTACATAGATTGTGAAGAAGAGGAAGAAAAGGAACAAGAAACTTCAAAAGAAGAGGATATCCACCAGGAACTAACCCTAGAGGAAGAAGAAATGAATCCGACCATATCTTGTAATGCATTGGTAGGACTTACCACTCCTCAAATTTTCACGATAGAAGGACATATAAAGAAGACAAATGTAATAATTTTGATTGATTCGGGTATTACCCATAATTTTATTCATTGTAAGGTAGCCAAGGAATTGAATTGCTTCCTATACCCAACACCAGAGTGTCAAGTGATGGTTGCAAATGGAGGAACTATAAATTGCTCTGGAAAGTGCCATAATATCAAACTAACCATGGGGTAATATGTATTGAATAGTCCAATGCTCTCCATACCAATGGGTGGTGTTTATGTTGTATCAGGAGTACAATGGTTACAATCTTTGGGGATGGTAGCTTTTAATTTTCAAGAACTTTTCTTGAATTTGTTTTCGGAAGAAAAGGAAGTTGAATTACAAGGTATCGCGGGGAAGCCAAGAAATAAAATCAGGTCTAATGTCATGACAAAGCTTATGAAGAAAGAACAATGGGGCGTAATTGCACAAATACGCTCACTACAAGTTCAAACATCAAAATCATCTATTTCTCCAAATCTCCAAAAATTCTTGGACAATCATTCCAAGGTATTTGAGACTCCCAAAGGACTCCCACCTATTTGTGATCATGATCATGCTATTCATTTGATTCCAGGAAGTGTTCCTTCAAACATCAGGCCTTAGAGATATCCTTATGCTCAAAAGAGTGAGATTGAACGTATGGTTGCAGAAATGCTAGAGGCTGGTATAATTCAAACCAGTTAAAGTTCTTTCTCTGCTCCAGTAGTATTGGTGCACAAGAAGGATGGATCATGGCGTATGTGTCCAAATTATAGGGAGATCAACAAGCTTACTGTTAAAGATAAATTTCCCATCCTTGTCATTGATGAATTACATGGAGCAATTTACTTCACCAAGCAGGGTCTTCATTTAGGATATCATCAAATTAGAATGAAGACTGAAGACATTCCGAAAACAACATTTAGAACTCATGAGGGTCATTACGAATTTTTGGTCATGCCTTTTGGCCTTACTGATGTACCTTCCACATTTCAAGGTTTGATGAATTACATTTTCAAACCCTTCCTTACAAAATTTGTGTTAGTATTTTTTGATGATATACTAATCTACAGCAAGTCATGGAAGGATCATGTTAAACATGTTGACATGGTACTCAAACTATTGGAGGAGAAACAATTATATGCAAAAGCCTCCAAATGTTTCTTTGGAGTACATGAGGTGGAATATTTGGGTCATATTGTATCTCATGAGGGTGTTAAGGTAGACCCTAACAAAATTTAATCCATCAAGGAATGGAAAATCCCTACAACCATAAAACATATTTGAGGATTTATGGGGTTAACAGGGTATTATCGCAATTATGTTAAGAATTATGGGAAAATATCGATACCTTTTAAAATCTTTACTGAAGAAAGATGCATTTTCTGGGACTCCAAAAGCAACCAAGGCCTTTGAACATCTTAAAGAGGCAATGTGCCAATCACTAGTCTTACCTACACCAAACTTCACAAAAACCTTTTTTGTGGAATGTGATGCCTCAGAAAATGGAATTGGTGTGGTTTTAATGCAAGAAGGAAGACTCAATGCTTTTGAAAGTCGTCTAATCAAAGGAAAGTATTTACTAAAACCTATTTATGAGAAGGAAATGTTGGCAATACTGCATGCAATAAACCAATGGCGACCTTACCTAATGGGAAGACACTTCAAGGTAAATAACATATCATGATAGTCTTAAATATGTTTTGGAATAAAGATTATTTTCAGAAGAGCAGCAAAAATGGGTCACAAGATGTTGGGTTATGACTTTGAAATCATCTACAAAAAAGGGAAGAAAAATGTTGTTGCAGATGCACTCTCAAGAAAGGACGAGAATGTGGAAGCATTGCTTTGTGTCATTTCTAGTATCCAACTTGAGTGGATAACCGAAGCAAGGGATGAATGGAAGAATGATGAAGAGGTGTGGACACCCATTCAAAATTTGCACCAAGATCCCAGTACATATAAAACATTTAGCTAGAAAAATGATTTATTATGGTACAAATATTGCTTATATCTTTGTAAGAATTCCCAACTCAAACAAAATATTATTTTGGAATTACACACCTCTCCCTTAGGAGGGCACTCGGGATTTTTAAAAGCTTACCACAGGGTCAAGAAGGAATTTTTTTGGGATGGCCTTAAATCTAATATTCAGAAATTTGTGGCAGAATGTTTGGTTTGCCAACAAAATAAAGATGATACAATTAAGACCCCAGGTCTGTTACAACCTTTATCCATTCCAAGTCAACGTTGGGAGGAGGTTTCAATGGATTTTATCACAGGTTTACCCAAGTTCGAAGGAAAGACTGTCATCATGGTGGTAGTTGATAGACTTATTAAGTATGCACACTTTTGTGCATTACCTCATCCATTTAAATCTAGTACAATTGCTACTGCATTTATGGAAATAACTCAAAAGCTACATGGAAACCAAAAGACGATTTTAAGCGACAGAGATCCCATTTTTACAATAAATTTTTGGACGGAATTATTTTTTTGTTTGTGTACTCAATTAGCTCATAGCTCATCATATCATCCTCAATCTAATGGGCAAACTGAGATAGCGAACAAATTTTTGGAAGGATATCTTCGTTGCTTTGTATTTGATAAACAAACACAATGCGTCAAGTGGTTACCTCTGCGTGAATAGTGGTATAACACTTCCTTCTATATTGCAACAAAAATGACCCCATTTATGGCACTTTATGGATATCATCCACCCTCCATCACATCATCTTTGAGAGAAAATTCAAAGGTTCAAGCAATGGAAGATCACATCGAGCATCAACAACAAGTTCTCCAACTCTTAAAGGACAACCTCACCTTGGTACGAAATCGAATGAAACAACAGGCAGATCAACATCACATCGAAAGAAGTTTTGATGTAGGTGACTGGGTATTTTTATGGCTATAGCCATACAACAAATGTCCCTCAAGCAAGCTAAGAAGGATAATAAATTATCACCAAAGTATTATGGTCCTTACAAAGTGTTGCAAAAATATTGGTACTATGGCATACAAATTGGAGCTTCCTGCATCTTCTCGAGTGCACCCAGTTTTCTATGTTTCACGCTTAAAGAAGGTTATAGGTGGCAAGCTCCCAGTTCAAACAATATTTCCAAAACTTGATGAAGAAGGAAAAATCATATTGGAACCTGAAACAGTCACGGAAACAAGAACTCAACAGCTACGAAATCAATCAATTTCAGAGTATCTCATCAAGTGGAAGAACTTACCCGTTGAAGATTCGACCTAGGAGGATGATAATTTTCTACACAAGCATCCATAACTACTAAAAAGTCGACAACAACACTTTTTTGAAGGAGAGGGGCATGGTAGGTCCCTATAATACTAATGTATCCCCTTATTGTTATTGTCAATATAGCCCCCTTATTGCTATTGTTGTGCCCATGTAGTTCCCATATTGTTATTATTGTGCCCCATAGAAGCCCACTATTGTTATTATTGTGCCCTTGCATTGTTATTATTATGTCAGCTAGGATTATATTGTGAACCCTTGGACTCCTGTATATAGAAAGGAGGTTTTTTCATTTGTATCATCCAAGAATTGTTCATTTATGCAATGTAAAGGAGGTTTCCCCCTCGAAAAGGCATATTTCTAAATTGTTGATCTATCTTTTCTTCTATTTTGTGAGCTAGTTTCATAACACTCACTTACCAAACATGAAAGTTGATTTTTTTAGCTCAATAATATGCGTACACTTAATAATTGCAACAAGGGTATCAAGGGACTAGTAAGGTATAATATTCACATCAATGTTAATTATACACCAACTAAACATGGACAACTACAAGGGTTAAATCTATGTATAAGAAAACAATGAGAAGGTGCAATTCATCTATTATCGACACATGGGATCCAAACGTCGAAGACCTCTCACAATGTATGTACTCATAAAAGTACATTGATAGCCAAGTTCCACTACAACAAAATAGGCCTTTGGTGCTGAAAATAGCATAGAAAATCAATGTATTTAAGCCTGTGAATTGGGTTTAGGTGGCGACACTACAATGCATTTTCACTTGGATGCCGAAAATAACACCGGAAATACAGTTGGGTTTATCGCTGGTAATTGTTTCTTCCATTCTTGCTTCCATTGTTGCGTCCATTTGTACTTCTAGTTTTACTCCCAATTATGCATCATGTTTTGCTTCTCGTATGAAATTGAAAATAACTTCTTTTTTGGCTTCTTAATTTACGCCAAGTTATGCTTCCATTATAACTTTGTTTGTTGCTTCGATTTTTGTTTCCAATATGGCATCACTTGTTGCATATAGTTTTTCTTCCATTATGGCATTTTCTTTAGCTTCTAATATGGCTTCCATTATAGTGTCTTTTGTTGCTTCTAATATTGCTTCCATTATTACTCCTTGGTTTGCTACCTGAATGGCTTCTTTGTTTGCTTCTTAGATAATGCCAAGTTTGGCTTCTAATATTGTTTCCATTATTGCTTCTTTGTTTGATACCTTAATTGATTCTATTTTTTTCTTTTCAGGTAATGCCAAGTTTGGCTACTAGTATTGCTTCCATTATTACTTCTTTGTTTTCTACCTAAATTGCTTATTTTTTTGCTTCTTAGGTAATGCCAAGTTTTGCTTCTGGTGTGCTTATAGTTTGGCTTCCATAATTGCTTCCTTGTTAACCTTGTGGTTTGCTTCCTTTTGTTGCGAGTTTTGCTTCCTATTTAGTGCTAGGGTTTGCTTCTTTTTTAGGTCTAGGGTTTGCTTATTTTTTAGGTCTAGGGTTTGCTTCCTTTTAGTGTTGGGATTTGCTTCTTAATTAGCCTCTAATTTTGATTCTTGTTAATCAACCAATTTAGCTTCCTATTTAGAGCGAGTAATAACTTCAAGTATGGCTTCCAATTTAATGTTTAATTTTATTTACATTTTAGAGAAACATTCTACTTCCATTTTAACAACTCATGTTGCTTCCTTTATATATTTCATTCATTAATTTAATATTTTTCATTTCATTTAAATTAGTTAAGTATATCATGTTTCTTAAATAACTTATATGATTATATAGTAAGTCATATTTCATTTGAAATATTTTATAACATACCATTTATAAAAAAAACAAATGGGAAATGGACATCCATCCAAACTAAGAACATCATTATAATGATTAAATCTCCATCAAAAAAAAATCTACAACATCCATTTTTTTATTAATAGATTTTTGGCTTTTGTGATCTATCGATAAATTATGAAGCAATCTTTCGGTAATAATCACATTACAGTGAACAAAGTCGACGCGTTTCGAACCAACCAATGTGGTTCATCATCAGGACTAGGTGAGAGATCAGATCAGTCGTTGAGTTTAAATAGATGTAGAAAAGACAAAGAAAACCGTTAGAATAACAGCTAATTTGACTTTGAAATCCATAACGGTTAGTTCTATTAATTTAATTATTTAATTAAAACAACGTAACAGCTAGTTTGAATATTGAAATTAATAGCGGCTCGGTCAATTTAATAGTTTAATTTATATATAAAAATCTTTTTATTTTTATTAATATCGTTAATTGATTATTCATAATAGAAATATTATTTTATTATAATTATATATTATTTTATTGTAATTCTATCTTATATATATATAAATAGATAATAATAATAATAATAATAATAATAAATATAAAAATAAAAATAAAAATAAAATAAAATAAAATAATAAAAATATAAAAATAAAAATAAAAAAGGAAAATTAAGAATATAAGGCAGGGATCCAACACCTGCTTATATTCCAACCGTCATCTCTATTGAGATTTACGAGTCTTTGTTTGAAGTTCGTCATTGAATTACTGGAATAGAGTTTTACAAAGAGTAACAGCCTTTGCTACTTTCCTACCCTTTGCTACTTCCCTACCCACCGTGAAACTGTCCCAGTGGCAAATGTTTAATGTCTCGAGGTTACAAAAGTATTATCTGTTATCTGTTAACCAAAAGCTTCTACAATAATATACACTAGACAACTATGGCCTAGTGGTCAAGGCCTCATTACAATGTTCACCTTGCCAATGTACATACAATTAGATGCAAAAAAAGATATATATTGTGCAAATATTTCATTTAAGAGAACTACCCAATTGGCACTACCAACCACTACCCAAGGATTTGGCGTAATGTAACATCTACTGTGAACCGCCAACCACAATACTCTAGCCATGAGCAACAGACCTCCATCCTTACCGATGTAAGCGTTAGAGAAATTCACAATATCCCATAATTGATCCTTAAAATTGATGCATTGATTGGGGTGCCAAAAAATATATGAACTCATTTCTTCCTCCGCGCACATGCAATTCAACATCCGTGTTTTTCTGCACATGCAACACCCCAGACGGAATGCCCTCACAATTATAAACTTCTACTTAAAGTAGCAAAACATGGCACCCTCCTCGTGACGTTGGCTATACCCTATACTCTTAGAGGAATCAAACCTGAATCCCATTATATTTATGCAATTGCATCTGAATGCACCGGGCGTGTGAGAGAAAACATCACTTCAATTCCACAGTCCACTATTTGAGACAACATTGAATTATACAACATGGGCTGACATGCGATAATTTGAGTCTGACCCTGATTGAAGTCATGGTGGATTCTAATGTCAATCCTCTGAAATATGCTTCCGAGTGCCTCTAGATAGCGTGACCTCTGAACACCTCTCAGCGAGGCTCTGCCAAACCCTCTATGCCCATATTGCATTGTTGTATTAGCTCAACATGGAGAAAAGAGAGACTTGTGTGGAACTTGATAGGAGGTGTGTGTGAGAAGAGACAGTCGAACCATAATGAAATAACCAGGCGAATGTACAAGATAACCCCAACTGTTGAACCAGGAGAACATAAAACTACATTGAATGCTAAACCAGGAAAATGTACGATTGCTAAGGGAGAATGACCTTCAGGGAATCGAGTGAATAGCGCCTTCAATGCAAGGGCATGTAGATATCGATTTTCATGTCACTGTATGCGCTCATCATACACCTTTTCATTGCAATGATAACCTTTTTTTCATGTCAATGTGTTTGTCACTTGGCGTTCATGACGACATATAATGGTTGTCTAGTAATCCAAACTAGCGTAGTGTGAACACCCATCATGGGGAAAATCTACAACATCCATTATATATAAAATAACAAGATAGATTTTATTTATTTATTTATTTATTTTATATATTTTTTTTTTAACTATAACCGATATTTTTATATGATTAATAAAAAAATTATTGTTCATGACCATCTACACATAATGCAGACAATCATAGAGATTTCCATTTTAGAGCTTTTTCATGATTCTCATAGTTACATATGACACCACAACATTGGAATAAAATAATAAGATATATATTTTTTAAATTATAACCGGTATTTGTGTATCATTAATAAGCAAAATTGCTAGTTCGTGACCAACTACACATAATGTAGGCCTAGATAATACGTGTTCAAATGATATAAGTCAAAATCATACATGTCAAAATGATACAACTCAATATGGTATTGTAGGTGAAAATGATACATATGATAATAAACATGAAAAGAGACATCGTAGCGATTCATCAAAAATGATCCATGATGGAGCCTATATGATCAATGTCACTCGCTACTACAAGTAAATTGTTCACCATCATCATCTCATCTATCATGATCATCACCATCCTCGTCCGCCTCAGTGTCCTCTCCTTCTACATCATCATCATCGTCTCAAATGTCTAAACCAGACCCAACATAACCTAGATTGATCTAAGGATCAACTAGATCTTGTCGATGACACATGTTCTACAAAAAAAAAAAAAAAAAACATTCAAATGAAAAGTTATTATTTCTTTCATGCAATATTTAATATTTTTGTTATATTTTTAATATTATTACATATGAAACAGAACCATAATCATGTTACATCATATCAAAGTGCACATATATACCATAATATATTTTCAATTAGGTTGCAACTAAGATGCCATTCCAATTATGTAAAATATGCAACAATTCTAATAAATCATAACAAAATTTGCTATACAATTTAACTATCAACTGTAAATTTTGTTACGTAACCTTAAGTGTGAACTCTCGCTTGTCAATATATAAAAGTATTTTGTGTGCCAACATTAATGTTGTATATAAGTCTACAATCATATAGAATTATACAATATGTCGGGGGGCTCATAGGCTTCAAGGCATCAACACAATATGTGTCAGTTAGATTATATCCTAAACCTAATCCTATGTCATTGTTAGGTACTCAAAGAACAAGAAACTATCACAAGTTAAGAATTGAAAAGGAAAACCTATGAGTTAAACCAATCTATCTTAAGGAAATTGTCTAACCAAAATTTCAAATTAAACTAAACTCTATTCTAATCTAGTCTAAAATAATGTATGTCGAAAGTTGAGGCTTATGCCTTTAAGTTTGATGATGGAGGTGTTCAAGAACTGCTTAAGGATTAAAGATTTTGGGGGTTTAAGAGAATGGAGGAACTTATGGAATTCACTATGAACTAGGGTCTTTCTAACATTTATTATTTAAGATCCACTTGGGTGCTAACATGCCATGATAATACCTCAAGAAAATAACACAAAAAAAATTGACTAGAATCTGCCTTCAAATAATGCCAAATAGATCAACTAAAGAGACAATGGTTATGTGCAAATCAAGGGTATTAATCAAAGAAATAACTATTGTGTGCACAAGCAAAACCCACCTAACTCAAACCTCAAACTATTGGTTTTGCTCAACTTTAAAACATGCTCCAACGAGTGGTTCTCTTCAAACCAAACTTGAGAAATTAAAATTTACACTAACCACACTCTTACAAAATAAATATTGAAAGCATAAACCAATAATAACTTACCAAACAAAACTATAAATAACAATATCCTCTTTCAATACCTATTCCTGCACTTAGTGTATGTTACAAGTGTAAGATCCAACATGGACCACTGCCCAAATATCCAAGTGCACGGTTATATCATCAATAGCGATAAAATCAAATAATAATTAATGAAACAAAAGGCCAAATCAAGCTGGGTAAACACACCAAGCAACACTATGGTTGACAACTGTCAAACAACTAGGGTTATTGAGATTATAACATGCTTTGCCACGGGCCACTGCAAATGCATGAAATCAAGTCATACGAAGAAGCTCTTAAACTAGCCCAGCGAATTGAACAAGATGAAGAGATTCAATCAATCAATTCACCGAATGACAACAAAATTGAAGATAGATTAGACCAACTACATAACTATTTATTATAGTTAGTGCTCCAAAAGAGTCACTTATGGTGCACCAATTACCACATGGATGGACACACGAAAGATACATGTAATTTCTTAGAATACTTTGACCAAGACGTTCAAAGAATACAAATTGATGTCTATTGTGACATCTATCAAACTGCTTCTAACCACACTACTAAATATATCCAGTATAACCTATGAAATTCCAAACTAAAATGGTGTGTAATCTATGAAGACAATGCACATTCCACTGAGGAATGTCCATTGTGTTGAAATTTTCAACAACAAACAGTGAAATTGGCATCCAGAAACAACATGACAACACACACATTAGTGTGGGACCACATGTCGTGTAGTGATGGGTCCTAGCAATACATTAGTGTGCAAGCCAAATCATTTAATAAATTGGAAACGTGTCTAATTTAATTATCCCTTGATTAAATTCGACAATAAATTGTAATATTATCTCATAAACACTTGTAATAGTTAAATGAGTGTGATAGACTCAGTTAGCTCATGAATTTAGAGTTGAGGGTAGTTGTTGAGGCATGCAGAGCGATTCTATGTGTTTTAGAGTTCAAGTTGTAGTTAAGTGCATGAGTTTAATGCATGGGTAATTAGTTAACTCAGTTAGGTGAGTTAAAGTCAGTTGAACTAGTTGTAGCTGTTTGTTGCACTAGTGAGAAATCAAGTGAATTAAATATTATTTAATTCACAATCAGTTATATGCCATGCAATTGATGATTTACTATTAATAGCTGCATCCATGTCAGTTTCAGTGGAGACCCAGTTGAGACAAAGGTCAAAGGGCAGTTAACTATCAATTTTAATATTAGTAGGCTGCTCAAATGCAGTTAAAACACCACAGGATGCCCATGATACTCAGCGCAATTGAGGAAGGCTTGAATTCCTAAAGAATAAGGATTGCATTCATCAGGAATTACACGAGCAAGGAAACCTGAAGACAGGTTGAGAATTGGCTAAGTGTTGGCCTGATCTTGTCTAGATCAGTGTGAGATGGTAGGCAGATTGCAGGAGGCTCTTGTGAGAAGAGTGCATTGTAATTGTTTCATGATTCCTTGTGGAATATACAATATATGATACAGGGGTTTTGAGCAGCAAGCTTTCCCCGGGAAACTATCTTTGTTGTGGTTTGATTTTATTCTTTGTTTTATTAAAGTGATTGGCGATTGTGTATAATTTCCGGAATTGATTTGTAGAATGATTCAGTATCTAGCTTTGGTACAATGTTAGATCAGATAAAATCCATTGATATACATATGTTTGTATAATTTCTACACATTGAATGGAAAAACTAAACTTAATTATCATGACCACTAGCTGGAAGACTGTTTAAAAATCATAGAAAAAGTTTTAAATAAAAGATTCATTAATCTACTGCAAATTATCCTGAAGCATAAGATTCAAAACTCTACTCGCTACTACTAGTAAATTGTTCACCATCATCATCTCGTCTATCATGATCATCACCATCCTCGTCCGCCTCAGTGTCCCAACCGTGTAAACCTCACCTCTACAGGATCATGAAGTTCATTTACAGATTCGTGACCCACGATTGGGGTTTTACGATTTCATCTTAGTCGAGCTAGATCCTTGCAATCTCCACAAAATACCCAAAGAAACTTTCTCTAATAAAAAATGATCCATAAAATTTCGTAGGTATTCCATTGCACAATTCGTCACAACATATCTGATAATAATATATTAAAATACTGAAATTTTACATTATTGCAGTTTTAATAAAATTCTAGATTTGTAGATTTGAGTATAATTAGTGCATGCATGTGAATGGAAATTATGCAGAAAACTAGACAATGAAAAAATAAGATCATACACGCACATAAGACACAATATATCCTCTCTGGGAAACCGTTTTAGGAGAAAAACCCAGATAGAAGGTGAGGTCGGTTCGCTCTCTTTCTCTGTTTGGAAATATGGGTGCAGGTACAAATAAGTAATGTATGTGACATGTGGGCTGCTACAATGCAGAAATATTTTGTGTTTTCTCTACCTCCTATCTGTCCTGGCTATCTTTGCTCAACTATGGAACAAAATACTCTCAAAAGAATGGAATGCTTTTCCCCCCTATGGCCTGGTTATAACATAACATGATAGTCTACTAGTGGTTAATTTTGACTACATCAACTCTTAACTATAGTTACAATATAGACTCTTCTAGATTATTTTACATCATAATCACATGGCTAGCTCATTTTCCATGAATAATGGGGACTGACGCGACATCCTCTGAACTATAGGCGTGAAAACATGGAGGTCAACTTCTTGGTGACATTTTTTTTTTTTTTTTGCATATGGTCTCCAATTGACATGCTTATTGCATCATTGGAAACATATTTGTGTGTATAAGAACATGAAATAGCGCGACACAAAAGCGACAAGTTTTTACCCCCAAAAAGCGTCATTTGATACCTCAAAATGCTCCCAGAAGGTTTCAGACCCTGTTTTTCCAAACTAGGTGTCGCGGGTAAAAACTGTCCCATGAGTTGATTTCTCCACTTTTTCCACTCCAAATGCATCGAGATGGATGACAAACAATATAATGATCCAATCCAGATCACTAATACACACACACACACACACACACACACACATATCAAATGATCCAGATTGAGTCATTATATTGTTTGTCATCCATCGCAATGCATTTGGAGTGGAAAAAGTGGAGGAATCAACTCATTTCATTACATCATATGTTCAAAGTAATTATATCAAATGATCGAGATTGGATCATTATATTGTTTGTCATCCATCTCGATAATTTGTATATAGGATAAGTGTCTAATTCATGGTTTATAAGTTTAATTTGTTTCCTAAATGGCTCTTATTAGTACTCCCAAAAAAGGTAACAACGTAGTCTCACTTGGAAGGATGTAAAGTTCAATAACGTTTTTTGAAAAAATAATTATATAATTTGTTATTAAAATATTAAACTTTATGTCAAGTCCCACTAGCACAATCAGTTTAGGATGGACCTCATCAATAATGCAGGATCAAACCTCTTGGGGGGTGGTTGTGCCATGTAATAGGGGGAGGAGACATGTTAAAAAATCCAGTCAGATTACGGCTGGTGTGGCCTAGGCCAATGCGATCCTCGGATATGCCCCTGGGTCGCAACTCCTCACACACACTTTTCTAATCATTTTCATCATCAACACACACTCCATTTTCATTATCAACACTCTCTACAACCATATTTAGGATAAAAAAAAAATTCTCCTCCTCTCATTGCCTACTCTCATGCTTTATCTTCATCTACATATTCTCAATTTTTAGGGCCAACTGATAAGCATCTTTTAATAACCATATATTCTCTACATTAATCTTCCTTTTATGGACAACCTCAATCCATATACAAATTGCATGACCTTTTCCTCACTATCCTATACAAAAACTGACTCTCATGGATAAGCTACAAAATTATTCAAATTATTGTTTTACACATTTAATCTTTATTCTTTAATTTCTCTAATCTTCTATTATTTTTAAAGTAGAAATATAATTTACAAAGTTATCTCTCAATTCGTGACCAATTTCTCTTAATTATAGATCTTGTCTTTACCTTTGGACCATTGAATTCCCCTCTAAATTAGCTACTATCATCAATCATATACACAAATCCTCAATATTCCACATGCAGTTTTCACTCCCCATGGATCTTTAATCTCATTTCACTAAAAATATTTATGCAAGCCATCTATTCCCTCCATCATCCTTTCCGTATCTACATATCTATAAAATTCTAACATATCCATCTCCCTTTGGTGTTGAACCTTGCTTTCTACATCCTCCATATCACTTATTTTTGTTATATATTCCTTTTGGCAATCTTTTCCACTAAGTCACTTTTATGTCTTGCATCATATTCATTAGCTTTTACAAAATTGCTACAATTTCATTCTCTACAACCAGTCTATCTTCTTCAATACTTCGTTCTTCATTATCTCTACCCAATGCTCTTTGAGATTATAGTTGCATCTACTCTTACAAAATCTACCCAATGCTATCACTCAAAATGTGCTTGATTCACTCACTAAGATAACTCTTTTCTCATGGTAACAATTCTACGCAGTTCTCCTCTTTTGGTAAAAAGTGTCCCAATCTCTTAGGTTTTTAATTGCTTTGATATCACTTGATATAGAAATGCTACGACCCCTTATAATATCACACACATAGACATAAGGTGTTGGCCTAAGTTTTGCATTCTCCAATAGCAATGGATTCCTCTTGTTGATTGGCAACTATTACTTCAAAGGGAATGATAAATTATTTGCGAGTTTTAATCATAAAATATTGTTCTTTTGTGGTTTTTATCCCTCATTTTGTTAAGGTTTTCAAATTTTAATAGGGGAGATTTAATTTTAAACAAAATAAAGGGGAAATTGTCGTGGGTACAACAAACCAATTATATCAACCAATTTAAATACAAGTCATTCTTATAAAACAATTACATTCACTAAGTCTGAAAGGTTAGCTCAAGTTGTCATTGGCTAGATGTGAGATCTCCCCCTAGAGTTGGGGACTCGGTCACGAGTTTGACTCTCTTAATTCCCTCGGGGTTAGTATTTATAACCAGGGTCAATGGTTTATCCAATTTACCATCCATGGATCATGGGGATGTACTCAATGGACTTTCCACGAGGTTTTCCTTCATAAAAAATAAAGAAAAATAATTGCATTCTTTAACAAACAAGAAATTAGTTTGAATACAATATGCTTTTATAAAACAATTACATTCTCAATAAATAAGATAGAGTTTAAGAAATAATCATAACATTTCCAAATGTTTTGAGACCATTGTTTGCAAAAAATAATTATGCATGTTGGCACATGTTTTCCTTCTAATAATGCTTCAAAGAGTATGAAATATTTTTGGGGTTGATGAAGTGGTAATTCTTGCCTTACGCCTCAAATTGTCGCAAGTGTTGACCCTTTGTATATTTGAGTCCATTTCCCAATCCATGACAAAAAACATCAAAACACTCATCTTAAATACAAAGAAAACATAAATTTTCTCAGCCTTGCTTTCATGCACACGTGTGCAAAAAAATTCATAATGTAAAATAATATCTATATCTTCCTACTTTATCTAAAAGTCTGAAAAATGATTACGTGACATTACAATTATTTGCCTCATCATTGTCAAACCAAGAATAAAAAATAACACCAATGTTTAGCCACGAAACATCCATAAAATATTTCGCTATTGTCATTAGGACATTACATCAATGTATCCACTGTATAGTGGCATAAAAAAATTCTCAATAATATAATTTCAAACAATAAACACAAAGGTAAGAAAAAACATAGTTTACCCTGTGGAGGACCAAGAAATGTAGGTATTAAAGAGAAGCATCAACAATTATGAACATCAAGTCACACCTTACAATGAACTAAAACTACTCTTAAGTTTCTATATTGACACATTTTGAAAAATAAACAAAAAAGGACTAGGATGGGAAGCTCACTTAATTTCATAGAAATCTCAATGTGTTATGGGTATGGTGTGAAAATAATGTGAATTGGTTAAGATTTTTATGAAAAATTGTTATGACTATAAGAGCATGTTGAAATTTTTAAAATTGAAAATGAATTCAGCATCAAAGATATAAAACTGCATGATTGGAAATTTGAAAAAGTGTATGTTGATAGTTATAGAGGACAAGAACTTCTCGTCATTAAGATTTGTTAATGTCTTCATAGTTGGTAATCTAAACTCCAAAAAGCTTAACTTGATTTTTAGGGATGCCAAAGATAAATTATGCCTAAATACCCCAATCCAAAATACTAGCGTTGAATAACTTTTGGTAAATAGTGAGCATTGATCTAGGTGAATCTTCCTAGCTTTCTCTAATATGTCACCATGCAGAAAAAAAAATAAAATTAATAACATTAGGCACCAAACTAACAAGATTGAGGAAAACTTACTTCTTTTATCATTTTATTTTTAGTCAAAATTGCATGTTTAAAATATTTGAAATTATATTTTTGGTGCATATACCAACATAACATATATAATAAAATACATGAGATAAATTCAAATAAGTGTCCAAAACAACCACACCTAAAAGTTGTTTAGTTGTATGAAATACTTGTAACATTGGTTAAAGTTTCGTTTACACTCCAAGTTGATCAAAGTGTTGTTGTGAATATATTTGAATGCATGGATCATACTGATCTAGACTTATGCAGGAACGCAATAAAATACAGAAATACACATAAACGTAGAGATGCATCAGAAATAAGACTTCATTTCATTAATATCACATAACTGAAATATGCTTACAGACAAAATGGAAATAAACTAGCTAGGGCATTGGTAGCTTATCTCTGAGGAGAGATGTGGCAGCTACAATCCTATGAACTATGTTACAATGAGGCTCGAAGGCCTATTTATTATTTAGAACCAATGGAAAACCCTAAACATCCAAAAACCTAACCCTAGGAGATGAAACACCAAACTATGGGCCCTGTTGGGGTAAATTGGTACATCAATTTCTGAGAGTTGTAACTTTGGCATACGATCTCTGTTTGAAGCACATGATACCTCGTTAGAATGATGTATCCAAGGAATACACTATTGATAGTGATAACTGAGTCTTTGACTCATAAAAAAATGTCGTTTAGGGCATCAAAATGGCTCCGGAAATTTAGGACCTTAAAAACTGCCAAAAATTAGTAAATTGTGCTACAATTAAGGAAACTGAAAAACTAAAAGAAATAATGGTGGTGGTCCAAGTGGAATATGCAGGTGGCCACCAATATTCACCTGGATCATTCCTCCCCCCTTAGGAAGCAATGGACCCCTTGCGTTGATTTCCTCCATGACATGAGCAAACTTCTGTTGAACTTGGTCCCTCGTGAGCCACTTGCCCTGGTGAAGGAGTTGGCCTGCTTTTATGACTAAATATACCTGGATCCTCTGCTGGTGGGTGTTCTTGATCTATGTGTCCATGATCTGATCAGTTGTGGCTTGTTCCATGCAGTCTGGGTGTAACTTTGTTGGTGTGAGTTGTTATGCCATGTCGGATGTGTCTAGCAAAGGTGGAAAGTAGGGCCGAAGGGGGTCCACATTGAACACTAGGTGCAGACCAAGGAATGGTGGAATATCGAGCTTGAAGGAATTTTCCCCTATAGCCTTGATGATGGTGTATAGCCCATATCAGAGCGGGCAAAGCTTTCAGTGGGGTCCAACGAGGCGCTCCTTCTACAAATGTAGCCACACTTTGTTGCCCACCTGGAAGTTGTGTGGCACCCGATGTTAATCATGTCGTTGCTTGTACCTAGCATTGGCTCTATTCAATATGTCATGAACCTATCTGTGGATGTGCTGAATGTGCTCAATGAAGTTGTTCGCCTTGTCAGCTTCAGACTTGACATGAGCCGACTGAGTAGTTGTAAATGGCATAGCTACGTCAATGTGACATATTGGCTAGAATCCCAAGCCCACCTGAAAGGGGTTGTGGCCGGGTGAGCTATGGAGGGCCTGATTATAGCTGTGTTGTACATAGGGGAGGCTCTTATCCCATGTGCGTGGATGATTTGAGTTGTACATGCCCAGAATGTGTATGATCATCTTATTAATGACCTCTGTCTGGGCAAGAGTTTGGGGATGGAAAGCTATGGACTTGGTGAGTTTGATGTCCAGCATTGACTAGAGGCTGGACAAAAACGTGCTAAGGAACCTACTGTCCCGATCTAAGATGATAGACTATGGGATTCCAAAGTGTACCCACAGTCGTTCAAAGAAGAGTTTAGCAGTGGATTTTGTTGTAATTTTCTTCTTGCAAGCCCCCATAATGGCCATCTTCGAGAATCTGTCGACGACCACAAAAACACAGTCATTTCCATGCTCAGTAGAAGGAAGGGCCCATATGTCATCCATGGAGATGGATTCCCAAGGTCAATTAGGGGTAGGCAGTGGAGTATAGAGGACTTTCTTCTTGATGGTCGATTTAGCAATGGCGCAAGCAGTGCAGGATCTTATGTACTTCCAAACATCCTGTCGAAGGTTTGACCAATTAAAATACTTCTATAGTACTTCCATTGTTTTCTTGACCCCGAAATTCCCAACGACCCAACTGTAGTGCGCTTCCCAAATCATCTTGGCACACTCACTTGAAGGAACACAAAGGTGTCCCAGGCGACATAGTGGTGCATCTTGGAGGTGAAAATTTGGAACTTTTTCACCCTTCAAGGGCGTCTTCTATGTGTGGCCAAATTTTGGATTATTATTATAGAGAAGTGGCTGATCAGAAGTCTCGTGCTCGCAACAGTTCAGCATGGTGGTTAGCACCACGATCGGTGGTAGGATGAGGCAATCTGCAACATTATTGGTGTTTCCCTTCTTGTACTTGATGTTCAAATGAAACTGTTGTAGATATGTGGACCACTTTTGATGGTGAATGTTCTGCAACTTCCCTTGTGTCTATATGAACTACAGGGGTCGGTGGTCTGTGTGGATGACTATTTCCTTCCCCAAAATTTAATGCTACCATTGCCTGCAAGCCTGCACAATGAAATACATCTCTTTGTTATAAGTGGGATACTTACGGACTGTGTCGGACAATGTATCACTGTGATATGCCACTGGATGCTCTTGTTGAGTAAGAACTGCCCCGATAGCATAGTCAAAGGCATATGTCCTGATTTCAAATGGTTGTTGCAAGTCTGGTAATGTGAGCACTGGGACAGAGCAGAGGCGATGTTTCAAATCTATGAACACCTTCTGTTGAGATTTAAACCAAAATAAGTTTTCTTTCGGCCCTCCCTTGGTGACTTGACTCAAGGGCCAAGTGATGTGATAGAATCCCAAAACAAACCTGCAGTAGAAATTAACAAGCCCCAGAAAGCTACAGAGCTCTGTTAGATTGTTGGGGCTGGCCAATCTCGAATGAATTGGATCTTGGTTGGATCCACATGCACCCCTCGCTCATCAATAATGTATCCTAGATAATGAACTTAGGTCATGCCAAAAGTGCACTTCTCCAAATTGGCACAGAGCTTGTGTTGCCGCATTGTTTGGAGGAATTGTCGGATGTGGTGGAGGTGCTCTTCCCAAGTCTCGCTAAAGATCAAGATGTCATACAAGTACACTACTACAAATTAGCTGGTGAATGGATGCAATATGTCTTCCATCAGACTCATGAAGGTTGCAGGAGCATTCGTCAAACCAAAAGGCATGACCAGCCATTTGAACATGCCCTCTTTGGCTTTGAAGGCAACCTTCCACACATCGGAGGGTTAGATTGGTACCTGGTGATACCTGGACTTCAAGTCAACCTTGCTGAAATATTTTTCCCCCTTGAGTTGGTCGAGAAGGTCATCAATCTGTGGGATCAAGTACCTATTCTGGACAGTGATCTTGTTCAACACCCTATAGTCAATGCAAAGTCTCCAAGTCCGATCCTTCTTCTTCACCAACACGATTTGGCTCCCATAGGGCGATGAACTCTGCCGAATGTGAACTTTCCGCAACAACTTCTGAATCTGCCTCTTGATTTCATCGTTTTCCAGAACATAGCGCCAATAGATTGGTCCATTGGGAAACAACGCACTTGGGGTCAGATCGATAGGGTGCTTGACCTAACAATGCAGTGACATCCCTGTGGGTGAGGTGAAGTTGTCCCCGTACTCCTCCATGACCTTGTCCATTTGTTGTTGTCATGCAGAGGAGCCCTAACTCGAGGTCGTGGCCACAATCTTCTTCTTGCCCTCAGGGCGAATCATCAGGAAAACAAATTTCCCGGTTTTGGAAATGAACTTACTGCATTGTTTTGCAGTAACCAACGAGATGGCGGCACGCAGTGCTACCTCTGGTATCCTATACAACTTATTGCCCAAAGTAACAATAACAACGTGAGGTCAGGACTCATACACGACATGTCGCTTCCACAAGTATGGTTGGCCTAATAATACATCACAAACATCAAGAGGGGCAATGTCACATAATACCTCATCCACAAAGGGCTTGATGTTGTAGGGAAGGCGACAATGCTGGCTAACGCAAAGACCCCGTCCTTGGTGAAGCCACCCAATGGTGTACGGCTGTGGGTGTGATGTGGTCGACAAGCCCAGTCGCTTCATGACCTCTGCTAAAATGAGGTTCTTTTGACTCCCATTATTGACAATGAACTGCAGCGGGGAACCCTTTACCCACATTCAGGAATGGAAGAGGCGCTCCTCCTCCTTTGGATCTTCTGGTTCCTCCTTCTGGATCTTCATTGTGGAAATGGTCACGTTGGTCTCTACATCGATAATTTGATTCCCTTTGTCACTCCCCTTGTCTGGTTCTTATTCAGAGTCGGAGCATGCATCCGATTCAGAAGCCTTCAGCTCTGCCTCGAGTGACTGCTTGGCCCGACACTCACTTGTGTTGTGAGTGGAGCTCTTATGGAACTCACACCACTTTCCCATGTCCTCCTTTGGCTTCGTGGTGTTTTGCTTTGCTTACAACTTTAGTGGGTTATCTCGGGCTGCCCCGCCTTGGATTTGTCCTTTGTTCTGCGGTTTGGGGGCACCTTTCCCTTGCTTCTGATTCATAGATCTGAAGTATCGCTTCTTCTGTTTGAACTTCTGCTCAATCTTGGAAGCATATTGGTATGCTGCACTAAGCAAGGATATGTCGAGGAACTCCATTTCCTCCTGAATGTATATGTGCTGACAACTGCGATACTTCAACACCAAATATTTCCGTGAATCTTTGATACCCAATTTTGTGCGCAGGGTATGGAACAAATTTGTCAGCTCATGTACATCTTGATCCTTTTGCTGTCACATCGTAGTCCATTGTATGTACTTGTCCTTGTAGCTCCCCATGGGATAATATTGTTCCTTGATGGAATCTCAAAAATAATTCCAAGTGCGTGCGGTGAAAAACACAGAGGGTTCCCTCTTGTCCTTTTACTCACAGTAGGCTTCCCACCAGTCCTTGACATGGGGGTGGCTTTGAGGAGTGAAAAAGTAATATTTTCCCCTTTGGAAAAGTCATGAACCAATAAATACCCTTCTAAGAGATTCAACCACCTATATACAACGCTTGCATATATTTTTCCCTCAAATATGTGAATGTCAAAGTTTACTTGTTCCTTAAAAGGAGTTGCGCCTCCAGAGTGGCTCTTGGATGCAGATGCGCTGTCGGTGGGCAGTCGTTGAAGAATCTGGGCAAACTTCTCCATGATCATGTTCCTATGTTTCTCGAGGGCCTCCTCGAGCAATATTTTCATAGGATCACCTGCTCCCTCATCTTTATTTTCAACCCCCATGGGTGGACGTTGGGGTTTGCGAGGCTGATTTTGCAAAGGTTGAACAAGATCGAGCCCTAACTCCTTATACCCCGATCTCGTTGGGGACATGCAAAGAAGGATCAAGAAAGAGCAGACCGCTCTGATACCACTGATCCAGACTTATACAGGAACACAATAAAATACAGAAATACATATAAACGTAGAAATTAAACAAAAATAAGACTTCATTTCATTAATATCACATAACTTAAAGAGGCTTACTCACAAAATGGAAATAAACTAGCTAGGGCATTGGTAGCTTATCTCTGAGGAGAGATGTGGCGGCTACAAGCCTCTAAACTGTTACAATGAGGCTTGAAGGCCTATTTATTATTGAGAACCAATGGAAAACCCTGAACATCCAAAAACCTAACCCTAGGAGATGAAACTTTAAACTATGGGCCCCGTTGGGGTAAATTGATACATCAATTTCCCAAGGTCGTAACTTTGGTATACGATCTTTGTTTGACACACATGATACCTCGTTAGAAATATCTATCCGAGGACTACATTTCTATCAGTGAATTTCAAGTATTTAGCTCATATTTGGCTAGATGTGATTTTCCCAAAAAAAACGTCTTTTAGGGCCTCAAAACGACTCTCGAAGTTCAAGACCCGAAAAACTGCGAAAAATAGTAAATTGTTCTACAATTAAGAAAAAAAAAAAATTTGAAAGAAATAATGGTGGGGGTCCATGTGGAATAGGTGGGTGGCCACTAATATCCACCTGGATCACATACCCATAAGGCCACCAAGCCTATCATATGATAAATGTTTCATTCCCAGTGCGAGATTCTTTTTTGTTCAACTAGTATTAATGAGAAATATAATTAGTGAAAGTCCATGAGAAATTGAAGCCCTAATGATTTACCTAGGTAGAGTCCAAATTTGGGTTTAGAGCTCATATTTTGTGAGTAAATAACACCTATGGAGGTGTAATTTGGATTTCATCTTAAAAACTTGTCAACAATTAATAACTCCTTGACATTTATTTTGTGATTGGAGATTAGAAAAGAATGAAAAAGACTAATAACTAAAACAAACTCTTCTTTCATAACTAGTGTCATTTAATGATCGAGAGATCATGTCCAAGTTAAAAAATGCTCAAAACTTAAATTTCTCAAAAATGGTTGCAACTTGAACGAACGGAAAGATATTGTCATTGTGATTCTGGCACCGCGAATGGTTTGCAAAACAGAGGTCGTATGTAGAAGTTATGAAGGTTTGAAAAGCCTAGTAAATTCCAAAATATGTTGACCAAGTTTGACTTTATAAATTTGAGAAAAAAATTAAAAAAGAATATTCCCTGGAATATTCCATGGAGGGCGAATCATGTTCTGATAAGTGGCAAATGTTGATTGGCTGTTGGGTTGACTTTGGTTTTTGTGGCCTATCACGGGCTGCCACGTGGCAGGACCGGAGGCAGCCACGTGGCCCCATGCCGAAGAAAACAGTTGGTAAAATTATATTGACTCCACAGGAATCGAACCCGCGTCGACCGCCTGGCAACGTAAAGTCTCGACCGGCCAGCCCAAGGGATACTTCTTAACATATTACAGTTTCACATTTTATTTATTGTTTAAAATGTTTATGGGCAAAAAAGGTTGCGGGGCTAGCCCCGACTATATGTGTCCAAACGCTCGCGACCGGGGGCTTACCAACCCGCAACAACTGGCTGACGATTAAAGAAATAAGCGAAGGAGACCGTAGATCATGTGACCACGTCACAAGAATTAAATGCCGCGATGCCACGGTTATGGTTAACGTCTTCCTCGACGGTTAGGGGAAGACCAAGTTTGAGTTTATAAATTTGAGAATTTTTTTAAAAATAATATTCCCTAGAATATTCCATGGAGGGCGAATCATGTTTTGACAAGTGGAAAATGCTAATTGGTTGTTGGGTCGAATTTGATTTTTGTGGCCCGGAGGCAGCCACATGGCCCCAGGTCGAAGAGAACAATTGGGAAAATTATATCGATTCTGCAGGAATTGAACCCTCGCCGACCGCCTGCCAACGCAAAGGCCTGACTGGCTAGCCCAAAGGATACTTCTTAACATATTACGGTTTCGCATTGTATTTCTTGTTTGAAATGTTTACGGGCGGAAAAGGTTACGGGGCTAGCCCCGACTATATGTGTCCAAACGCTCGCAACCGGGGACTTCCCAACCCACAACAACTGGCCGACGATTAAAGACATAAGCGGTGGAGACCACATATCATGTGACCACGTCACAAGAATTAAATGCCACGATGCCACGATTATGGTTAACGTCTTCCTCGACGGTTAGGTCGGATTTTTTTATGTGACCCCGACCCTCCAACAATAAATTTAAAATTTAATGTTTCCACTATTTATGGAGCGACTTCCGACATTTTATCCAGTTTGGCCATTTTTAGCGCTGCTAACTGGAGTTCCTCCATTTTTGGAGGAGGTTTTCAGGGGATATTGGGCAAAATTTGTTTTTTCCATAACTCCTTCATTTTTCGACCAAATTGGATGAAAAAATAGTCAATTTGGGGATTCTCGACATTCTGAACACATTGGGACAGGTTTCAAAGCCATCAAAGGTCATCTTCAGCAGGTTTTGTTTCGGGAAATATTAAGAAGCCATCAAGGCCACCAGGGTGTAGGCAGTGTATTGAGCATTCTTTGTCTGTTTTATGAAAATAAATAGTCATCTATGGCTAATTCAAACATTCTGAAGCTGATTTTACAGAGATAAAAACCTATTGAAACTTTATTTCACATGTAATTACCATTTTGAGCAATAATATATGAGGGGCATGCCATTGGGAGCTGGACCAGTAGATGTAGCCCAGGAGGGGTGAACTACTTCATCAAATACATACTTAATCCTCACACATAAATCTGTTTAACTAAACTAAAACCATTTGTTTCACCTGCAAACTTCAGAGAACCTTATGCACACATTTTAATTACTGTTTGGATACTTAGCACAACAAAACTAGTACATTCCATTCAGATCAAGTTAGTATCGGAGCTCAAGTTGAGCATTAGGTTAAGCTAGAGTATTGTCTCTGTTTAACATTTGTGCAAAAGGATTTGTTTAAAAGTTTGCAAGGTTTTTAATGCTTACTAGGCTCAAGCTTAAGAGAGGAGAAGTCAATTGGTGAGAGATCAAAGTAATATTCAGCCAAGGAGGGCAAGAGTGCCATTATCTCCACCTTCAATTTCACCTCAAAGAGAAGTAGAAGAAGCCATAAGCATGTCTTCAAGGGAAGGAGAAATCCATGAAGAAGTTGATCCCAAAGAGGAATAAAGGGTGTTTATAAAAGCATTCCTTGATTTGATAGAAATGGTGAGAGTCCTTTATCAAGAAAGGAATGAAAGGCTCGAAGGAGAAGGGTCCAAACTTCACAAGGAAGGACAAGGATCGTCAAGAGGCCATAATGATGAAGAGAAATCCAAGAAGGGTAATTGAGGAAATGGAGACAGTGGAAAGTCGGCATCATCACCCTCATCTTCATCTTCATCTTCATCAACCTCTACATCATCTTCAGTAAATCATTCTCACAAAGTCAAGAACACGGGTAAAAGTCCTTTTCTTAAACTTGATGTTAAGTTTGAATTGATAAAGTTTGATGGTGAAGTAAATGCAGAAAAGCTAATTGGATTAGGCAATTAGAGGTCTACTTGAGAATTCAAAATTTTCATGATGACAAAACTAAAATTCAGCTAGCTTCTTTGAGAATGGAAGGTGCAGCTCTTATTTGGTGGGAAGCCACGACAAGGGAGGAGATCAAAAAACATGATAAGATTATATTATCATGGTTTTATTTCATTTCTGTAATAAAACAAAAGTTTTATCCATTAGCTCACATGCAGAAAGCCATAATGGATTGGAAAAATTTTAAACAATTGAAAGGACAAAATGTTCAAGTTTATACCCAAGAATTTAGAGGAAGAGCTCTTTTACTAGTAGTAGATTTGCATAGCCAAGACACTTTACTCGAGTATATAGGAGGTTTGAATACTTACCTAAGAGATACCATTCTCATGTTTAAACCTACAAGCCTTGATGAGGTTTTTGTTCAAGCCACACATTTAGAGGCAAGGGGGGTAAAAAAAATTTAGATGGGAATGAGGAAAGTGAGTTTAAAGGCAAAGGGAGGAAAGAGAGAAATGCAAACTCTAGAAAAGAGAAGGGAAATTTTTTCTGCAAACACTGTTCTAAAACAAGCCATGATGAGGACCATTATTGGAAACTTCATCCAGAGCTGAAACCAAAAAGTTATAAAGCCAAGGAGAAAGGCAAGACAGTTGCAATAGTTGAACAAGACCTAGGGTTAGAATCAAGAGATGAAACAAAAATCATAGCTATTTCACTAAAGAACTTGAAGGGGAAAGAGAATGAAAATAAACCCAGTTCTAGTATTTCTAATTGTCACATAAATGCTCCAAGTGAAGAGAAGAGAATTGAATTGTTTCATGTGAGGGTCATTTCCAAACACAATAAGATTGACACACTATTTGACAGTGGGTCGCAAGCGAACCTTATTTATGAATACTTAGTAAAGAAACTAAATCTTGAAACCATTCCACATCCTAAACCATATCCTCTTGGTTGGATTTGTAAGTATGCAAATTTACAGGTTTCAAAGAAGTGCATGTTGCGCTTTGCCATAACAACACATTTTATTGACACGGTGGAATTAGATGTTGTACTGCTTGATATTACAGGTGTGGTGTTGGGAAGTCCTTACTTGTATGACAGGAATTCTATCTTTCATCGCCATGAGAACAAGTACCATTTATTCAAGGATGACAAGGAGTTTACTGTGAGAGTACATCGCAAAAAACTAGACTCTTCTTTAGTGAATGCAGGGCAGATGAAAAGGCTTGTCAATGCAAGTCAAAATTTGACTTTTATGTTTATTAAACAAAGGGAAATTGTACATAATTCTTTTCATGTAAATGCTGATGTAAATATTGAGTTGTTTAAGTCTGAAAGCAGGTTGTCTTTGAAAGAAGATGACAAGTAGTTGCAGCAATCGTCTTTGGTGTCGATTGGTGCAAAAAACAAAGTGTCAGTGCAAGAAGGTGCAAAGATCCAAGAGAGGGCAAAGCATCTAAGCAAAGAAGGCACAAAGTTCAACAATGATCATTGCTGGTTTCAGAATGGCAGTACTATGGCGAGGAAACTTGGTCCGGAATCGAAACAATGGAGTGTAAAAACTCTGGTAAACTTGATAAATATATATTATTAATGATGAAAGATAAGAGATGATTACAATGGGGAATCACCGAGGCTTTAAATATAGCCTCATGGTGTCCCTTGGTGAAGAGGCATGATCTTTGATCATGCCCTTTTCTGCCTTCAATAAAATCCCAACAGCAACTATATCTCACTAACACCATTGTACTTATGATTCATTGCCCCTCTCTTAAAGATGCTTTGTCCTCAAAGCATATGTAACGATGGACAATGTTGACGAACGCCTGGGTTTCTTGAGCGGCGGGCTCTTGCTTCCCACATTTAAAAAAGATCGTGAAGCATCTTCTCGAGCTCCATATGTTGGTGATGTGGATAGTGACAAGGTACGGTGTCTAAAACTCTCTTCTGTTTCATTTCTGACTTGGACTCCATTTTACAAGATAAACTTGGGATTTTTTAACTTTTTAAAGTCACCTTTATTTTATTTCAAACCCTTTCCTTTCTTATTCCTTTTAAAAAATTTTAATATTGTTTACTTTTAGTACTATAAGATATTATTTTTATAATACCTCTTTTTTTTTTTCTAAATATTAATTACTTCTCTAACTTTAATATATAGATATAGATATATATATTTCTTTCCACTAGCTTATATCCTTTTTCCTTTTGTTATATACAATGACTTTATACTTGTCACCTTTGTAAAGTTCTTTAATTTCCCCTCATATATTATAACGTGAAGACCTTTGAATAATTTATTTTTCTCCTAAATAACCTTGCAATAATATTTTGAATTATTTTTTTTCTCAAAAAAGAGTACTCTTTACTTTCTTTACACTTTTATAAAGTACTTTTATCACTTTATAACCACAGACTCACTTTTGAAAAAGATTTTAATATTACTTTTACAAAATTTCACAAATATTTATTACTCAATGGTTTTCCTTTTTTAAATTATCTTGGTATAATGATTTTAGTTATAATGTGTATTTTTTATTTTTTTAACTCCTTCGTTTATGACATGGATCAAAAATAATAATTTGAAGGTCACTTATGCACTGTCACGTCCTTATGAAGTGTCGTATGGATTGCAATAGTAAGTATGAACTATAAACCGTGTAACGATGTGCCTGTACGGATCGACGATTTGGGTGTTAAAAAATTCAATTGATTGATTTCTATTTTATTCTAATACATGGTTCATTAACGTAACCTGGATCTGATGGGAAGAAATGTGGATCGAACACTCAATCTATTTGGCGATGATAGAAGGATTTTTTTCTTCTGCAATGTAACGACCGGGGCAACTGCCGAAATAGTGCGTTTTATTTTTATTTTTAATTAACAGTTAGTAGATTGTCAAGCGATGGAAAGTATGGAGACTGCGGCAAGAAGAAATCGATGCGGCGGACAGAGGAGACGGTGCACACAGGCAGGTGGTTGGTCGGGGGGGTTGAGCGACGGGTTGCAGATGCTGGAACAGTCGAGGAACAATGGTAGGTGGTCGTGCGGCGGAAACGGAAGTTATGCTCCGCAGTGTTTTAACAACCGGTGTTTAACGATACCAATGGAGTGTACGACAGGGTGGGAACGACAGAAGGGTGCAACGCGGTGTCGCCCAAGGGGAAAGAGGGGAAGAGTTGATGGTTAAGGGGTGACAGCGGAACAACGGAAGAAAAAACGATAGTAGGAAGGCGGAAGGATAGACGTCGGGGGCAGCGGTGATGATGGTTGAGAGGGCGCGGACGTCACAGCGAATAATAAAAAAAATCTCGTATTTTAAAAACGCTGTATCAATTAAATGTTGTAACGTTGAGTCCGTTGACCACGTTGGTTCGGCAAGGGTCATGATTTATTCTAACCCTTTGTTATGATATGAATCCACGCTATCCAATTTGTCAGCAGCCCGGATGTGGACTAGGTTGGAATATTTCGTTGTTATGTTTTTTAAAAATTGCGCTGACTGAAAAATGGCTGTCGGATGGGGATGGACGTGAAATGATAGTGGAAGGCCCGAGGTGGATGGCCGTCGGCTGTGGATAGAAAGACGACTGTGGAAGGACGTTTGATTGACAGTCTTAATTTTTTTTTTCACTGCGTTTGAACCTAGAATGGTCACTAACTGCGTTTGGGCAGTGTGTGAGGTAGATAAGGGGGAGGCCGTATGGCTGTGAGGGAGTAAGCGTTGAGTGTGAAAGGGGAGGGTAGTTTTGTAAAAAAAATTTATTTATTTATTTTTTTTTTTACGTGAGGGAGTTGGGAATCAGGGTTGGTGAGCAAAGGCAGAGTGAGTGAGAGAGCAGAAAGGTTGGGTAAGAATCTGCAATTTTTGGAATTTCCTTTGATTCCTTAATTCTGGTGATCACACAGATCCCGAAGAGCAATGGCTCCGATACCAATGGAGTGTAAAAACTCTGGTAAACTTGATAAATATATATTATTAATGATGAAAGATAAGAGATGATTACAATGGGGAATCACCGAGGCTTTAAATATAGCCTCATGGTGTCCCTTGGTGAAGAGGCATGATCTTTGATCATGCCCTTTCACTTAATAAAACCTAATATAACTATATCTAACTAACAATTAATAAAATTTACATAACAAACAAGTGCAAAGCTAATCCAACAAAAAATCGCCATAAGGACAGGATGCAAGGTGAAAGTAATTTTGAGTTTCCTTTGAATATAGACCAATGTAGAAACAATATGTTTACTACAAATTTAAGTTGTTGTTCTGCAAGTTTCGAAAATATGCACCATGACAAGGTCAAAGTCAGCAACAGTTGGTCAACAAATTCAAGGAAAATTTTGTCGTTTCATGACAAGCTCCAATTAATGAAATCAGGAAATTTCAGTGGATTAGGATTGGAAGAGTGGAGATTTAGTATCCTCATCTTCAGGTTCAGTAGTCCAGAGAGCTTTTGGGGTCCAAAAGCTTCCTAGTGGGGAGGTGTGATCAGGAGATCATGTCCAAGTTCAAAAATTCTCAAAAATGAAATTGTTGAAAAATGGTTGCAACCTGAACGACCAGAAAGGTCTCGTCGCTGTGATTCTGGCACTGCGAACGGTTCGGAAAACAGAGGTCGTATGGAGACGTTATGAAGGTTTGAAAAGCCCAGTAAACTCCAAAATATGTTGACCAAGTTTGACTTTATAAATTTCGGAAAAAAAATAAAAAATAATATTCCTTGGAATATTCCATGGAGGGCGAATCATGTTGTGACAAGTGGCAAATGTTGATTTCCTGTTGGGTCGACTTTGGTTTTTGTGGCCTATCATGGTCTGCCACGTGGCCCCAGGCCGAAGAGAATAGTTGGTAAAATTATATCACCTCCGCAGGAATCGAACCCACGTCGATCGCCTGCCAACGCAAAGGCCCGACCGGCCAGCCCAAGGGATACTTCTTAACATATTACGGCTTCACATTGTATTTCTTGTTTGAAATGTTTACGGGCAGAAAAGGTCACGGGGCTAGACCCTCAGGGCTAGCCTCGACTATATGTGTCCAATCGCTCGCGACCGGAGGCTTCCCAACCCGCAACAACTGGCCGACGGTTAAAGACATAAGCAGTAGAGACCGCAGATCATGTGACCACGTCACAAGAATTAAATGCCATGATGCCACGGTTATGGTTAACGTCTTCCCCGGCGGTTAGGGCAGAGGACACATGTGACCCCGACCCTCCAACAATAAATTTAACATTTAATGTTTCAGCTATTTATGGAGCGGCTTCCGACATTATCTGCAGTTTGGCCATTTTTAGCGCTTCTAACTGGAGTTCCTCCATTTTGGAAGGAGGTTTTCAAGGGATATTGGCCAAAATTTGTTTTTGCTATAAATCCTTCATTTTTCGACCAAATTGGATGCAAAAATAGTTAATTTTGGGTATTCTCAACATTTTGAACACATTGGCATAGGTTTCAGAGCCATCAGAGGTCACCTTTAGTAGGTTTTTCTTCGGGAAAGATCAAGGAGCCATCAGGGACACCAGGGTGTAGGCAGTGTATTGAGCATCCTTTGTCTGTTTTATGCAAATGAATAATCATCTCTGGCTAATTCAAACATTATGAAGCTGATTTTACAGAGATCATAGCCTATTGAGGCTTTATTTCACATGTACTTACCATTTTTGAGCAATAAGATATGAGGGACATGCCATTCGGAGCTGGACCAACAGATGTAGCCAAGGAGGGGTGAACTGCTTCATCAAATTTACTGAGTAATGTGCTATGTGATGTTTTATTCTCTGTCATTTACTATTGCACAATGATAAAGATATAAAATACATACTTAATCCTCACACATAAATCAGTTTAACTAAACTACAACCATTTGTTTCACCTGTAAACTTCAGATAACCTTATGCACACATTTTAATTATTGTTTGGATACTTAGCACAACAAAACTAATACATTCCATTCAGATCATTTAACCATTCCAATATCCCGTGGTATTTTTTCCAACTTGTTGTGTATTTTGTTTCAATGTAGAGAAAAAATTATACATATTAGGTAGGGAGTTTTTCTCTATTCAACAGAGATAATTTAGATGTAGAGTGACTTCATAGAAACTTATGCTAGCATCCTTATAAAAGGAATGCACACATTCAAGTAGGTAAGAAACAAAGGCATCTTGTAACACATATACACACATATCATTACAATCATTTCTATTGATGCAACGAAAAAAAGTACAATCCAATACAGAATGAAGAAATGATTTCATAAACAATAAGAAAGTTAATCATTGATTATAATGGATAATTGAATATACATGGTGCCTCCATATTTTATTTCTTTGAATTCCTAAAATATTTTAAGATGGTGTATAAATGTTGTACTTTATTGATATTTCCTAGTTCTAAATAAATGAAACCTATGGCTCATTGGCATTGATCAGATGGAAGTTGAGATGATGTGAAATCATATGTTTCTTTTAACAAATTATAAGGAAAATCAGATATCAAGGCACAAGACATGAATATCCAAAAGTCCCTATAAAGTCATGATAGTCATTAATAACTACAATGTCAACCTTCAAATTCCAATATTTCCTTTGTAAAAACTACTTCGGTTTTAAATAGAAAAAGAACAGCATTCATATAATGTATTGCCTTTTTAACAACCATGTGACTCCTCAATATTGATTTTTCTTGTTTCATGAAACCCTTAAAAGTAATAAGATGCTTCTAAATTCATTTTGCTTGTATCATGAAACCCTTGAAATTGATAAGATGCTTCTAAAGGCTCGTGTTATCTATGTAGACTACTTGTGACAATTGTGGAACAAAATGCTCTAAGAATAAAAACCACAATATGCACGTATTCTGAGGTGACTAAGGCCTTGGTTCATCATCCATGGTCAAGACAACATCCCATTTATTTTATATTTAAAATTCCATGAGGTCCAAACCAGCTTCCACGGTAACAAGAACTGAATCAACTTAGAAAAAAATGACATTATGTTGTAAGTCGAGCATCATAGGTAACGTTGCATATTAACATCCTAATTTTGTAGCTCTTTAGTGTCACTATGAAAATTTGTGAGAAAATGAATTTTATTATAGTCCTTTGGCTTTATACTTTGTTATCTTTAAAGGTTTGCATCCAAAATTGAGGCTGTTGTGACTTGCAACATGTCTTTTCTTGTCAAAAATCACCTAATGCATACTACAAATTTCTAAATGTTTAGACTAAAACATCGTGACTACTGAGATTGTGTAAGTGAGAACAATTTTCTTTAAAAAATTACTTTAACAAGGAAGTGGGCATTACTAAGATTTTAGTTCATTGACCAAACAACGAGGGAAATCAAACTTCTAATTCTCAATTACCATCCACACCTAAAAGTTATTTTATTTAAAGGAGCGAGAACTTGGTTTTGGTTTTAATTGGTATCAATGCCATCCTTGAATAATGTTTGCCACTAAAATTGGAGCTACTTTTGGAAATTTATTGATTCACTACATGCTCATTAGTGATTGAGACACAAGTCGCCCTAATATTAAGTTCAATGTTTAGTTAACACTAGATAATCGACCTTTATTCCAAGGGTTTGCTTTCCCCATGCTTAAAACTATAAAGAGGATCATAATTGCACATATATTAAATGTGATGCACTAAATATTCACATGAGGGAACACTTTCTATAGCAGACCAACCTATTTTATTAGTTTTAGATAAGGTCATTAACTCACATAATTCTCACTAGTTATATAGAAGTCCTTGTATTTGTATTGGGGAAATTTTTCTATCCAATGGACTAAGAAAACATGTGCATCCAATATTGCAGGCCTAAAAATAAATAAAAAACTAATAGCACCCCTTCCCTTGGAAACAAAAAGTTCAATTAGATATAAATATAGAACCATAGATTGAAATAGGCATTTAGACATTGGAAATAATCCCACTTACTTATGGTGGTGTTGGAGGTATCACTTTCACTGTATAAAATTGCATGTGCTTTGATGGCAGTGTGGGTGCAGGCATTAAGGAGAGCTGTTCAAACTTAGTTACAATGCTTTCTAACTCAGGAGGAATTTGTTCCTGATCTCCTATTCCACTCTCAATCATCAAACTTTATTAATCTGTTTGATAAAATTAATAAAATGCACCACGGAAGCTAAAGTCCCCTTTATACATTCGGAAACATAATAATACAATTTAAACCAATGTTTTAAAAACCTTCGGAATGTATAATTTTCTTTGAAACAATGTTTTGAACCTTCAGAATCTTTAAACCTTCGAAAATATTATAATGCACATTATAATATGTTTAATTAACTTCATAAATGGGTTTCAGACTTCAACATGAGAATTCATATTAAACAAGACTTAAAACCTTTTCGCAAGGGTATTAGACTTCAAACCTTAATAAAGTTCTATTGAATTAATCGTCGGGTCCATACCTTTTGATTAAACTCCACGCAGCTACCCACGCGACCACCGTTGGATCTCCGACGATCACAATCGGATGGCTATCGCGCTCAATCGACCCCCGCACTTTATCACTCAAAAGCAACGCGAAATAGGTGGTATTGCGTTCGTGACGTGTCGCGATACTATTCGATGGTGTTCAATTGAATTAAAACTGCTCACATGCCAAAAGTGGTGCGAAATCAATAAGTGGTTTTTCCCAAAACCACTTAGTTGCAAACTTTCGTTTCCAGTCGCGTTTTACCATGGATTTACGCTCTTTCTCTTTGTTTTGTCTTCAACTCCTTTGAAACCCTCCTTTTCTAATGTGAACTCAACAAACATAGATCAACTATCATTGTTCGATCTTAAACAAAGAAACCAGAATTTCTTTAAATTCCTCCGAGTCTTTACACAGAAGGTTAATATACTTAATTTCTTCTTCACACAGAGTTAATCACTCTCAATTTATACACAAAATATATATATCCAATGGATTCGAAGGGATATACCCTCTGGAAATTTGCCAAGCAACAACAGATAAACAATTTCTGCAATTTTTATTAACTCAGAGGCGAAACCCTCTCAATTAAATATTCTACATCCAAATTCCGATTTCCTCCTTCGCAGAGGTTACATTTATAGGTTTTTACATAACAGTTGACCTCCTCTTGAGGATCGAATTCTTCAAATTTAGAAAAAATCCTAATTATATAACATCTTCCTTAAATCTATCAACTGAAGGCTAAATATACTGAATATAATCTAAAACTTCTCAATCTTCCTAAATACTAGTTCAACCCTATCTAGTACAACTGTAAATTGACAACTAAAGGTACCAACACCTTTACTTGTAACTTTTTTTGGATTTTTGGAATAATTAATGAAGTCTTTTGTCTTTAAGCCTCATGCCCTTGCATCAGACTCCTGAGGACAAAAATATTCATGGGCTCCTGTCCATGAGCTCCTCCACAGAACTGCCCAATTTTTACAGCATGGTTTCTGTCATCTAGATAGCATCTTCAATTGGTTGATCCCTCCACTTGATCAAATATTTAAAATACTCTTGTCCTCTGGTCTTCTTAAACACTTTCTTGTCTAAGATCCTCTTTGGCTATAATGTCTTTGTTGTGGGTAACTGTTTTACCCAGTCAATATTTTCTTTGTCTTCTGGTCTGTCATCTGTGCCAGCATCTTCATATATGTACAAATCAGCAACATTGAATATTGGAGATATTCCAATATCAGAAGGTAATTCAATTTCATAAGAATTTATGAAAACTTTCTCAATATCCTGCATGGTCCTATCTTTTTGAATTTTAACTTGTTATACTCCCTCTTTGGAAATCTTTCTTTTCTTAAGTGTGCTAAAACCAAATCACCAACTTCAAAATTAACTTCTCTTTTGCTCAAATCTACTCTGTTTTTGTACTTGATGCTGCTATCTTGTAGCTGTTGCTTTACCTGTTCATGTATTGCTTGAATTTTTGAAGCAAACTCTTCTCCTTCAGCACTTCTCATTTTTGCTTTTCCCAAGTTCCTCAATTCAGATACTCCTCTTGGGTGCACTCCATAAACCATATGGAATGGACTCTGTCCTGTATTTCTGTTAGGTGAATCATTATATGCATATTCTTCCTGTGGTAAAATATGATCCCACTGTTTAAGATGTTCTCCTGCAAGACTTCTCAAAAGATTACCCAAACTCCTGTTCACTACTTTAGTCTGCCCATCAGTCTGAGGGTGATAAGTTGAGTTGAAACTCAGTTTAGTACCAAGCTTCTTCCACAATGTCCTCCAAAAATGACCAACGAATATGGTGTCTCTATCAGAGACAATACTTTTAGGTAACCCATGTAATCTGACCTGTTCATGTATTGCTTGAATTTTTGAAGCAAACTCTTCTCCTTCAGCACTTCTCATTTTTGCTTTTCCCAAGTTCCTCAATTCAGATACTCCTCTTGGGTGCACTCCATAAACCATATGGAATGGACTCTGTCCTGTATTTCTGTTAGGTGAATCATTATATGCATATTCTTCCTGTGGTAAAATATGATCCCACTGTTTAAGATGTTCTCCTGCAAGACTTCTCAAAAGATTACCCAAACTCCTGTTCACTACTTTAGTCTGCCCATCAGTCTGAGGGTGATAAGTTGAGTTGAAACTCAGTTTAGTACCAAGATTCTTCCACAATGTCCTCCAAAAATGACCAACGAATATGGTGTCTCTATCAGAGACAATACTTTTAGGTAACCCATGTAATCTGAAAATTTCCTTGAAAAATAAATTGGCAACATGAGTAGCATCACTAGTTTTATAACATGGAATAAAATGTGCCATTTTTGAAAATCTGTTAACTACAACATAAAGTGCAACATTTCCTCTCTGTGTCTTAGGCAATCCTAAAACAAAATCCATACTTACCATATCCCAAGGTCTGTCTAGAATAGGTAATGGAATGTACAAACCTGCATTTTGACTTTTCCCTTTTGCATATTGACAAATTTTACAATTCTTCACATTCTTTTCCACTTCAGATCTCATCTTTGGCCAAAAATAAAAATGACTTAGTTGCTCATAAGTCTTATCAACACCAAAATGTCCAGCAAGTCCACCACTATGCTTCTCCCTGATTAAATTTTCTCTCATAGAACAATTTGGTATGCACAACTGATTTCGTTTGAACAATAAACCCTCTTGCAAGAAATAATCTAACCACTGACTTCTGTCTATCAAAATAGGATTACAACATGCTTCAAATGCTTCTTTGAAATCCAAATTTGTCTTATAGATTTCTTTAAGAAAATCAAAACCTAACACTTCAATTTGACTTTCTTGAATAAGAATGCTTTTTCTACTCAAGGCATCAACTACCTTGTTTGCTTGACCACTTATATGCTTCAATAAAAATTTAAAACTTTGAAGATATTCAACCCATTTTGCATGTTTTTTATTCAATTTAGGTTGTTGCATAATATATTGTAAAGCATGATTATCTAAATATAGCACAAATTCTTTAGACATTAAATAATGTCTCCACTTCTTCAATGACTGTACAATTGCATAAAATTCCTTGTCATAAGAAGAGTACTTCCTCCTTGTCTCATTCAACTTCTCACTGAAATATGCTATAGGTCTATCTTCTTGACTTAATACAGCTCCAATAGCTTCCCCACTGGCATCACATTTCACTTGAATTGGTTTATTAAAATTAGGAAAAACTAAGACAGGTTTCTCAGTTATCTTTTGCTTCAAGAACTGAAAATTCCTTTCAACTTCAGCAGTCCACTTGAATGGTTGTTTGTCCTTCTTTATGGTTTCAATGATAGGTGCATTGATCTTAATTAAACTCCTTATGAATTTTCTATAAATACTAGCAAGGCCATGAAAACTTCTTACCTCAAAAACATTTTTAGGTGAAGGCCACTCCGCAATTGAAGATGGATCCCCGTTGGGATTCGAAACGTCGACAAGTCTTCTATGATACCGTGGATAATCCGATTTATGATGACAATGCCTTTATCTTCTCTGGATCCATTTTTAATCCTTAAGCAGAAACAACAAAACCTAGATATACCAATTCTTCTTTCATGAATGAACATTTCTTCAAATTTATCAATAACTTCTCTTGATGTAACTTCCTTAAGACATAATTAAGATGTCTTAGGTGTTATTCCTTTGTTTTGCTGTAAATTAATATATCATCCAGATATACTATTGTAAATTTACCAATAAATTCCTTTAATACTTCATTCATAAGCCTCATAAATGTGCCAGGTGCATTTGATAAACCAAAAGGCATTACCATCCATTCATACAATCCCTCATTTGTTTTAAAGGTTGTTTTCCATTCATCTCCTTCCCTTATCCTAATTTGATGATACCCACTTTTCAAATGTAGTTTTGAAAAATATCTTACTCCACTCAAACAATCCATCAAATCTTCAATTCTAGGTAAAGGAAATCTATACCTGATTGTTATTTTGTTAATTGCTCTTGAATAATTGCACATTCTCCAACCTCCATCTTTCTTCGAAATTAATACTGTAGGTACTGCACAAGGACTCAAACTTTCTCTGATCAAGCCTTTGTCAACCAATTCCTGCACTTGCTTTCTGATTTCTTCATTTTCTGTAGGATTCATTCTGTAAGTTGCTTTGTTTGGAAAATTTGATCCTGGAATCAAATCTATCTGATGGCTGATTCTTCTTACAGGTGGTAATTCATCAGGCAAATCATCCACAATAATATCACAATAGATTTTCAACATTTCTTGAATTTCAATTGGAAATTTAGAAATTTTAGTACAAGTAAATACTACCTTAGGTTTGCAAACTAAAGCAAAATTTACCTCATCATCTTCAATCTGCTGCAAGTATTCTTTTCCACTCAACAATAAAGCCTTTGGATCATACTTTTTACTTGATGCATCTTCTTCTTCCATAGGTAACCATGTTTGATTCATACCATCTTTGAAAAACTTGTAAGTGTTTCTCTTTCCATCATGTACTGCTACTCTATCATACTACCAAGGTCTACCCAGCAATATGTGACACACATCCACAGGCATCACATCACACATGATTTTATCTTTGTAACTGCCCATTTGAAATTCTATTTCACATTTTTCTTTTAATATCAGTTGATGTCCCTTCTGAAGCCATGACACCTTGTAGGGTGTTGGATGTTCTCTTGTCTTTGATTTCAACTTCTTTATCACCTCTGTAGAGACCAAATTATTTGTACTGCCATTATCAATTACCAATTTACAACATTTCCCTTGAACTTTGCATACACTTCTGAACAAAGTCTTTCTCTGTGTTGGTTTAGCAACTTCCTTTGTTTGTTTTAACAAAAATTTGTTAACCACCAAAGATTCTCCTTTCTCTGTTTCAGGCAACTTTGCTGCTTCCTCTTCAGTCTGAGCAACAATTGCATTTCTCTGGTTTGTCCCCACATTCTCTGGACATTCATAGGCTCTATGTCCTAATTTTTTACATCTGTAACATCTGACTTCTCTTCCTCTATTTCTGCCTCCTCTTCCTCTTCCTCTGTAAGGACTCCTTTTGCCACTTGTATCACCTTCTGTGGGTGCATACTAAGGTGAGTTGCTGCTAGCTCCATCTCTTGGTGCTGTAGATCTTCCTCTACCCCCTTGACTTCCTCTTCCTCGGAAAGTACCTCTTCCTTTGGCATATTGCTTTCTTATGAGTTTTTCTTTAGCTTTTAAGGCCATTTGGTAAGCCTCTTCTACTGTTTTAGGAGACAATATACTTATCTCATCTTGAATCTCCATTCTGAGACCATTTATGTACCTGGCAATCTTCTCTGCTGTATCTTAAATTTGTCCTGCTCTTATGCTCACATTGTAAAATTATTCTGTGTATTATTTTACTGTCATTAATCTCTGTCTAAGATTCTGCATTTGTTTAAATAATGAAAGCTGATAATCACTAGGAAAAAAATTACCTCTCAACTTTGCTACCATTCTGTTCCAATTCTTGATTGGTTGCTTACCAACTCTCCTTCTTTCTGCTTGCACTCCATCCCACCAAAGTGCTGCATGTCCTTTCAACCTTGTGACATCAAACTTAACTCTCTTTTATTCACCCATCTCTTCATAATCAAAGCATTTATTCATTTCATTGATCCAGTCTATCAACTCTCATGGATTCAATCCTCCTGCAAAATCTGATACTTCAAGTCTAGGCTTGGATGTAGATCTTAAAACTGATTTAACGAATATCATATCAGGAGTAAGCTCAACATTTTCTTCTTCTTCTTCTTCAGCTTTAGGTTCACTGACATCTTCTGGATCTCTCTGTTGTCTTACTTCAATTGCTTCCAATCTGGCTTGAATTTGCTGCATAGTCTCTAGTACTTCAACATTTGCAACTGGTCTACCTCTTCTTCTACCAACACCACCGCTACCAATTCCGACAACCATGTTGGATTTCGTTTTCTGACTTTTAGAAGCTTGTTCAGTGTCTGAAAAATTCTCTGAAGACTGCTTTGATACCACAAATGATGGCAGTGTGGGTGCAGGCGTTAAGGAGAGTTGTTCAAACTTAGTTACAATGCTTTCTAACTCGGGAGGAATTTGTTCCTGATCTCTTATTCCACTCTCGGTCATCAAAATTTATTAATCTGTTTGATAAAATTAATAAAATGCACCACGGAAGCTAAAGTCCCCTTTATACATTCGGAAACATAATAATACAATTTAAACCAATGTTTTAAAAACCTTCGGAATGTATAATTTGCTTTGAAACAATGTTTTGAACCTTCGGAATCTTTAAACCTTCAGAAATATTATAATGCACATTATAATATGTTTAATGACCTTCGGAAATGGGTTTCGGACTTCAACATGAGAATTCATATTAAACAAGACTTAAAACCTTTTCGCAAGGGTATCAGACTTCAAACCTTAATAAATTTCTATTGAATTAACCGCCAGGTCCATACCTTTTTATTAAACTCCACGCAGCTACCCACGCGACCACTGTTGGATCTCCGATGATCACAATCGAACATCTATCGCGCTCAATCGACCCCCGCACTTCATCGCTCAAAAGCAACACAAAATAGGTGGTATTGCGTCCGTGACGTGTCGCGATACTATTCGATCATGTTCAATTGAATTAAAACCGCTCACATGCCAAAAGCGGTGCGAAATCAATAAGTGGTTTTTCCCAAAACCGCTTAGTTGCAAACTTTTGTTTCCAGTCGCGTTTTACCACGGAATTTCACTATTTCTCTTTGTTTTGTCTTCAACTCCTCTAAAACCCTCCTTTTCCGCTGCGAACTCAACAAACATAGATCAACTATCACTATTCGATCTTAAACAAAGAAACCATAATTTCTTTAAATTCCTCTGAGTCTTTACACAGAAGGTTAATATACTTAATTTCTTCTTCACACAGAGTTAATCACTCTCAATTTATACACAGAATATATATATCCAATGGATTCGAAGGGATAAAACCCTCCAGGAATTTTCCAAGCAACAACAGATAAACAATTTATGCAATTTTTATTAACTCAGAGGCGAAACCCTCTCAATTAAATCTTCTACATCCAAAGTACGATTTCCTCCTTCGCAGAGGTTACATTTATAGGTTTTTACATAACAGTCGACCTCCTCTTGAGGATCGAATTCTTCAATTTTAGATAAAATCCTAATTACATAACATCTTCCTTAAATCTATCAATTGAAGGCTAAATATACTGAATCTAATCTAAAACTGCTCAATCTTCCTAAATACTAGTTCAACCCTATCTAGTACAACTATAAATTGACAGCTAAAGGTACCAACACCTTTGCTTGTAACTTTTTTTTGATTTTTGGAATAATTAATGAAGCCTTTTGTCTTTAAGCCTCATGCCACTGCATCATGCTTCATTCTAGGCCTTGAGGTAATAAACACAAAAAAATCACCTATAGACCAGGAAATCTCTAACAAAAATTAACAATAAAACAACAGGAATATGCATTGAAATTCCCATTCCCATTGCTCTATAAAAAACAAGAAGCAGTCAATCAAGGCTATATATCCCACCTTTGAACAATACATTGAATGATACCCATGGGTTGGAATCCAAACAAACAACATCAAAGATCCATCTTGGTTGAGCAAGTGCCTTATAACATTGGGCATGTATTTTTTACCATTAAGGGGAATTCCATAGGTTTCAAGAAGCTATAGGGCTTTGTCCAATGTTTTGTCTCCTTTGTATATTATCACATCTTTACTCTTACTAATTGTTGATCTCACGGGCATCCTAACTACTGAAGAAACCCTAATTGTGAAACCCTTAGTCTAATGCGACTCAGACTCCAATTTATCAGGAAGAGTTTGTTAGTTGCTAAGTTTTTCCAGTCACCATTGTTATAGCTAAGATTTGTTCACTTGTTCCAAGTATTGTATGTTGTTTGGGTGGTGAGGGAGCTTTTCATCAACTTGGTTTTATTTCTTCATCATTATTCCTATCTAATGTGGTGGTATGATACATATATGTTGCTTTGGATATATTGTTTCTTGATGATATTTCCCTACTTTTACTTTGGTTTGAAGTTAAGTGAGTCCCTCTAGAGGTTGTTTTGTTGTAACTGGGGAGATTTTCGAGAAATATTTTGAGAACATTTTTTCTGGGTATTCACTATCTTTGGTGGTGGTAGTTTTTATTATTTGATCTATGGACATTGTTTTGTCTAAGTATATCTCTGGTCCATTATTACTCCACCTTTTATCTGCCAATAGACTTTGTGGTTTCTTGCTAGAATTTTTAATTCATTTTTTGTTGCCACTATTTCGCTTCGACCACCCTTCGCATTTACGAGTACATTTAAGACTCCTTTGACTTTCTACTTGCTTCAATTTTCAACATTTATTGACAAGAACTATATTGGGAAGGTGGTGGGAGTTTTAAATTACATACATGATTGTTCATCTACTTTTGGGATCATGTACTCATGTGTATGTTTAATTTGGAGATAGGTCTCATCGAATGTGGTTACGTGAGGACATGTGCCCTTTTTAGGAGGATCAATAGACATATTTTGTTTTGGGAATTAAACAAAATCGAAATTGAGGAGTTATTGTGTCTGTCCAAGTTGGTGGAGATTAATTACAGTTCCAAAAAGGAGAATACGAGTGTGTCTCTATCTGTTGTTGGAAACCTTTAAAAATATCCTACTTCGTCTATTGAGGGTTTATATTCACAACTCTACTAGTTGGGACATTCTCTGAAGAATCATCATCGTTCCAAGGGGAAAAAGATTAAAGTTGCTAAGGTTTGTCTGAAGATCGAAGAACTCACCTTTGGGAGGGAAATTATGTTTAACAAGGTTTCGGGGTTGTGCAAAAGGGTGTTGGTTGGTAGATGGATTTTGGGAGGTTGGATCTTAGGCATATGAATATGTGGGTGGAAAAAAAGTGGAAACCAATTTTGGAATATTGTCCAAAAGTCAGTGTTTTGATGAATAATTGGTATGTGATTAATTTAAAAAAATAAAATAAAAATATATAGATGTGGAGAAGATTTTTCAGAAAATTTGGGTACATGGTAGGTGCTATCTCTATCTTATTAGGTGTCATGTTGGCGTCAAACCATTTCATAGGTGTCAAGGAGGAAGGTAGTTGGGTGAAGCTTCCTGACCTCCCCATTAATCTTTGGTTTAAAAAGTCTTTGCCGCATATTGATAATAATATGGTCATATTTATATTTATGGATGGTCGTAGCGTGTTGGCATTAGATATACGATTTTCATGGATACTTGTGGATATTGATTTCTCGGGGGGTTTGAAGGATGAATTAGATCTCAAATAGGATGGAAATTCACACAGGAAAAGGCTATATTATTGTAGGATTCCTTTTTGTTGCATGGGATGTCATGAAATGGGTCACCTCTATAATACTTGTCCTCGAAGATTTAAGTGGAAGCACATTAAAGAGCGGTCATCGAGTTCTTGGCAATATAGCTTGATTCATAGTTCTTTGACCGAGAAGAGGGAGTCTACCTCTCACCATTTGGATTTACCAGATACTAAAACTCAGTCTTTCTATTTTATTCCTAATGTTGATTTGGATTCATCCACTTTAAGACATACATCCTTAAATGACGATTCTTAATATCCCACTTAGTTGGGGAAAAACATCGGGGATTTGGAACTTGTTACCTGTAAAAAACCTTTTACTAAATCATGGGCTTTAGTTTTCTCATCAATTTTCCAAACCAAACATCTCTTGAATTCTTGTCCACCTACTTTTCCTTCTCTATTTACCACGTTCGAGGAGACATTGGACCCTAATATTTCATTGATGGTTGTGGATCCTATTTCGAATTAGATTTACCATATACAATTTGGATCGTTCTTTGAGCCATTTATTCCATATTCTTCAACAATTTCTTCTCCAAAATTGGCAGTTGAACTATTTGTTTCATCTCCTAAGTCAAATGTGTACTATCAGTGAGCCCTCGTTCTCCTATCGATATATACTTTGACATTTTCATCGCCTTTCCAAACTCCTCCACCATACCTCACTAAGAGTGTGACTATACGCAAGAAGAACATAAATAAGAAGTGTTATGATCATTTGAACCAGTCAGAGACTGGTATAACCCCTTTTATTGCTCCTCCAGATTTTGGTGAGGTATCTCACAAGGCTCTTAGAGAATCGCCCTTACATTCTTTGTCCACATAATCATCATGTATTTTAACATTCGAGGTTTCAGGAGTACCTCAAAGAAAACTTCCCTGAGACATTTGATTCAAAATCACAAGCCTTTTGCGATCCTCATACTAGAGACCATGGTTTCGGTGAACAAGGCTCATCCATATTGTTTAATTTTGTGTCTTGTATGGCATTTTTGTGGTGTTTATGCCCATGGAATTTCTAGTGGTCCAGATCCTTGAATCTCTAAATTTTTTGCATATAAATCATGTGGAAACATCTATCTTTCATGTCAAATATTAGGTATTTCAAGAGAACTACATATCACTAATTGTTATGGGCCATACAAGGAGTGACTATTTTTTTGGAATCAATCGATACTGAATGGGATATTATTATGTTATATCATGTACTTTTGAGATCCATATTGTCAGTAATAATGTATTTTGGATTAATCACATTATTAATATTTGGTCATGTGAAGACCCTGAGTCGGCATCATTTCCCTTGGGCGAGTCGAGCAACCAACCGGTCGCACATGACACTTACGCTAGTCGTGGGTATGGGTGCACCCGTGATGTGCGACGGGCATGCAGACCCAACACAATTTCATTTAAAGGCATGCAGATGAGCACGAAAAGTGGAAATTTTTTGAGGAGCGACACGAGTAGCGACGGTGGCAACTCACCTTCAGTTAAACGCGCCAAGGAAAAATGTGCGATGGGGGTGCAAACCCGAAGCTCGCCCACCCCCGGGCGTGGGCCAACCGAGCGAGGGTGACATGGGCAAGCGAAGTGGGCAACTGAACAACACACATGACACATGAGAGGGTAGCGTGACAAGTCATACGATGGGCGGACACGAACACACAATGGGGCAGCTCAATGGTGAGTTGAACGCATGGGTTGATTCATAAACATAAGCGAAGGGGCGTGGTAAATCTCATGGGAAGGTCGTCTTGGTGGGCCGACGCCCCAAGTAACACGTCCCCCACATAAATTACAACACTCAGCAACATATAAATGCAAGGGTCGTGGTGTTGGCAAACACAGCAAATTGCAGAGCATGAGTAACACAGTTAGCACAGTCGTAGGGAAAGGGTCGAATTGTGCATAGGTGTGTGGGCCAAAAATAGAACAAAGGGTGTGTATCGAGATGCACCCAGCCTGCGGGTCAGGTAGAACACGATTGCAGATAAACAATTTGGATGGAAAGTGAGGTAACATAGTAGTGCAGACCCGACTATGCAACGCGTTCGAGCATAACGTGTATGTGTTGTGTTCACGAGGTGACACGACTGTGCAACATATGGTCACGACAAGAAGAAATTGACATGGTAATGGTTGGGCAGTAACACAACAATCTAGTCGGTGCACTACAAGGTGTTGGGCCGAGGAAACATGTAAAAGTTTGTAACCGTTGTGCATAAAATTTCGAGTAGAGAGCCAAGTCTGGGAAATATTTGTATTTTTTTGTTATGTGCTCCGCACATAATGGAATAATGGAAGAAAACATAAATAATAATGCTAGTAGGTAGTCCGGAAGATGAGAAAAAAACTAAGTATGGAAGTCTACCCAGTGTTGTACGACGCCCTGAACGGTCGAACCGACTCGGGGGTGTGACAAACGGTATCAGAGCCAGTACTACAAGATGCAACAGAGACCAAAGATGTATGTAATGGTGTTCTTAAGGAAATAAAACAATGACTACATAGTTTTGGGTTTCATGACTTGGATATTCATGGAAAAATCATATAAGCTTTGGTGCAACTAGATTAGTGAAGGAAGTTGGGTTGTAGATTGTTCCCAAGGATGTGAAGGTCAAGGCAGTGAAATCGAAGGCTAAGGTGTTTGGATTGGTAGGTGATGTGCTAGTTTGAATTGCAGATTGGCAACTTCATAGTGATGGACATGAACAAATTTGACATGATATCGGGGTGGGATTTTCTGAAGGGCAACAAATAAATTGTTGTCTCATTTTGCGATGATATTATGTTGATTGGAGACACACGGACGTGGAATTTTCCTACTCACCATAAGCGTAGGGAGATGAAGGTGCAGCATGTGTCTACACTAAGTATGAGTAGGGTGATGCGGGATGTGGATGTTGAGACATATGTGACAGTCATTAGGGAGGTCGAGGATGATGATGAAGTGGCGATGCCTATTCTAGCCAAGATTTCTGATGTATTGGCCAAATATGCAGCTTTTATGCCCGATGAGTTTTCGAAAGTACTACCACCGAGACGTGCAATGGGCCATAAAATTGAGCTAGAGTCAGGGAAGAAACCACCAACTAAAGCTCCTTATCATTTGTTATGGTAGGAGTTGGAGGAGTTGAAACGACAATTGAAGGAATTGGTTGATGCGGGTTTCATAATAAGAAGGACATGAATGAGTTATGGATGTGTTGTGATTAACGTCACTAAATAAACATACATTAAAGATTTGATTTTTGTAGCGTCCGGAAGTGTTCCAAGTCTCAAACTTTGTAGGGAGGCTTGGACAACATCATTCCAAAGAACTTAGAAACCGTTTGTGGAAATTCCACTTGGTTCATGAATTATTAAAATAATTAATTATTTTAATGAAAACCTTAAGTCTAAACTTAGGGAAATGAAATAATTGAAGGGTATTAATAAGTCAGAGTGTGAATCTTCTAGAAAACATGGATCAAGTCAAGTTTTAATCTTAGCCATTGATCAATCTTTTAATCTGGGCCGTTGGTTCTCTAACAGCAAGATTATAAAAGAAGGCTTGTGGGTCACTTGGAAAGCAAACCAAGCATACACTTTGTACCCGAAGGAGATCCATTCTAATGTAGAATTCGATCTTAGTGGGAGAGTTGCAGGGCGAGAAGTTGCAGAAGAAGAAGGAAGAGGTCAGGGGTGATCGAGATCATGGTCAGAGGGTAGCAATGGGTCACTGGAGGTAGCTTGAGGCTGCAGCACAGAGAACCCACGCAGACTCACGCAGTCCAGCACTGGGACTGCATAGTGAATCATGCAGAGAGACGCAGAGGCATGCAGGGGCTGTTATGGGTGTCAGAGAATTGTCCGAGTAAGGCAGGAATTCAGTCTTAGGTGGTTCAGAATCTATCTGCTGTATATTTTCCCTATAAAGATATCATGTGTTGAAGAATCAATAAAACTCTCATTTGCTGCACTGGTTTTCCCACATTGGGTTTTTCAGGGGACAATTTTCCAAAAGTAACTGTGTGCATGTGATTGATTCTCATGCTTATGTCCTCTACTATGTATTTCTATGCATATATAATTGTGAATGTTGCATTTGTATTCATTTCGATATTTGCCAGAAGATTTCTAAATAATAACTTATTGAAATAATAAGCAGGAGAAATTAATCTATCACTACAACTGTTTCTATATTTTCACATGGTATCAGAGCTAGAGATGAATAACAGAGAGGGGGCATCTATCAGTGAACAAAAATCTATTGTTGGAGCAACAACGCAGAAAGGTTCACGCAATTCTCCAGGAAGGAGAAGAAGCACGATAGGACAGATGGATCACGATGTCTCTGTATTGGCATCCAGACTATAGGAAGATTTTGCATGTGTATTGAGCACTACCTCTTCAGATGTCTAGTATATTGACAACGTAGCCTCTACTCACATGACGGGAATACGGGACTATTTTTCCGACTACCAATAAGAGCAGATGAATTTCAAAATAACCATGGGTAATAAAGCAAAGTGCACTCTCGTTGGGAGAGGTATCATAGTTTTTCAAACCGAGGCAGGAAAAATAATCCGAGCCACTAATGTACTGCATGTGCCGGTTTTGGGGATGAATCTACTCTCAGTGTCACAGCTTCAAAACCGAGGATATGACGTCTACTTTATTGGCAATAGAGTCTATGTCAAGCACCCCAGTTGGAAGAAGAAGGCACAAATATGGGTAAGAAGCAAAAAAGTGTACAAGCTACAACTTGATTCTCCCATGGCACTAGTTGGCAACGCAGATGAAACAGATCTGAATGAGCTATGGCACAAAAGAATGGGGCACTTGCATCATGGGGCATTGAGAACTCTCAAGAAGACTGTCACAGGTGTTCTAGAACTGAGCACTGAACGAGATGATGTCTGCAAGGGGTGTGTGTTGGGAAAATATGCCAAGGCAACATATTAGAGAAGCAACAATAGGGCCAAGGGTGTGTTGGATCTAATAAACATAGATATTCGTAGGTCGATGTCCACTAGAGCTCTTAGCGGTGCCGAATATTTTGTCACCTTCATTGATGACCATTCCAAGATAACCTGGATCTACTTCTTGAAGATCAAGGATGAAGTCTTTGGTCAATTTAAAGAGTTTAAGGCTCTGGTGGAAAATTTGACAGGGAATCAGATCAAGGTGTTGCAATCAGATAATGGTGGTGAATACATAGATAAAGAATTCACTGGATTATGTGCAAGGGAAGGCATCAAAAGAGAATGGACAAACCCATACAATCCAGAGCAGAATGGTGTGGTAGAAAGGAAAAACCAGACTATTCTTGAAGTAGCTAGAGATATGTTGTATGACGAAGGCATGCCCAAAATTCTATGGGTTGAAGCATGTAATACAACTATCTACATTCAGAATAGGACTCCTCACATTGCATTGGGAAAGATCATGCTAGAAAGTGTCTTCACTGGCAGTAAGCCTGAAGTGAGTCACTTTAGGATCTTCGGCAGTATAACTTACTATCATGTGCCTAGTGAGAAGAGGACCAAGTTGGAGATGACTGTTGAAAAGGGGTATCTGGTAAGATACAGCGAGAATGCAAAGGCTTATCGCATCTACATTCCCGAGAGCAGGAAAGTGGTGGTGTGAAGAGATGTGAATTTTATGGAGGAGAAGGCCTTTAGAGGATCACGAGAGCTGCCTTCTATTACGCAGTCAAAGGAAGAGCCTCTGGTCCAACCCCAACAACTAGCAGTAGAAAACTCAGTTGCCTCTCCAAGGCATAGTGATCCAAATAATGTGTCTCCCGAGGATTTTCAAGAAGGAGAGCTGGTAAATCCACCCACCACCAGTGGAATAACAAGCAGGGAACTTTTACAGATTCTGAAGGATGCAAAGGACTTTGTCGAAATTCCTCGAAATGAGAAGAGATAGCGTAAGCAGTCTAAAAGGTATTAAGCCTTGGTTGTTCAAGTCAAAGAACCTTCCAGTTTTTGGGAAGAAGATCAGCACCAGGTGTGGGTTGATGCAATGGTGGAAGAGTACAGTTCCATCATGACAAATGATGTTTGGGAAGTAGTACCCAAACCTCAGGAGAGATCAGTTGTAGGATCTAGGTGGATCTACGAGATCAAGTATGCTGCATACAACAACATCAAGAAATTTAAATCCAAGTTTCTGGCTAAGGGGTATGCTCGGAAGGAAGGAATAGACTATGAAGAAATATTCACCCCAATAGCCAGGTACATATCTATCAGGTCCGTGATATCCCTTGCTGCGCAGATGGGATGGGAAATTCACTAGATGGATGTTAAGACAACATTCTTGAACGGTGTGATAGAGGAAGTGGTGTTTATAGAACAACTGGAGGGCTTTGAGACACATGATTAGAAAAATCACGTGTGTAGATTGAATAAAGCATTATATGGACTAAAACAAGCTCTTAGAGCCTAGTATGGTCGAATTGACAGCTACCTGCAGAAGATGGGATTCGTCAAAAGTGATGCAGATCCCAATATTTACTACCTAAGAGTAGGGAGTGAGCCTTTGATACTGGTGTTGTATGTGGATGACCTGTTCTTGACAGCATCGTCAAGACTCATCACAGATTGCAAGAAGAATTTGGCTGAAAATTTTGACATAAAGGATCTAGGACAAATGCACTATTTTCTAGGGTTGGAAGTTTGGCAGCAAAATGGGGAGATATTTCTTGGTCACGGAAGATACACTACAGAGATTCTGAAGAGATTTCAGATGGAGGATTGTAGGCCCATGACCACTCCAATGATCACCAACTAGAGGAAAATCGACACGTCCAAAGATGATGAGGCTGATCCTATGTTGTACACTCAGCTCATAGGGTCATTGATGTATCTCATAAATACAAGGCCAGACATTTGTTGTGCTGTTAATACCCTTAGTTAGTTCATGGTGGAACCGAAGAGGGCACATTGGGCAGTATCCAAGCATGTTCTCAGGTACCTTTGAGGGACATTCGAGCTTGGATTTAAGTACACTCGTGACAATGATGTTAGTTTGAGTGGTTTCACTGATGCAGATTGGGTTGGAAGTTGAGTTGATCGGAAGAGTACTAGTGGGTACTGTTTCAGTCTAGAATCAGGAATGACTTCCTGGTGCGGTAGGAAATAGAAGTCTGTGGCACTTAGTTCAGCAGAAACAGAGTATATGGCACCCAACACAGCTTTGTGCAAATCCATATGGCTTAGGAAATTGCTAGTGAATCTACTTAAGGAGAAAATGGAAGCGACCATCATCTTGTGTGATAATCAGAGTTGCATAAAGCTCTATGAGAATCTCATGTTTCATGATAGGTCGAAACATATTGACATCTGATGTCACTTCATCATGGACTGTGTACAACGTGGAGTTGTTCAGTTGCAGTACACTCCAACAGGACAATAGGTGGTAGACATCCTCACAAAGGCTCTAGGAAAGACAAATTTTGTCTACTTTAGAGAGAAGACGAGGATGATGAAGAATCCCTTCCAGTAGTTGGAATGGATGATTCGATATTCAGAGGGAGCTGTGGTATAGAGGCAACAAGTGATAGTGGCAGTGTTAAAGGCAACAGCGTAGCAGATTGGGGGGGGGGGGGGGGGGGGCAGAATCCTGAGGTTAGTAGCACAGAGGGTTCTTTAGAATCAGAGGAGCATGCAACAGGCATATTGTTGGAACAACTTCCTCGCTAAGAGGGAGTGTTGATTTCTGTATCATTCGGAAGTGTTCCAAGTCTCAAACTCTGCAAGGAGGCTTGGACAATAGCATTCCAAAGAACCCAGCAATTGTTTGTGGAAATTCCACTTGGTTCATGAATTATTAAAATAATTAATTATTTTAATGAAGACCCTAAGTATAAACTTAGGGAAATCAAATAATTAAAGGGTATTAATAAGTCAAATTGTGAATCTTTTAGAAAACATTGATCAAGTCAAGTTTTAATCTTAGCCATTGATTAATCTTTTAATCTTGGTTGTTGGTTCTCCAACGGGAATATTATAAAAGAAGGCTTGAGGGCCACTTGGAAAACAAGTCACGCATACACTCAGTACCCGAAGGAGATCCATTCTAATGTATAATTTGATCTCAGTGGGAGAGTTGCAGGGCGAAAATTTGAAGAAGCATAAGGAGGAGGTCAGGGGTGATTAAGATCAGGGTCGGAGGGCAGCAGTGGGTCACTAGAGGCAGCTTGAGGCTGCAGCGTAGAGAAACCACGCAGTCTCCACGCAGACTCACATAGCCCAATGTTGGGATTGCATAGTGAATCATGCAGAGAGACGCAAGGGCGTGCAGGGGTTGTTTTGGGTGTCAGCGAATTGCCCGATTAAGCTGAAAATTCAGTCTCAGGTGGTTCAGAATTTATTTTCCATATAATTTCCCTGTAAAAATATAATTTGCTGAATAATTAATAAAACCCTCATCTACTACACCGATTTTCCCACATTGGATTTTTCCGTGGACAATTGTCCAAAAATAATTGTGTACATGTGATTGATTCTTGTGCTTATGTTCTCTACTTTTATTTCTATGTATCTATAATTGTGAATGTTGCAGTAATATTTATTCCGATATTTTCCAGAAGATCTCGAACAAATTTGGCTTAATAGGATATCTTAGTTCTGCATAATTTTGAAATTTGACTCCAACAATAAGAAAAATGAAGATGATTGGACTACGGCTGTATGCATTCATGCGCCATCGCTCGAGCTAGGGCTCCTTCGCAGCAATGAAGGTACTGGGCGCAGCCCAGGTTCCTCCCCCCCCCGCCTCCTTCGTCCGATGCTGAAGCCTTCCTCAAGCTTCTGGCCTCTTTGCCAAAGAAGAAAGCTCCCGAGACAGCTAAGTTCGTTAAAAGACTGGAGGACATCCCTGAGATTTCTCTTCCTCCTTAGAGACCAATCTAGGTTGCCCTCTCCTTAGCAGAACGTGCTCTGGTGGGTCAGTTCACAGGTCTCTGGCCCTCCCCTAAATCCACGGAGAGCTGGGTTGCAAGGAACTGGGCGTCGCTGATCAAAAACAGCGTTACTTCGTACTTCCTAGGGAGGGGCTTTTTTATGTTTGAATTTACTGATAAGGAGGATAAAGACCTGATTTTCCAGAATGGTCCCTATTTCATGGGCCCTCAGGGGTTGTATCTCATCAAGTGTACGCCCGACTTCGACCTAGCAGTTGACGTCCCTTTAGCCGTTCCTGTGTGGGTAAGGCTGCCCAACCTCCCAGTGCATTGTTGGAACTGGGATTCGCTAAAGCATATCAGGAACACCTTGGGAAAATTTATTGATTGAGCAAACAACAAAGACTAATATGACTGTGCTAGAATATGTGTAGAAGTTGATCTGGAGTTTGGTCTACCTGAGGCAATAAAAATCAGGGTCGGCAGTTGGACACACGTTCAAAAGCTCGACTATGAGCAACTCCCTTTCAAATGCCAGAAATTCCATGTCTATGCCCATTTTGCTAGAGGTTGCCCATTGAATAGTGAAGTGGAGAAAGGCAAGGAGGAAGGATGGAATCAGGTCAAAAGGACCAAAACCGCCCATAAAGCCCCTAGATCTGGAAACTCAAATGGAAAAGGCCCTTAGTCGACCCCTGTTATTCAAACCTCTTCCTTGAAAGATCAAGGAAACAAGTTTGCGCAACTTAGCTCAGCAGTTGAAGACACTCAAGAACTCGAGAAGCAGAAGGAAGACTCTCCCCATAAAGAGACCCTCTCGGGATCAAAGCAAGAAGAAAGCAATGCAGACAGATCGAAAGAGAAATACATAGAAGAGACTGAGGAAGTGCAAGGCTCGGAGGACTCAGAAGAAGAAGGTGAAATAGGGGACTCGCAAACCTCGGCTAGAAGATCAATGAGAGGCCGAAAGTCTGCCCGTGAAAAAAGAGAGCAGGAAACCTACAAAGACAAACTCTAGGGAAGCCAACCAACCCTTGAGAAACTCTTGGAAAAAACACCGAAGATGACCAGAAATCAGTCTCAGAGCTCTAAGGGAGCTCACCATCCAAAAGCAAGTGATGAAGATCGTCTCCTGGAATTGTAGGGGTATGGGGAGCAGAATAAAACAAGAACTCATAAGAAGCCTTATAAGAAAATAATCTCCTGATATTCTCCTCATTCAGGAGACCAAAATGGAGGACAAAGACTTCCTCCATATTAGTAAGAAATTGTGGAATAAAAGTGAAGGGCAAGCAGTCTCTGCCCGAGGTGCCTCAGGAGGCCTGGGCACTCTTTGGAATGGCAACAAATATTCAAATATTAAAGAGATCTTCAATACCCATTGGCTGCTTACAAAACTACAACACGTTGACACAAAAGAGATTCTCTGCCTCTTTAACGTGTATGTTCCTGTTAGCGCAGGGGAGAAAAAGGTCTGTTGGGATTCCATTAGAAATTTGGCAGACTCTGAAAATCTGGAAAATATCATCATTGCAGGTGACCTTAACCTCGTCTTATCATTGACTGAAAAGCGAGGAGGAAGCATAGTAAGGGATCCGACACGGGAATGGGTGGAGGATCTTCTGCAGGACTGGGATATGATCGACATCAAGCCTTCTTTGGGTAAGTACACTTGGTCCAATAAAAGAGTCGGTCCAGGACATATTGCTGCAAGGTTAGATAGATTTCTTGTTCAAAGCTCTTTTCTACTTCTTGGATTAGAGGCTAGAATGCATATTCTTCCATGCAGTGTTTCCGACCATAGGCCCATCAAACTTGAGCTTCTGGCCCATATGGACCAAGGTCCTATCCATTTTAAATTCAGCCCTCAATAGGTCAAGGAACTGACTTTCATGCATATGGTAAAGGAAAGCTGGAATCAACCAGTTAAGGGCTCTGCCTTCTTTGTATGGGAGGAAAAACTAAGGAGAGTGAAAGTTGCACTAAAAAATTGGGTAAAATCCCTCCCCAATCCTGTAGTGGAAAGGAAAAAGATCCAAGAAATTCTAGAGATCCATCATCTGAAATCGGAAAATGTAGAGATCACAAAAGAAGTTCTAGACAGGGAGGCTGACTTACAACAAAAGCCGCACAAGGCGAGCTTGGCAGAGGAAGAGTATTGGAGAATTAAATCATGTAGCCTTTGGCTTAAGGCAAGAGATAGGAACTCCTCCTTCTTCCACAAACAAGCCCAAGCTCGAAAATGTTTCAACTCCATCTCAGAAATCAAGGAAGAGACCATCAAGCATAGAGATATCAGAAGCATAAAAAGAGCTTCTTTCCTTCACTTCAAAAATCTGTATAGTGAAGAGGAGGGTCTGGAGTATAATCCAAATCTGGTGGATGAGGTGCCCTCTCTGATTTCCCCTAGAAAGAATCAGCATTTGGAAGCAGAAGTCTCTAATATTGAAATAAAAAATGCCCTCTTTGCAATGGAGCCAGATAAGGCCCCAGGTCCTGATGGTTTTACTGCCAGATTCCTTCAGTCCTGTTGGCAGATTGTGGAAAAATAATTATGCAAAATGGTTCGGAAATCACAAGACTGCCAGAAAATTGGGGGAAGCACCAATTCGGCGTTCCTTGCCCTCATCCCCAAGGAGAAAGGCGCCAACACCTTCAACAGATTTCGACCTATCTCCCTTTGCAATATAGGATACAAACTGATAACAAAAGTGATAGCAAACAGATTGAAATCCATCCTTCCAGCCATCATTCCGGAGAATCAGGGAGGTTTTATACAGGGAAGACAAATTGTTGACAACTTTATTCTGGTCCAAGAGGCGATCCATTCAAGTCAGATCCGAAAAGAGAAAGGAATGGTCGTCAAATTAGATCTAGAAAATGCCTTCGACAGGGTGAGACATAGATTCCTGATGGATGTTTTGCACAAATTTGGTTTTGGCTCCAAATTCATTAACTAGATTCAGGCTTGTATAAGTGAGCCTTGGATAGCTCCTTTGGTGAATGGGAGGGCCGCTGATTTCTTTAAAGCTTCTCAAGGACTGAGGCAAGGGTGCCGGCTTTCTCCCCTGCTCTTTGTTCTCCAAGCTTCTGTTCTCAGCTTCCTCTTGAATAAGAAGCAGCAGGAACAAGAGATTATGTGCTTGAATATAGCAAGAGGTGTCAAAAATATAAATCATGCGCTATTTGCTGATGATTCCCTCTTGCCGGGTGCAACCACTGTGCTCTCGGCTAAAAGATTTAAAGGTGTGGTGGATGATTTTTGTGAAGTCTCAGGAAGAAAACTCAATAATGGCAAATGTCATATCTTCTTCTAGAACACTACAGTCAGCACTCTCAAAGCCATCTCCTGTTGTTTTGGCTTCGCTGCCTCCTCTACTTGTTCTTCCTTCAAGTATCTAGGGCTTCCCATTTTTCAAAAATGTGCCCTCAGCAGAGACTGGCTACCTCTGCTGGAAAAATTCAAATCAAAGATCCAATCCTGGGGATACAATTGGCTTAACTTGGCAGGAAAGACAGTGCTCATAAAAGCTGTATTAAACAGTCTTCCCATTTATCAGTTTGCTGTTATGCTAGCTCCAATTGGCACACTTAGGAAAATGGAGGAACACATCAGAAATTTCTTTTGGAAAGGTGGAAAATCAAATGAGAAGGAAATCCCTTTAATTAGTTGGGATAAAATCTCCATGCCCAGAATGGAAGGCGGCTTGAATTTCAAGAGTATAAGTACACAAAATGTGGCGATGGGTGCAAAGCTGTTATGGAGGATAATTGCCCCAAATCCGGGATGGGCACAACTAGTGCTGTGGAAAAAATACTATAGAGGGCAAAGGAAGCGATGTCTAGACAACCCCAAATCCAACACTGGTTCGATGATCCACAAACTCTAAAGCAACTTCTTTAATTAACCTCAATGCGCACTGGATTCCTGGTAATGGTAAACACTTCAAAATTTCAGAGGATCGTATCATGGACAACGATCCCCTAGCAGTTGACCGATCACTGTATGTGCTGCGAGATTGGATGACCAGAGCGGGCTTCGTAACTCTGTGGGACATTTCTCAATGGGAGTGTCTGCTCAACTTAGTGTTCCTAAATTGATGTCATAAATTGTCAACCAGGGCTAGTAAACTGTTGAAGTGAAGTGCACTATATGTGCCTAGGTATCTGTTTCTCACTACGTTGCGTTTAGTGTTTTTTCAATGTTTTTGGTTTTGTGTTTTTATTCTAAGAGGAAAAGAACTAAGTGTTGGTAAAGAGAAGTTGTTGGTCACACTAAAACAGAGCAAAACCTATTCTAAACTATGTATGGCACTTGAGAACATAAAATGCAAAACTTTAACAAGAAAAATAACTCATAACATGAATTCAATAACTCATAACATGAACTCAGTCCAATTCATTCATTAGAAATATGTTGGAATAACTTGAGAAAATGATAAGTTTAATGCAATGAGGTTCTTCTAAGTAAACAACAACTTACAATATCACAAAAATCTCATCCATGGTTAGAAATTTGTTGGAACACAATTGGAAAAGATTATTTGTAGCATAGTAAGGAACCCTACTCTAAATTAACTTATGACACTAAAATTAATCCATTCTGCAACTCAAATTGTCACTACTAAGCCTCATTCAAAAGTTATAAATCTTTTGGAATAGTTTTGGAAAAAGGCTATTTGTAAAATTATAAGAGATTGCAGAACAGTCAAGACCTTGAACTGATATCACTAATTCCTATCCATATGATGATGTGTTGGAAGAGATTAATAACAAGAGTAGTTTGTAAATAATGAAGGCCTTGAAGTCTAATAGAACAAAACTAGCATACAAATAACTAATGAAACTTGAAATACATTAAACAGAACTGAACAAGAATGCAATCAATCAAACTTGGAATACAGTAAACAGAATTGAACTAGAGTGCCATTAACCTCCGGAGTATTACAACTGAACTAAAATGCAACTACTCTCTAAAATACTACAGCGATATCTCATTCAGGGTTAGTGATATTTTGGAACAATTCGTAAGAACGAGACTAGCTGTAACATTTGATGTGAATGAGCATAAAAACATAAAGTTTAGAAAACTACTTGAATTAGGAATGAAACAAGGCTAAAGTTACTTATCTAAACAGTATGCACAGAGCTTCTCGGGCAGTAGGGGCCCTCTACCACTGGATTAGCACACAAATCTACTTAACATTGCTTCAGATCTGGTATTAAAGTTTCTCTTCTTTCATTGAAGGAAAAATACTTCAAAAACAGAGTATTACGGTCTTTTGAGATCTAACCACAAAACATCAATCTAGCTAACTGTCTTTCGGTCTCCCGAGTCATTCTTATAAAATAAATACATAACTACCCTTGAGAGGAAATAGGGATAAGCGTCTTTCACAATTAAAATCAAATTAGAACTCTTGTGGAAGCCTCGTACTCTTGCTGGAGACATCTGTAGAGTCCCTGTCCTAGTAGGAATCTGCTTCTTAGTTTTGATCTCTTCCACGTGCATAACCACTTGTAGATTCTTGCTCAGACTTCGTAGAGAGCAAGAAATGATGGGGAAGTGTTGTGGAATTCAACCATATGTGTTTTTTCTTGAAGTGACACCTGTAACCTGTGAGAACACGAAGATAGCTACGGAATAGGCGACTAGCTACAGAATGGCTGCATTCTGTAGCTGAGTCTAGTAAAAAATTACTACAACAACAAAACCACGAAAATATAGCAAGTCAGTCATTGTATACATTCCTGAAGTGACTTTAATTAATCCTATTGATAATTTAAGCTTGTAATTGATAAGGGACAAAGGAAATGAAGTGAAATTGGGTGAAAGAAAAGGACATCTTTGGGGCTCAACATACCCCCACTGCAAAGCTTTTGCATGTCCTCATGCAATCAATTCATGTATTCTGAGACTTCTGCTAGGACATCTAGGCTCCTTCTTGTGCTTTGCCTAATATTCAATGGCCTTCTAGGCTTCCTTATGACCAACTTGAATCTCAAATTTATAAGTGCTCTGCTCAACTTTTTGTTTTTCTTATTCATTTTCTCACTAGCCTTGTACAATTTTTCCATTTGTAGAGAGAGAGTTGTATTCATATCACTTTTCAGCTTAACCTGCTCCCTTAAAATTTCATTTTCATTCTTTATATGCCTGTTGAGTACTTCTAATTCATATTTGTCTCTTCTTAGTACATCAATTGCAGATTTTGGTGGGCTAGGAGTTCTTCCTCTACTTCCTGAGGCTCTCTTTTCTAATGACTCAACATAATTATAGATTTGTTGTTGTGTTGGGTCTATCTCTGGAGTTCCTTCATCAAGATCCTCTTCGTATTGGTACTCAGGTGATTTAGCAGTTGGTGTCTCTTCATCCTCAATGTTTATGATTCCCGTTTGTCTAATCTCTATTTTATTCAATATACCTCTAAGCCTGTGGCTTCATCTTGGTTGAGATGGTCCTTCACATTTCTCCTTGGCATACCTTCTTATCATCTTCTCATTTTTAAGTTGTTTCTTAATTTCAGCCAATTTCTCAGAAATTATCTCCTCATTGTCCTCTTGTATAGACTTACCAGTTTTAGTTTCAATAGATTTGGAAATTTTCTTTCTCCTGCTTCTTCTTGTAAGTTTGCCTTCAGATGGAGATTCCTTGGGTTCTTCAAAGTGATTCCTCACTAGAAACTCATCCCAATTGTCTCCCACCTTTCTTAAATGATGTTCAATTAGGATTTTAACTAGGCCATGGTGGTACAAAGTGGTTTCCAGGAATTGAACCCTCTTTTGAACATTAGAGGCCATTCTCTTCAGACTATGAAGTAGGAAAAATGGTAAATTGATTTCTTCATCTAAGAAATGCATCATTAGCCGTATATGATACACATATAGGGTACCAAACATTCCCTCACAAGTTATAAACTTTTCAAAATGAGCAACATATTCCGCCATTTATTCTTCAGTGCTAAGCTAGGAATGCCTTTATTAAAAATGGAAATATCCATACCTGGTATTTTGAGCATTTGCCTCCATGCCTCATTATGAAATTCCCTATTTTTGAACCATCGTTCACCTTGCCTGGGTAATTCCGCTGCTTCTGCAATGAAAGATTCTGTAATAGTGAATTTAACAGCTCCTATTTCAACTTCGGCTCCATTGAAGGACCGTGCAAATGTCTTAGTTACCTCTTTATGAAAACCATTGAATTTTTCCAAAAATTGTAACCACCCAGCCTGCTGTAGCATTTCTCTAATCTGTGGGTAACCCTCTAAGTATTTGGTTCCGACTAGTTCAGACCTTACTATGAGACCCATGGCTTCTTTTCTCAACCTTCAATTTACTGCTCTTCTATCCACGGTGAAAATGGTTGTTAGAGAGTTGTTTTTACCCCAAAGGTGCTTTCTCTGTTTATGCAGTAGGAATTAGCTACGAAAGGATGACATGAAGAGGTTATAGAATGAGTGAAATATGGTGAGGGTGATTCACATGAATTAATGAGTTTGAGAGCCATCATGGAAGAAAAGACCGCGGAAACATTCTCGTGAGAAATTCAAAATCATCACTGAATACTTTGGGCTAGTGACGTGACCGAATAGGTCACTTCAGTACTTAACCGTTAAGTTTTAAATGATGATTTGAAATGGTGGAATGGAAGGGATTTTGTCCAAATTTTTTATGATAGGTTTAATAGGCATGATCAACACGAACAATCAAAACAATTTTTTGAATCATACATGACTTAACTATACTATAACTTTCATATTCTGTCATCATAATAATTTCACAACTTTACCTTTGCATTTCCTTTAATTTTTGTGGTTTTGATATGCTTTGTCCTCCTTTTAAAATCATTGATTCTTCAGTCTTCATAATCCCTTTGATTTTTCTTGTTGACATAGGTGTGCAGGGTCAATTTGCTGCTAAACAAGTGGTTGCTGGATAATTGCATTCAGGATATCTGGCTGCAGAGTGTCTAGCTGGCTGCAGAATATACCTGTAGGAGCTTTGAAACATGGGATGGAATGTTGTATGAAGTGAATTAGAATGAACCATGAAATATGGTGTAATGGAGCATGAGTGAAGTTAAATGAAATGGATTATAAATGTAAAGTGGAGTGAAATATGAAAAGTGGTCTGCAACTTATGATTTGTAATATTCAATTGCAGAAAGAGATCAAATTTTAAAAATATGAGATGAAAATGAGGTGGACCATGGAATGGAGTGAATGAGGTATGGATGAGTGGAGTGAATGAAATATGAATGAATGGAGTGAATGAAATATGAATGAAGTGAGACATGATGGAGTGAGACTTATGATTTTGTGATAGGCTGCCACAGAAAAAGAATTTGAAAAGCTAAAGTGTCAGAAGGATTCTGATTTTCACTTTATCTTTTCTGTATAAACATGCTAATCAGTGATTATTTTTCATGTTTATACTTTATTTTTATTTTTATTTATTTTTTTTCATTTGAATTCAGAAAATTTAGCTAAGTTGATGAAGAAGAAAAATTCTTCTTCATTAACTTCACATCACTGTTTTCTTGGAATCTCTTGACAAATTCTTCTTTTGAAAGTGGCTTATGATACAACTTCAATCTATGACCATTTACAAGAAAAGTGACCTTCTCTTCATCTATTGCCTGATTTTTATTGCTCCATTTTCAAAAAAATTTCATAAATTTCATATGGCCCAAGCCGATGTGCTTGGAATTTACCTTGAAAATATTTGAACTTTGAATCAAACAAGAGGGCCCAGTCACCTTCTTTGAATTTCTTTTCCTTAATGTACTTATCATGCCATCTAGTCCTTTGTTGTTGGACTATATTTGTTCTCTGGACTGCATCCTGTCTGATCTCATCCAATTCATTAATCTGCTCCAATATGTGCTTTTGTGCTTCTGTTAGATCAAGTCCTAGCTGGACTGCCATTTTAAAAGTTTGAATCTGAAACTCTATGGGAAACAAGACTTGTTTTCCATAAACAAGTTCATAAGGGGTATGACCTGTTGTGCTTCTCCATGTAGTCCTATAGGCCCATAAGGCTTCAGGAAGCATGTCTGTCCAATCTCTTCTATGTAAATGAACAGTCTTTGTTAGGATCCCTTCAATGACCTTATTGGTAGATTCCACTTGGCCATTTTCTTGTGGATGATAGGGAGTGGATTTTCTGTGTCTGATTTTGTACTTCTCTACCATTTGTTCCACCAAATTTGATGTGAATTGAGCTCCTTGATCTGTAACAATTTCTCTTGGGACACCAAAGCGGTCAAAATATCCTCAATAAAATTAACGACGGTCTGCTTGATGGCAATGTGGCTTGGCTTCTACCCATTTGGTAACATAATCAGTACAAACCAATATATACTTCTTTTGCTTAGATGGTGGATTAATAGGTCCAATGAAATCTAAAGCCCATTTTTCAAAGGGTTCAATGAGTACCTGTGTTTGCAATGGCATTTCATTTGAAAGGGTAGGTTTCCCTACCCTTTGGCAGCTGTCACACCTTTTGACATATTGTTTTGCATCTTTGAAGAGGGAAGGCCAATAATATCCTAAAGAGAGGATTTTATAGGCCGTCCTTTTGTCTGCAAAGTGTCCGCCGCATGGTTCATCATGACATGCCTTAAGGATATCAGGCATCTCATCTTCCCTGACACATCTCTCCTAATGAGCCCCAATAGTAAATCTGGACTGTTTTGTATAACTCATTAGCAACCCATGAATATTTTGCAGCATCATAAATGATCTTTCTTTTTTGTCTCTTGCATTCATTATTGAAGGAAATTTCCGTGAAACTAAATAATTAGCAATGTCATCGGAAACCAAAGAGTTTGTTAGAAATTGCAAAAGATATTCATCGAGGAATTGATCTTCCGTGGGGTGTTGTCTTTGATGTTTTGGAGTCTAGATGGGAAATCGGCTTCTGTGTTTGGTTTTCCGGAGACCTATCTAGAATGGTAATGTTGAATTCCTGTAAAAGAAATAACCATCTTATGACTCTTCCATTAGTAATTGATTTTTTCATTAGATATTTAATTGCAGAGTGATTTGTGTGAACAAAAGTTTCATAACCTGTTATATAGTGTCTGAATTTATTTATGGCATGAACAACAGCTAAGAACTCTTTTTCAGTTACAGTATAGTTTAACTTTGAAGGATTCAAATTTTTACTGGTATAGTAGATGGCATAAGGAATCGGGTCTTTTTGTCCCAATACTGCTCCTAAAGCTGTATCTAAGGCATCTGTTGAATTATGAAAAGGTAATTTCCAGTTAGGTCCCATTAAAATAGGTGCTTCAAAGATTTTTGTTTATAGGGTCTCAAAGGCTAACTGGTAATCAAGATTCCACTTGAATTCACAATCCTTGGTAAGTAATTTGAAAAGTGGAGACGCTATCTTAGTGAAGTTTTCTATAAACCTTCAATAATATCCTGTAAATCCTAGAAAACTCCTAACATCTCTTTGACAACTTGGAACAGATAAGTTAGATATGACTTCAACTTTTGACTCATCAACTCTAATCCCATCCCCTGAAATATGATGCCCCAAAACAATTCCTTCAATAAACATCATAAAACACTTTTCATGACTTAGTGAAAGATTTGCTTCTTTACATCTCTTTAAGAATTTTTCCAAGTTTTCTAAAGCTTCTTCAAATGTGTTTCCATAAACTGTGAAATCATTCATATATACCTCTACACAATCATGTATTAGATCTGAAAAAATTCCTAGTACTACCCTTTGAAATATTGCGGGTGCATTGCATAGTCCAAATGGCAATACTCGATAAGCATAGGTACCCCAAGGATAGGTAAATGTGGTTTTACCTTGATCTTCCAGTGCTACTTGGATTTGATTATAACCACTAAACCCATCTAAGAATGAGAAGTACTTTTTTCCAGCTAATGTATCTAACACCCGATCTATGAAAGGTAAGGGAAAATGATATTTAAGAGTAGCTTTGTTTAATTCCTGGTAGTCAATACATACCCTCCATTTACCATTTTTATTTGGCACAATTACCAAAGGAGAAACCCACTAACTATCTGAAATGGGATAGATAAAGTTGACATTCAACAATTTCTGCAATTCTTCTTTAACAATCTCCCTAAGATTTGGATTCATCCGTCTTTGAGTTTGTTTGATTGGTTTACAATTTTCCTCTATGTAGATGTGATGAGTGCAAGTCTTGGGGCTTATCCCCTTCATATCAGTGTACTCCCATGCATATGCAGAAGAATGTCTCTGTAAGATCTTGACTAGCTCTTCTTGTTGAGATTTCTCTAGGTTCTTGTTTATGTTTAAAGTTTTTCCTGGAAATATCTCAGTTGTAGAGCTACCAAATTTATCCATGGAATAGAGAGACATCTGCCTTGATGACAAAAACTCAATGTTGGATTCTTCTTGAAATTGTTCATTTTTATATTCCGAAGAGGATTCAAAGTTTTCTAAGGTATTCAAAATCTAGCTATCTTCACTAATTTATGAAATTGTGAAGAGAGGTTGTAAGTATTCTTCATCCTCTATCCATTGAGTATCATCTAATTCTGTAATTGTTCTTGCCGGAGGATACAAGGTAAATTTATTGGTTGAACTACCATCAGAGATGTACATATCACCAGATCTACAACTAATGAAAGCATCAGCTGTAGCTAACCAAGGTCTTCCTAATATAATAGGATGTCCTCCTAGATTATTCTTAGGAGTTAGGATCATAAAATCCACAGGATACTCCGAAGAATCTAGGGACACTGGAATGTCTTCTATTACCCCATCAGGTTTGATCATAGATCTGTCTACTAATTGTAATAATGTGGGTGTAAAAATAAGATTAGGAAGTTTTAGTTTATCCATGATTTGTCTACGCATGATATTGATTGCTGCTCCTAAATAAATAAGTTTGTTTTGGATCTCAGTTCCATTGATGTGTATTTTAACAATTGGATTTTCTGGATCTAGATACTTTGGAATGACAATCTTACCCATCATGATATCTGCTATTTTTCCTACCAGTTGAATTTTCTTTGTATCTCTTATTCTTTTTCCTGTTTTCTTCATGCTCAACTCCTTTATTGTCTTTGCTAAGATTGGAATTTCCTTGATAGCTTGCAATAATGGGATATTAATACAAACATTTCTCAGCTCATCTATGAAATCATAATTAGGCACCATAATTTATTTTTCTACACCCCTATCAATTTGTAATCTTTCTGGAAAGGGAGGTGTAGAAGTGGATGTTGATGGCTGCTCTAATATAGGAGTTGAAATTATTGGTTCTTTTTGTTTTGATTTTTCAATGTTTGGGTCTTGGAAAGGTGTGTTCTCTTCAAGACTTTTATTCACCAGTAGAGAATCTTCCTCAGAGTTGTTTTGCTCTTGTATGATTACAGAAGGTTTCTTCTTTTCAAGTATTCTTCCAGACCTAAGTTGAACATCACTAAGGTCTAAATGAGTAATCAAATAAGTTGGAAACTGTTGGCCTTCTATCATGTATGTGTTCTGAGGATTTTTATTGTTGGGGTTTGGTATGGGTTGGGCAGGGAACTGATTTTTTTTCTGAGGAAATGGTAATGGAAGTGGTGAATTTTGAGGATTCTGTTGAAAATTTTGTTGAGGAGGGAAATGTGGATATGGTGGATAGGATGGTGGATATTGATAGTACTGAGAGTATCTTCCATAGGTATTTTGTGCTCCTTGTGCCCAAGTTTGAGATTGATTCTGGAATTGGGGCCAAGGTTGCTGCCAAGAATTCCAATTTGGTGGGGGTTGATTATACAACTAATCATGGAATCCTTGTGTTTGAGGTCCTTGCCAAGGCCTTCTAGAGACAAAATTGAGAGATTATGTGGAATTTGTAGGGATTTCTTCTTGAAAGACATCTTTAAGACGAGGAAGTGAAGAAAAACTCTTGGTCTCATGTTTTTCTAAACAAATTACACAAGTCTCTACTACTTTTGCATCCAAAGGACATTCTCTCAAGGCATGCTTCTTTCTACATTTGGGACAAAAGATTGCTAAGGCATCAGATTCAGTTTTTTGCTTGTTTTGTAACTTAAGGGTGTCTATTTGTTCACTAAGACTCCCTAAAATATCAGATTTAAATTCATCAAGCATATGTCCTATTTCTGCCCTACTTACTGTCCCAGAAGCAGACTTACTTGCCCTTGCAAGAGCAGAGTCTCTTGGTCCTTTTACAGTTTTAGATTTCCCTCTTGAAAGGTTGATACATAATTCAGCTATTTCAGGTAATGTGAGCTGAGATATATCCCATTTTCCCATAATGTTAAGGATATCTAACCATTCATCCCTAATTGTCTTCAACAAGAGAGCTTTCAAAGTATCTTGGTCTAAGTTTTCCATTTTTGCCCTCTTGATGTTATAGTTAAACCTCTCCAACAAATCTTCCAAATTTTCATCCTCTTTTTGTAACATTTTAAACACTTCCTCCTTATGGTTGACTGGCATACAGTAATCCAAATACCTCTCTAGAAATGTCTGTTTCATGTCTTCCCATGTCCTAATAGAACTGTTGATCAAACTCATAAACCATTTTAATTCTGCTCCTTTCAATGTTGAAGGGAACAGTTTAAGTTTTTGGGCATCTTGCAAATAATCATAGGTTCTACATAGGACTTCAAATTCAAATAGGAAGGTTTCAGGATCTTCAGTTTTGAGTCCATAAAAGTTTGGAAGGACAGAGGGTGAAATGTTTTTCATAGTTGCATTGGTTTCTTCATCTACTATAGGAAACCCAAAAGAGCTTCCCATTTCCCTTCTACCTCTACCTATGCCTCCTTCTTCACCTCTACCTCCTTCTCCTTCTGCACCTCTACCTCCTTCTCCTCTACCTCTACCTCTACCCCCTCCAAATAGTGTGTGTTCTCCATTAAAGACTCCTCCTCCCCCTTCTTCTGCCATAGTTGATTCTTCTGTGGAAGTTAAAAAGTTTATGTCCCTAGCAGGGGTCCCAGAATCTTTTTCTAAGACAGGTTCAGTGGATGAAGTGGAAGGTCTTTCTAATGGAATATCTGATCTTAAGTTCTTTGGAAGTCTAGGATCAATAAAGGATGGAATGTGGGTTTGAGTAGGGGGTGTGCTGGTTTTTGGTCTTGGTGAAACAAGTGGTGTTCTAGGAATCAAGTTTATGCTTCTTATGAATCTACTGCTTGAGTCTCTTTCTTTACGCATATCATTATTTTTGGGAGATAAGAAACAAGGCTACCTAGTTACACTTCCCCGGCAACGGTGCCAAAATGTCTGCTCAACTTAGTGTTCCTAAATTGATGTCATAAATTGTCAACCAGGGCTAGTAAAATGTTGAAGTGAAGTGCACTATATGTGCCTAGGTATCTGTTTCTCACTACGTTGTGTTTAGTGTTTTTTCAATGTTTTTGGTTTTGTGTTTTTATTCTAAGAGGAAAAGAACTAAGTGTTGGTAAGGAGAAGTTGTTGGTCACACTAAAATAGAGAAAAACCTATTCTAAACTATGTATGGCACTTGAGAACAGAAAATGCAAAACTTTAACAAGAAAAATAACTCATAGCAAGAACTAAATAACTCATAACATGAACTCAATCCAATTCATTCATTAGAAATATGATGGAATAACTTGATAAAAGGATAATTTTAATGCAATGAGGTTCTTCTAAGTAAACAACAACTTACAATATCTCAAAAATCTCATCCATGGTTAGAAATTTGTTGGAACACAATTGGAAAAGATTATTTGTAGCATAGTAAGGAACCCTACTCTAAATTAACTTATGACACTGAAATTAATCCATTCTGCAACTCAAATTGTCACTACTAAGCCTCATTCGAAAATTAGAAATCTTTTGGAATAGTTTTGGAAAAAGGCTATTTGTAAAATTATAAGAGATTGCAGAACAGTCAAGACCTTGAACTGATATCATTAATTCCTGTCCATATGATGATGTGTTGGAAGAGATTAATAACAAGAGTAGTTTGTAAATAATGAAGGCCTTGAAGTCTAATAGAACAAAACTAGCATACAACTAACTAATGAAACCTGAAATACATTAAACAGAACTGAACAAGAATGCAATCAATCAAACTTGGAATACAGTAAACATAATTGAACTAGAGTGCCATTAACCTCCCGAGTATTACAACTGAACTAAAATGCAACTACTCTCTAAAATACTACAGCTATATCTCATTCAGGGTTAGTAATATTTTGGAACAATTCGTAAGAACGAGACTAGCTGTAACATTTGATGTGAATGAGCATAAAAACATAAAGTTTAGAAAACTACTTGAATTAGGAATGAAACAAGGCTAAAGTTACTTATCTAAACAGTATGCACAGAGCTTCTCGGGCAGTAGGGGCCCTCTACCACTGGATTAGCACACAAATCTACTTAAGATTGCTTCAGATCTGGTATTAAAGTTGCTCTTCTTTCATTAAAGGAAAAATACTTCAAAAACAGAGTATTACGATTTTTTGAGATCTAACCACAAAACATCAATCTAGCTAACTGTCTCTCGGTCTCCCGAGTCATTCTTATAAAAGAAATACATAACTACCCTTGAGAGGAAATAGGGATAAGTGTCTTTCCTAATTAAAATCAAATTAGAACTCTTGTGGAAGCCTCATACTCTTGCTGTAGACATCTGTAGAGTCCCTGTCCTAGTAGGAATCTGCTTCTTAGTTTTGATCTCTTCCACGTGCATAACCACCTGTATATTCTTGCTCAGACTTTGTAGAGAGCAAGAAATGATGGGGAAGTGTTGTGGAATTCAACCATATGTGTTTTTCCTTGAAGTGACACCTGTAACCTGTGAGAACATGAAGATAGCTGCGGAATAGGCGACTAGCTACAGAATGGCTGCATTCTGTAGCTGAATCTAGTCAAAAATTACTACAACAACAAAACCACAAAAATATAGCAAGTCAATCATTGTATACATTCATAAAGTGACTTTAATTAATCCTATTGATCATTTAAGCTTGTAATTGATAAGGGACAAAGGAAATGAAGTGAAATTGGGTGAAAGAAAGGGACATCTTTGGGGCTCAACAGGGAGGATGGCGTTTGGCAGAGTTGGGTGAAGTTTGAGATGCCACAAAATCTGACTAATGAATGCGCAATTTTCTTTGCCCACCTAAAAGGCAAGGCCCCTATAAACAGCAGGAAACCAGACACCCGTGGCTGGGGATCGACTCCAGGGTGTTATACTGTCTCGCAGGGCTACAAGCAGCTGTTAATTCACCCTCACATCCCTCCTGATCTGGAGCCTTGGAAGGGGATTTGGTTACAGACTTCCATCCCAAAAATAGATATATTCTGCTGGCTCCTTTGTCATAAGAAAATTTTAACTGATGACAGGCTTCAAAAAAGAGGTTATCATGGGCCTTCTAGATGTACGCTGTGTGGTGAAAATGAAGAAAACGCCACCCATCTGATGCTGAATTGTAAGTTTGTTGCAGAGATATGGCAAGCGCTCTTAGGCCTATGGAGTATTGATTTCGCTTTCCCCATTAACATCTCTGACCTGTTCTCAAAATGGATGCTCAAGTACCCTGGAGACACTCCTAAAAACAAACATATCAAGGCTGCCTGGATCGCTCTCCCTAAAATAATCTGTTGGCAAATATGGCTTGAAAGAAATCAGAGGATCTTCAGAGACAAAAAGCATGATATCAAGATAGTCTTGGTTAAGATAAAAAGTCAGTTAAAAGAAAGCTTTGGAGATCAGTTGGATGGGACAGATCTAAGTGAGCAAGATTCTGAATGGAGTGCTATCTTTGACCTTCATTTTAGTGTCATAGAAAGGCCTCCCACTCCCCTAAAAGACTGGAAAATCAGAGTCAACGAAATAGAATTCACTGAGTTTATCACAAAGCAGTCAAGAACCGCCCTCTTATTTGATGGGGCAGCCAAAGGAAACCCAGGAAACTCAGGAGCAGGCGGAGTTGTAGAAAATGCTGAAGGTAGAACTGAGTTCAGATATGCCTGGGGTGTGGGACATAACACTAGCATCCAAGCCGAAGCGCTGGCTCTTCTCCAGGGTCTCAAGAAACTCAAATTTCTTGGTATCAAAGAAGCAAATGTTTTTGGAGACTCCCAGTCCATAATTAAATCCATAGTGGACAGTTCCTCACCTTCAAATTTAAGATTATCAAGATTGATGACTAGAATTAGATTACTGTCGAATTCCTTTCAGAGTTTGAATTTCTTCCACGTAAAGAGAGAAAACAACAAAGATGTTGATCCGGAAGCCAAAAAAGTTGTCGTCCTATTCCTCGGAGTCCTCTTAAGAGATAGAGACAAAGGCTGGGATCCCATCCCTTAATTTTCTGGTTATTATGTTTTACTGTCTATTATTGAAGCAGTTTGTTTGTATTTACAAATTTGGGAAGACTGCAGAGACCGGTCCTATTATTGCTTGTAAAAATCGCAGGCTTATAAGTGTATGGGCCATTTGTCCCTGGCCGGAGAGAAAATCTGGGCATTGCCCTTGCATCTTGTAATCTGAATTGATGCATTCAAGCCAGGAAATTAATACATCACACTAACCGTTTCTGTCAAAAAAAAAAAAAAAGTTTTGAAATAATAAGTAGGATAAATAAATCTATCACTGTAACTGTTTGTAAATTTTCACATAAAGAACATGTATTATTTGCCACTTGTTGTAGATTGTTTTGATAACCTTGTGAAATCCCAAGTGTTTTCGAAGCTCGATTTGAGACATGGGTATTATCAGGTGTAGATAGTAGAGGGCGATGAGAAGAAGACCGTGATAGTGACGAAATATGGGAGCTTTGAGTTTCTTGTCATGTCATTCGGGTTGTGCAATGCTCCTGCTACATTTTTCACATTGAGGAACAATGTTTTCCATCCATTCCTGGATACATTTGTAATTGTATACTTGGATGACATCGTGGTGTTTAGTGATAACGTGGAGGATTGTCAGAAGAACTTGGCTTTGATATTTGAGGCACTAATGAAGAATCAGTGGTTCTTAAAGAAGTCAAAGTGTATGTTCGCACAGACCGAGATTTTGTTCCTTAGACACATAGTGGGTCAAGGTCACATATGGATGGAGCTGAGCAGGGTGCAAGCGATTGGGGACTATGTTGAACCGAAGAATGTTGATGATATGAGAGTCTTCTTGGGGATGAACAACTAGCAGTGGAATTTTGTAGAGGGGTATTCCAAGGTGACAGAGCCATTGGAAGGCCTTTTGAAGAAATATAAGTGATGGAATTGGACAGAGAAGTGTCATGTATCATTTGAATAATTGAAGAGGAGGATGGTGACAACACCGATATTAAAGCTATCTATCGTTGAGAGACCGTTTGAGGTTCACATAGATGCTTCTAATTTTACAATTGGGGGAGTACTCATGCAAGATGGGAATCTGGTGGCATATGAGAGTCGAAAGTTACAGGATAGAGAGCGACGATATCTGGTTCATGAGAAGGAGATGCCTACTATCATCCACTATTTACAGATATGGAGGAATTACTTTATTGGAAAGTCTTTGTTGTCAAGACTAACAACATTTCAACGAGTTATTTAGCATCCCAACTGAAGTTGTCAGCGAAACAAGCTCGTTGGTAGGACTTCTTGGCATAGTTTGACATGACTATTGAATACATGTTGGGTAGACTCAATGCAGTTGCAGATGCCCTCAGTAGGAAGGGATAGTTAGTTTCACTTGGGGAGGAAGAAGAATGTGTTGAACATAGTAGGAGTCGAGTTAACATGATCTATGAGATGCAAAGTAGACTTCATGCTAGTGTGGAGACAGATTCAGGCGAAGAGCATTCTAAAGTAGGTGAAGGAGGGGAAGACTCAAGATTTTTTCCTATGAGATGGACTCTTTTTATATGGGAACCGACTCTATATTTTGAAGTCATATTGATTTAGGAGGCACCTCTTGAAGGTGTGCCACGATTATCCATGGGTTGGCCACCCATGGCAACATCGTCCTTTGGAATTTTTAGAGAGGGGATACTCTTGGGAGAAGACGAGGGAAGATGTGGAGGAGTATGTAAATACACTCATAATTTGTCAGTAGGACAAATCATATAACTAGAGACAGGGAGAATTGTTGCAGCCTTTGTCGATTCAAGATAAATCTTGGATGGGTGTTTCGATGGACTTCATCACTCAGTTACCACAGGTGCAGGGCTATAATGGGATTATGGTTATTGTGGACCGTTTTCCAAGTATGTCATCTTCATTCTGAAGAAGATACCTTGTGGATCCAAGAATACTACTGATATATTCTTCAAAAATGTTGTGAAGTTTTAGGGAGTCCCATTGAGTATCATGTCAGACCGAGATTCACATTTTACAAGTAGATTTTGGACAAATTTTTTGAAGTTGGTTGGGACAGAGTTGTTGTAGAGTTTGAGTTACCATCTGTAGAAATATAGGCAAACTAAACGAATTAATGCACTTCTAGAGGACTACTTGCGACATTATGTGAGGGCTGATCAGAAAAACTGGCCTGAACTATTGGATGTGGCTTAGTTTAACTACAATTTGTAGAAGAGGTCTGCAACCGGGTACAATCCATTTGATTTGGTCAATGGATAGATGTTAGTTTCTCCACAAACTATGCTACCAAGAGGATTATTTAGGAGTCCACATGCGAATAGATTCTTGACAACATGGGAGGAGTATTTGGAGTTAGCACGAGTGCACCTACATGGTGCTAGAAGGAGAATGAAGAAATTGGCAGATAAGGATAGACATGACACACACTTTGATGTTAGGGACATGGTCTTATTAAGGATTACTAGAGATCAATTTCAGCCACTGAAAGGGACGGCGATATATTTGACGAGGAAGAATGAAGGGCCATTCCGGGTGAAGAAGCGAGTTGGTGAAGTTGCTTATGAGTAGTACATTTCGAACCACATGCGTTCGAAGAATCCTGTGTTCCATATGGGTCAACTAAAGAGATGTAGGCTTGATGAACATCATTCTGAGAGGAAAGCACCACCGAAAGGACAAACCATGATTGTGGATGCTGACTTGGGGATATTATTAGTTGGTGATCTGATTTTGGGAAGGGACCTAATCCTCATTACTTTTGCTAGTGAAGTCTGGGGTGAAAACAGTTGCCCAGATCCTATGGTTGATTACTTTTTGAAGTTATTTAGCCGGTATAACCTTTTGGTTGTTGTCCCATCCTTGATGCAACCTACTTGGAATAATGGCACGATTTTATTTCGTTTTTCTTTCGGAACTAAGGCATAACATATTGATCCAGAAACTCTGAGGTGTTCAACTTGAGGTTTGAAACCAAACCATGCTTCATAAGGTGTGATTTCGTCTAAAGAAGTAGTTGGAGATTTGTTCCTTAAGTAGACAATTGTATGGATTGCTTTTTCCCAATATATAGGACTTAAATTTTTGAAATTTGACATAGATCTCGCCATTCCTAACAAGGTGCGATTCATTCTTTCTACTACTCCATTTTGCTGTGGAGTGTAGAAATTTGTAAGATGTCGTTTTATACCATTATCCCTGCAATACATTTGGAATTCATTAGAAGTGAATTATCCTCCATTGTCTGTTATAAGAGTGCCAATCTTCTCTTTGACTTCATTTTCAACAAGATAGTGAAAAGTTTAAAATTTTTCAAATGCTTCTGACTTTTGCTTCAAAAAATATACACAAGTCATCCTACTAAAATCATCAAAAAAGAGTAAGAAATATCTGCATCCTCCTAGTGAAGTTTGTAAGGGTCCACAAATGTCACTGTGAACCAATTGCAAACGTCTGTTTGCTCGCTACGAACATGTTGGAAAATTCTCTTGATTTTTTTTTTCCATAAATGCAAGCTTCACATTTTGCATTTTCCTTTTTGAAGGTTGGAAGTCCCTTAACCATTCCTTGTTTTTTCAATTGAGAGAGACTTTCAAAATTTAGATGTCCATATTTGACATGCCACAATCTTATAGGTGAAATTTTTGTACTTGATGTTCCTTCAAAGTCATAATTCCTCGGAATAACTATCCCTTTCATCCTTAACAGTTTCCCATTGTCATAACCTGTCATTATTGTTTTCATTCTCTCGTTGACTGAGTTGATTTTAATAAAGCCATCTTCCATAATCACTTGATGTCCTGCTTGTCGAATCGTGACTAAAGACAACAAATTTTTCTTAAATGTTGGTACATGCCATACATTTGAAATCATTCATTCTTGAATTCCGGGTAGATAAAATTTAACTACACCTCTTCCATAAGGAGTGTGTTTTGTATCATCAGCAAGATAGATTGAATTGAGATGGCATCGTTGGAAGTTCCAAAAGAAGTCACGTCGAAAATTCATGTGTTGGGTTGATCCGGATTTATGTAGGAACACAATAGAATACACATATAACCATAAATACAAAGTGTAATGGAAATAACATTTCATTTCATCAATATCAGAGAACTGAAATTTGTTTATAGACATAATGGACATAAACTAGCTAGGGCGTTGGTAGCTTATCTTTGAGAAGAGATGTGGTGGATACAGGCCTCTAAAATGTGTTACAATGAGTCTTGAGGGCCTATTTATGATTGAGAAACAATGAAAAACCCTAAAAATCCAAAAAACTAATCCTAGGAGATGAAGCGCCAAAAATATGGGCCCTGTTTGGGTAAATTGGTACAACAACTTCCTGGGAATGTAACCTTGACATACGATCTCCGTTTGATGCGCACCATACCTCGTTAGAAAGATCTATTCAAGGAGTAGAACTTTTTATGTGATAAACATCAAAGAAACTTTCATGTTTCTCCCAATTTTCCCCAAAAATTTCCTTTAGGGCCTCAAAAAGGCTCTGGAAGTTCAGGACCCGAAAAACTGCTAAAAATAGTAAATTGTGCTACAATTAAGGAAATTGAACAAATGAAAGAAACAATGGTGAGGCCCCAAGAGGAATAGGTGGGTGGCCACCAATATCCATATGGATCATTCCTCCCCCCCTAGGAAGTAATGGTCCCCATTGCCTTAAGTTCCTGCATGAGATGAGGAAACTTCTGCTGAACTTGGTCCCTGGTGAACCACTTGGCTTGGTGCAAGAGTTGGCCAACTTTGACAACCCGATACAGTTGGATCTTCTGCTAGCGAGTGTTCTCGATTTGTATGTCCATGATACAATCGGTGGTGGTTTTTTCCATGCAGTATGGGTTTAACTCTGTTGGTGTGAGATGTTCTGCAATGTCGGAGGTGTACAGTAGAGGTGGGATGTAGGGCCGAAGGCGATCCACATTGAATACTGGGTGCAGACCAAGGAATGATGAGCTCGAAGGCATTGGTCCCTACAGCCTTGGTGATGGTGTACGACCCATATCGGAGCGGGCGAAGCTTGCAGTGGGGTAAAGTGAGGCACTCCTACAAATGTAGCCACACTTTGTCGCCCACCTGGAAGTTGTATGGCACCCGATGTTGATCATGTCATTGTTTGTAGTTAGCATTGGATTTGTCCAATATGTCATGAACCTATTGGCAGATGTGATGATTGCGCTCAATGAAGTTGATCACTTTGTCAGCTTAAGACTCGACATTAGCCGAATCGGCTTGAGTAGCCACAAATGCATGGCTACGTCAATGGGACATAGTGGCTAGAATCCCAAGCGCACCTGAAAGGGGCCATGGCCAATTGAGCTGTGGAGAGCCCGTAATAATTGTGTTGTACATAGGGAAAGCTCTCATCCCATGTGCATGGATGATTTGAATTTTACAAGCGCAAAATATGTATAATCATCCTATTGATGACCTCTGACTGGCCATTAGTTTGGGGATAGAAATCTGTGGAATTGGTGAGCTTGTTGTCCAGCATTGACTAGAGGTTGGACCAAAATTGGCTGAGGAACCTATTGTCCTGATCTGAGATGATAGACTGTGGGATCCCAAAGTGCACCCATGTCACTCGTTCAAAGAAGAGTTTAGCAGTGACTTATGCTGTGATATTCTTCTTGCAGACCACCATAATGGCCATCTTCAAGAATCTGTCGACAACCACGAAAACACAGTCGTTTCCATGCTTACTAGAAGGAAGGCCTAACATGTAATCCATGGAGATGGATTCCCAAGGTTGAATAGGGGTAGGTAGCGGAGTATAGAGGCCTTGCTTCTTGATGGTCGGTTTGGAAATGGCGCAAGAAGTGCAAGATTTGATGTACTTCCAGACATATTGTCAAAGGTTTGGCCAATAGAAATACTTCTGTAGTATTGCCACCATTTTCTCGACCCCTAAATGCCCAACTACTCAACCGTAGTGTGCTCCCCAAATCATCTTGGCACGCTCGCTTGAAGGAACACAAAGGTGTCCCAAGTGACATAACAGTGCATCTTGGAGGTGAAAATTTGGAACTTGCGTACCCTCCAAGAGTGTCTTGTATGTGTGCCCGAATTCACGATCGTTCTTGTAGAGAAGTGACCAATCAGAAGTCTCGTTCCCATAAGAGTTGAGAATGGTGGTTAGCGCCATGATCAGTGGTCGGTTGAGGCAGTCTACAACATTATTGGTGTTGCCCTTCTTGTACTTGATGTCCAAATGAAACTGTTGCAGATATGTGGACCACTTCTGATGGCGATTGTTCTACAACTTCCCTTGTGTCTGTATGAATTGCAGGGGTCAGTGATCTGTGTGGATGACCGTTTCCTTCCCCAAAATGTAATGATTCCATTGTTGGCAAGTCTACATAATGGAATACATTTCTTTGCCATAAGTGAGATACTTTCGGATTGTGTCAAACGGTGTCTCATTGTGATATGCCACTAGATGCCCATGTTGAGTAAGAACTGCCCCAATAGCATAGTCAGAGGAATCTGTATCGATCTCAAATGGTTGTTGCAAGTTTGGTAATGTGAGCACTCGGGCAGAGCAGAGGCGATGTTTCAATTCTACGAATGCCTTCTATTGAGATTCCGACCAAAATAATTTTGCTTTCGCTCCTCCCTTAGTGACTTGACTCAAGGGCCAAGTGATATGAGAGGATCCCAACACAAACCTGTGGTAAAAATTAGCAAGAGCCAAAAATTTGCGAAGCTCTGTTAGAGTGGTTGTGGCTAGCCAATCCTGAATGAATTGGATCTTTGTTGGATCCAAATTCGCCCCTCATTCATCAATAACATATCCCAGACACTGAACCTGGGTCATGCCAAAAGTGCACTTCTCCAAATTGGCACACAATTTGTGTTGTCATAGTGTTTGGAGAACCTGTCAGATGTGGTAGAGGTGCTCTTGCCAAGTCTGGCTGAAGATCAGGATGTCATCCAAGTACATAACACAAATGAGTTGGTGAATGGCTGAAAGATGTCATCCATCAGCCTCATGAAGGTTGCGGGAGCATTCATCAACCCGAAAGGCATGACCAACCATTCTAAAAGTCCCTCCTTGGCTTTGAAGGCAGTCTTCCACACATCATAGGGTTCGATTGGTACCTGGTGATACATGAACTTCAAGTCGATCTTTCTGAAATATTTCGCCCCTTTGAGTTGGTCCAGAAGGTCATCAATCTGTGGGATCGGGAACCTATTCCAGACAATGATCTTGTTCAATGCCCGATAGTCAATACAGAGTCTCCAAGTCCCATCCTTATTCTGCACCAACACGATCAGGCTCCCACAGGGCGATGAACTCGACCGTATGTGACCTTTCTATAGCAGCTCCTGAATCTGCCCCTTGATTTCATCGTTCTCCAGAATAGAGCACCAATATATCGGTCCATTGGGCAGTGACACACCTTGGGTTAGATAGATGGGGTGATTGACCTGACATAGCAGAGGCACCCCTGTGGGTGAGGTGAAAATGTCCCCATGCTCCTCCATGACCTTGTCCATTTGTTGTTGTCGTGTAGAGGAGCCCCGTCTGGAGGTCATGGCCACTATCTTCTTCTTTCCATGGGGGCGGATCATCAGGAAAACAAATTTCCTGGTTTTGGAAATGAGCTTACTGCATTTTTTTTCGGTAACCAAAGAGATAGCGACATGCGGTGGTACCTCTGGTATCCTGTACAACTTATTACCCAAAGTAATAATAACAACATGAGGCTGGGACTAATACACAACATGTTGCTTCCACATGTATGGTTGTCCTCATGATACATCACAAATATCAAGAGGAGAAATGTCACATAATACCTCATCCATGAAGGGCTTGATGTTATAGGGAAGGCGACATTGTTGGTTGACGCGAAGATCCCGTCCTTGGTGAAGCCACCCGATGATGTATGACTGTGGGTGTGTTGTGGTTGTCAAGCCCATCCGCTTCACGACCTCTGCTGAAATGAGGCACTTTTGGCTCCCATTGTCGACAATGAACTATAGTGGGGAACCCTTTACCCACATCTGGGAGTGGAAGAGATGCTCCTCCTCCCCTAGAACTTCAAGTTCCTCCTTCTGGATCTTCGAGTGGAAACGGTGGAATTGGGTTCCGCATCAATAATATGCTTCTCTTTGTGATAAGGAGTTCATAAGTTTTTCTCAAAATTCAAAGTTACAGGATTGGTTTGAAACTAGGATGGTTGCATGGATCTTGTCTTCCTGATTTCGGCGCCGTGAACGGTTCGAAAAACCGATGTCATATGAGGAAGATATTGCGTTATGATCGAAATGGAAAACAGGTGAAATTACGATAGTTTGACCAGGTTTGAATGGGATGCACATTCAGACAACTGGATGCACAATCAACAAAAAAATAGAATATTCCTTCCACTGGACCAGTCGTTGGTTGACAAGTGTCACTATTTTATTTGAGGTAAGGGTTGGATGAGCCAATTAGAGGGTGCCACATGGCTAGCCCTAAGGTTGCCATGTGTCCCTGAAACTTCATATTAAAAAAATTTGTGTGGTCATAGGGCTAGACCCCCTAACCTCCCTCTAGGCATGCATACCGTTTGCCAACCGCTCTACGCATTGTCAGTTAACCATATACAGTGGCGGGTTTTATTTATTATGTATTGCAAATTCGTTTGGGGGTTGGGAATCGCCAGCAATCCTAACCCGCTAGCGGTCCCCGATGTATATATTAGATGTTATCGTTAATGTCAACTCCAACCGCGCGATCAATGCTAACCCGATGACAATCAACCCATGGTTCAACTTTAAACTGCAGCCTAACACGTGGGTTCCGCTAACGTTTGACATCTAATGGTTTGGGGGTGTGCATGTGGCTACCGCCCAACCGTAGCATTTATTAAGCGGCTATTTTGGCAGAGAAGTTAGGGGCACGCCAAATTTGGCGGTCAACCCATATTTAGCTCCAATTAACTCAAGTTTTCCACTTTTAGTGGAGCTTTCCTAGGATATATTGGGAAAAATTGTAGGAGACTCAATTTTCGACCATTCAGAGTGAATGAAGAGTCATTTTTTACTAATTGGATCATTATGAAGCCATTAGTGAAGAGAAAACAACCATTAGAGCAATGTAACTACATGTAATAGCAAAATTTTGAGCATAATGAAATATGGACAAGCCATTGGGAGCTGGACCAGCAGATGTAGCCCAGGAGGGGTGAACTGCTTCATCATGCCTGCTGTGTAAACTTCATGTGGTGACTTATTTCTCTATTTCACACTATTGTTCATTGTTATTTATGCTTAATTTATGCTTCTAATTCACTAAAAACCATCTACAAATCCTGGAAAACTCCTTAATTCTTATGCAAACTAATGAGCCAATTATGCACATGGTTTTAAAACTGAAAGACACTTAGCACAACAAAAGTAATATAGTCATTTCAGATCAGATGGTATCAGAGCTAGAGTTTTTCTCTAGTGTTGTTTAGTGCAAATAATTGTTTAACTGTTTGCAAGTTTTAGATGCTTACAAGGCTCAAGATCAAAAGGGGAGAAGGCAAACTAGTGGAAGCAGGAGGGTCTCAAAAGGAGCCAAAGAAAAGGAGAGAAAGATTGCCACAATCTCCACCACCTAGTTCACCTCCTAAAGAAGCAGAAACTCCATTAACCATGCCTCACGAGGAAGGAGAAATTCATGAATAAGTTGACCCTAAGCAAGAACAAAGAGTGTTTAGGAAATAATTTCTTGACATGACTGGGATGGTTAGAATTCTTTATCAAGAAAGGAATGAGAGACTAGAAGGAGAAGGATATAAACTCCAAAAAGAAGGAGAAGGATCTTTAGGAGGTCACCATGATGAAGCCAATTCAAAGAAGGGAAATGAAGGAAATGGAGGCAATAGATAGCCACCATCTTCACCCTCATCATGATCATCGTCATCATCTTCTACTTCTTCTTCAGTACATCAGCCACGCAAGTCCAAGAGCACTGGTAAATCTCCTTTATTAAAACTTGATGTTAAGTTTGAATTGCCAATGTTTAATGGTGAAGTAAATGCAGACAAGCTAGATAATTGGATTCGACAATTGGAGGTCTATTTAAGAATACAGAACCTTCAAGATGATAATACAAAAATTCAATTAGCTTCTTGGAGAATGGAAGATGCAGCACTTGTTTGGTGGGAAGCCAAGACAAAGGAGGAAATCAAGAAACATGACAAGATTATTCTATCATTGTCATATTTTATTGCTGTTATTAAACAACAGTTTTATCCATTAGCTCATATGCAGAAATCCATCATGAACTGGCAGAACTTTATGCAGTTAAAGGGACAAAATGTGCAAGAATACACTCGAGAATTTAGGAGAAGATCTCTTTTATTAGGGGTGGATTTGCAGAGCCAAGACACTTTGCTAAATTACATAGGAGGCTTACATAGTTACCTAAAACATAATATTCTCATGTTTAACCCCACCAGTCTAGATGAAGTTTGTGTCTAGGCCACACATCTAGAAGCTAGAGGGAAGAACATTTCTAAAGAGGGTAGGAAGAAACCTTTTAAGGGTAAAGCCAAGGAAAACACCTCAAAAGGTAAAAACAAAAAGAATGCATATATTAAGAAAGAGGGAGAAAAAGTGACTTGTAAACATTGTTCAAAGAAGGCCATGATGAAACTCATTGTTGGAAATTACATCCAGAATTGAGGCCAAAGAAACCCAATAACAAAGGGAAACATAAAACTGCTGCTACAACTCAACATGATTTAGGATCTGATTCAGGTGATGAGATTAAAATCACAACCATGGGATTGAAGAACATGAAGGGAAAATAAATTGAAACTATACCTAGTACCAGTACATCAAACTGTCACATAAACAATCCAAATGAAGAAGAAAGAATAGAACTGTTTCATGTGAGGGTTATATCCAAGCATACCAAGATTGACACACTGTTTGACAGTGGGTCACAAGCAAACTTAATCTCTGAAGATTTGGTAAAAAAAATTAACCTTGAGACCATACCACATCCAAAACCATATCCATTGGATTGGATTTGTAAGGATGCAAATCTAAAGGTTTCCAAGAAATGTATATTGAGGTTTGCAACCACTACAAGCCTTGTTGACACAGTTGAATTAGATGTTGTTCCGCTTGACATAACTAGTATTGTATTAGGGAGTCCTTACTTGTATGACAGGAAAGCGATCTTCTATTGCCATGAGAACAAGCATCATTTATTCAAAGATGGAAAGGAGTTCATTGTTAGATCACACCGCAAGAAGACAAACAATGCTTTGGTAAATGCCAGACATGTAAGGAGGCTGGTAAATTCAAGTAAGAATTTTGTTCTTCTTATGATTAAGCCCAAAGCTAATATTAATCATGAATCTTTTGAGGGATGTGATCCTAAGTTGAAATCAAAATTATATGATGTGGTTAATGGGCATCATGAGATGTTTTAGGAGCCAACAGGATTGCCTCCAAAAAGGGAAATTCAACATGAGATTCAATTGCAGTAGGACTGTCCTCTTACAAACATCGGTATGTATCGCATGTCGATAATGGAGAATGATGAAATAAAGAGGCAAATCAAAGAGATGTTAGATGACAGTATCATAAGGCCAAGCACCTCGCCATGCAATTCACCCATAGTCTTGATACCAAAGAAAGATGCGACTTGGCGCATGTGTGTAGATTTTCAAGCTTTGAACAAAATTATGGTAAAAAATCGTTACCCACTCCCAAGAATAGATGATTTGCTTGATCAACTGAAAGAAGCAAAGTTTTTCACTAAGTTAGATTTACAAAGTGGATATCATCAAGTAATAATCGCAGAAAGTGATATATGGAAAACTACATTCAAAACCAAACAAGGACTCTTCGAGTGACTAGTTATGCCTTTTGGTTTATGTAATGCACCGACGACTTTTATGTGAGTTATGGATAATGTTTTGCGACCATTCCTTGATGAATTTGTTATTGTGTACTTAGATGACATTTTAATTTTCAGCAAAACAAGAGAATACCATGTCTTGCATGTAAATAGAGTGCTTGATATTTTGAAGAAAGAGAAATTGTTTCTTAAGATGTCAAAATGTGAGTTTGGAAAGACTTCTTTGGTCTATTTGGGACATATTGTAGGAGGAGGAGAATTGAGGATTGATCCTTCTAAAATGGAGGCCATTGTGAATTGGTCCACACCCAAAACAGTTACTGAGGTAAGAATTTCTTAGGTGCAACTCAATATTGGAGGAAGTTTATTGCTAACTTTTCTTCCATCGTAGCTCCTATGCATGCAGTGACAAGTGTGAAGAAAGGCTTCCAATGGGGAGGCAAACAACAACAAACTTTCAAATCTTTAAAAGACAAGATCAGTTCAGCTCCAGTCCTTGCATTACCAAATTTGAGACAGCCATTTGAGATACAAACCGATGCTAGTGACTATGCCATGGGCGCATTCCTTTTACAGCATGGTAAGCCTATCGCCTTTCATTCATAAACTTTTAATGGCACTGTGACTAATTATCCTACGTATGACAAAGAACAATATGCGTTGGTACAAAGTTTCAAGAAGTGGAAACACTACTTGATGGGTAAAGAGACTATTGTATAAACCAATCACCAACCATTACAGTACTTGCAATCGCAAACAAATTTGCAGCAATCAAGACATTTCAGGTGGATGGGATTTCTTGAACAATTTTACATGGTTATAAGGTACAAAAAAGGTATATCAATAAAGTTGCAGATATGCTTTTGAGACCAATCATTAATGCTTCTAATTTACTCAAAAATGATTCAGTTGTACATGAGAGTTACATAGAACAATATGCACATAACATTGATTTCGAGGATTTGTATGCTAGTTTGAGTGAAGGGAATCAAGTTGAAGAAAAAGATTAGCACATGCATAAAAATTCATTGTTTCATTTGGGAAAGCTATGCATTCCACAAGGATAGAGGCTAAGTGTCATGATAGAAGCTAATTCTTCTCTTATTGTTGTACACTTTGGTGCATGCAAAACAGTGGTGCATCTACATAGGTATTGTTATTGGCCTCGCATGATAGATAGTGTGTCACATTTTATAAGTGGTTGTTCTATGTGTGCAACAAGTAAGCCTAGTAATAGGAAGCTTGGATTGTACACGCCACTACCGATACCATCAAGGCAATGGGAGAGCGTCTCCATGGACTTTGTTGGAGGTCTACCTATGTCAAGAAAGCAACATGATTATCATTTCGTAGTTGTGGATAGAATCATTAAAATATGTATACTTATGTGATGTAAGAAAAACATTAGTGTTGAACAAACTATTGAACTTTATTTTCAAAATGTTTGGGTTCATTTTGGATTGCCCACTTCTATTGTTAGTGACAAGGATTCCAGGTTCATTGGGAATTTTTGGTCAAATTAATGGAGAATGATGGACACAAAATTGAAAAAGAGTACCGCTTTTCATCCACAAACAAATGGACAAACCGAAGTGGTGAACATAACAGTTGTGCATATATTGAGAGGATATTGCAACAAACATCCTAGGTTGTGGGATGAACAACTACATTATATTTAGCACGCTTACAACTGGGCAAAGAACTCTTCAACACAAACCTCACCTTTTGAAGTATGCTTTGGGTATTTTCCAAAATCACCATTAGACTTCATCTTTGGGAAGGATGTCGCAATTGATCACCATAGTGATATTGATAAGGCTCGAAATTTCATTGAAAAAATTCATATGATACATCAACAATTTCAAGATTAGCTTGAGAAAAGTCAAAGAAAATACAAAGAGAGGCATGATAAACACCGGGTTGATCACAAGTTTCAAGAAGGAGATGAGGTATGGTTGCACATTAGCAAAGAAAAGCTGCAAGGGGAAGGTAAAAATATCAAACCCATATGCTATGGTCCTTTAAAGATCATAAAAAAAGTTGGTAATAATGCATTCCAACTTGACTTGCTTTCTTACATGCAAATGTATTTAGTTGTTAATGTTGAAAACTTACACTTGTATGAGCCTCCTTTAATCGATGATCAAGGAAGTGATGTTCAGCTACCTTCTATTGAAGATTTCTCACCAGAATTTCTGGATGAGCTCAAAGAAGATACAATTCTTGACAGGAGGATAAGAGCATCAAAGAGGGGAAGTGTTGACTACCTTTGAGTTGGGCTCAAAGGCACTAAACCAAGCAAGGAAAAATGATGGAGATTGTAAAGGTGAGGGAGTTGTACCCTCATCTACTAAATAGGTAATTAAGTCTTTTGGGGTCCAAAAGCTTTCCAATGGAGAGGAATGATTAGGAGTTCATAATTTTTTCTCAAAATTCAAAGTTACAGGATTGGGTTGAAACCATGATGGTTGCGTAGATCTCGTCATCCTGATTTTGACGTCGTGAACGGTTCGAAAAACCGATGTCGTATGAAGAAGATATTTGCATTCTAATCGAAATGGAAAACAGGTAAAATTATGACAGTTTGACTAGGTTTAACTGGGATGCACAGTCAGTAAACTAGATGCACAATCAACAAAAAAAGAGAATATTCCTTTCACTGGACCAGTCATTGGTTGACAAGTGTCACTATTTTATTTGAGGTACATGTTGAATGAGCCAATTAGAGGGTGCCACGTGGCTAGCCTTGAAGCCACCACATGTCCCTGAAAATTCATATTAAAATTTTGTGTGAGGTCACAATGCTCGACCCCATGACCTCCGGCCCTTTGGGCACGCATACCGTTTTCGAACCTCTCTACGCACTGTCACTTAACCATATACGGTGGCGGGTTTTATTTATTATGTATTGCAAATTCGTTTGGGGATTGGGAACCACCAGCGGCCCCAACCCGCCAGCAGTCCCCAGTGTATATATCACATGCTACCGTTAACGTCAAATCCAACTGCTCGGTCAATGCTAACCTGATGGCAATAAACCCATGGTTCAACTTTAAACTGCAGTCTAACGTGTGGGTTCTGCTAACCGCCAACATCTGATGGTTTGGGGGTGTGCATGTGGCCACCACCCAACTGTAGCATTTATTAAGCGCCTATTTCAGCAGAAAAGTTAGAGGTGCGCCAAATTTGGCGGTCAGCCCAGATTTAGCTCCAGTTAACTGGATTCTCCACTTTTAGTGTAGCTTTCCTAGGAGATATTGGCAAAATTGTAGGAGGCTCAATTTTCGACCATTTAGAGTGCATGAAGCGTATTTTTGACTAATTGGAGCATTCTGAAGCCAATGGTTCAGATAAAATAGCCATTAGATCACTTTAACTACATGTAATAGCAAAATTGTGAGCATAATGATATATGGACAAGCCATTGGGAGTTGGACCAACAGATGTAGCCCAGGAGGGGTGAACTATTTCATCATGCTTGCTGTGTAAACTTCATGTGGTGACTTATTTCTCTGTTTTACACTGTTGTTCAGTGTTATTTATGCTTATTTTATGCTTCTAATTCACTAAAATCATCTACAAATCATGAAAAAACTCCTTAATCCTTATGCAAACTAATGAGTCAATTATGCAAATGTTTTTAAAACTAAAAGACACTTAGCACAGCAAAACTAATACAGTCATTTCAGTGTCCAAGCATGCATTTGATTCAGAAGCCCTCATCTCAGCCACCAATGACTGCTTAGCCCGACACTCACTTGTGTTTTGAGTGGAGTTCCTACGAAACTCACACCACTTTCCCGTGTCCTTCTTCAGCTTCACGATGTTGTTCTTTGCCTTCAACTTTGGCAAGTTGTCTTGGGCCGCCATGCCTTGCCATTGTCCTTTGTTCTGCGGTTTGGGGGTGGTAGTGTCAGAGTTTTCATCCTGCCATAAGTGATCAAAAATCTTCTTTTCATATCATTTTAGGGGTCCCATGTAATATACCCAATTTTCTATGCTTTTAGTTGACATTTGAACAAGTCCAAAAGGGTATAGTGGACCCCAATGGAAAAAAAATATGTGAATTTATTTTATTATTTTAAATTAATAAAGTAAAATGGAAAAATTATGTGCAATGACTAAATTGAGATTTGAGAACTGAGAACTCAATCCATGAGGATGGATAAGGTGTAAGACTTTCCCAGATTTCCAGAAATCCTTGGAAGAAATAAAGTAAGATACTAAAATTAGATTTGGAGATAAATATCTAATTACCCCAATAAAGAGGAAATGATTGGGAAGAGGTGGAATAAAGCTGGAAAGCGGAAAAAACTAGCTTTAAAAGTACCTTTGTGGAAGAAACAGAGGGAAAGCCTAGGCAAACAGGAATACATCATCCTGAATTAACTGGACGCAGTTAATGGAAACATGCTTGGTAAAGCAAAGCTTAAATAAGTTGTTTCAGGATAGACAAAGGGTTGTCTATCACTGGAGGAGAAGGTCTCTGCTCGGGGGTGAGCTATGGAGAAAGAGCTCTAAGGTTGGGAGGCAACTAGTCAAACCTAAGTGGTATGCACAATTTATTTGAAATGGTTATTAAATTAAATTTTGATGTTGTGATGAACTACTTGAAGAAATAAAATAGTTATGTTAATGTGCAAGCTCTCTAAAATTAACTGTGTGATTAGAGAATAGAAAAGTTATGAATTCCTGTTATCTTTTTTTGGTCTGTACATTTAACAAAATTCCCCATAGAAGGAATAGCAAAATCTGCATGGTTGTACAGACTTCCTGGGGAGAGGACCAGGTCTCAGAATGTCTAAAACCCAGTGATGGGTCTAAATCTGAGGTTAGGTACCTCAGGATAAACTGATATTTCTGAATTTTAGTGTTTTATAACTTTGTAAGCAAGTTGCACAGTTTACTAGAAATAAATTCTAAATAGAAGGTGATATTCAGAAATATAACACATAGATACTTATATCTAAAAGCACGCAGTATGACATAGTTAGATATTTCTGTAACTACTAAAGAAAAACTGAACAGAACTGAAACTATTAGTGCTATGCACATATCGGAACTGTGTCCTTATGCTGAAAGCATAAATGGAAATAATTGAGAAAACAACACAATCTAGTATTTGAGTTAACTAGAAGAAAATAACTAAGAGGATTTATATTTTATTCTAGAATCATTTCGTTTCCAGCATAAGACAACAAACAAGAAAAGGGCTATGAGACGCGATTCATGTTCTATACTGAATGAAAAGAAGACTATTGTATAATACTAAACTGAGAAATCATCATTTACAGTTCCCCTTATGATTCGATATTCTTATATCACATGAACATAACAGAATTATAGAATTAGTGCCCAACCAAAACAAACATAGATAGATATGAAGTTGCTGGAAGAAGATTGCCATAGTTAATCAGAAAAAGCCACTTATTACAGATGTAAAAATTGATACTGTTATTGTTATAGTACCTAGTTATAATTATACAAATTGGGAGTTTTATATAAATAATCCAGAGAAATTTTAAATTGTAAATACAGATAGTGAACTCATAGGTGTAAACGTATCAGAATTAAAGGTCTAATTATAGGACACTAATAAAAGTTGTGTTCGTACTGCATATGTGGAGGTCTTCAAGTGTCGGACCAACCTGGACAGGAAAATTACAGTCGACATTATTCGCAAATTAAGATGGGCATAAAATGCAAAAACCATTTCACTATACAATGGACTCAACCCTTCCTACACTGAAACAACAGGAAGTCAGAGTTGAAATTAAATAATAAATTAAATACTTGAAGGGTCAAAAGTATGCAGGAACATGTGGAAAGAAAATTACCTTATTGACAGAATCTCCTTAGTATACCTGCAATAAGATAAAAGGGTAATAAGTGAGAATCTAGATTAAGAGGGAAAAATATTGTAATAGGATAACCCTAATCCTTACATAGTATAACCATGAAGAAAAGTTACTGGATACTGAAACTAAAGTGCCGAAAAATCCTATATCATTGAACAGAAAAAGATCTGTAGCATAAACGGTATATAAGGACTTACCATGAGTGGAAAAACCTCACGTGGCTGGAGTAAATCGATTTATCCACCTACGGGAGCAAAGCTTCACGCAAGGCCAGAAACCCTCTAACCTTGTGTAAACGAAATCAGTGGAAGGAAAGACTGTAAATAAAAAGGAAAAATCAACTCAAATTTTGGAGAAAAAGAATTAGTCAAAAACTGAGGAAAAATTTAGGGATTTCCTAAACGAAATTCCACGAACTAAGATAAACAAATTTCGTCCCCTTACAAGGAAGATCCAGAGGAAACATGTTAAGAACCTTGCTTAAAACTGGTGGTGAAAGAAAATAAAAACAAAATATACCGAGATCAGTAAGATCACTTACCCACATTTGCACAATGTTCAAGTATGAGGGACACAGAAAATTGGGTGTTGATTCCTCGTAACCAAGTAACCCGTAACATTTACCGCGGTTGGGATGAATACTATATCATATTTTACAGCAATAGAAATAAGAGTTGAAAATGACAACGCAAATCAGTAACTACATAGAAGGTCTCCATCCGAAGATTGGCATAAGTATTGAGAACTGAGCGTAGGCATTGGCAACGGAATGTAAGTAAACATATATATAAAAAAAGGAACGTTGGAACATAAATCGTTTAACTAAAATGAGAAGGGGATATACATTAATTTGTCATTTCCCCATAATTAAGAGAATAACAAAATAAGTCAACACTAGTGTTTCATACTAAGCTCATAACAACCAAATGAGATAGGACGTAAATTTGGAAACCAAGTTACGTGAAATGAAAATGGGGGAAGGCATTCTCAAAGTGAATACTTGGATTTCATGAAATGGTCATGACGTGGAGCTTGTAGCGATTAATCCCAACGAAAACTCAAAAGAAATTCCGAATAATGGATGACTTACAGCGGTAGTAGTCCCACGCATACAACACAGAAAAATGTACATTATAAATGAAAATACGCATCGACTGAAAAAGTTGTATTCGACCAAAATGAAACCCTAATTTCACAAGTGATCTAGAGTGTACATGTGTCAAATATCTAAGAGGGCCGACAAAGAGTTTTCACGGACCAAAGACAAATGGTACAAGCGATGTGAAATGGTATTCGTTGGTTAAATTCATTGACATCCCGAGAAGATCCAGATCTAGCTGTATTCGTAGTCGGTACAACAATCTCATAAATTATGACAGTCTCGAGAGGTTAACCCTTTGCAATTTTTGATCAGTACATTAAATATGAATATCATTGAAAGATGGGTTATAACCTAACAGTACTATGATTAAATGCAGATTTAAAAACGTTGAATTGACAACAAGTTGATACACTGTGCACGTTAACCAGTAAACTACGTATGGTTGAATGTTAGGGTTTATTTAAATATTGTGATATTAATACATAAGTGTGTAATTCTGACAAAAGCGGCTTTAGAACTTGTGATAGTGGAGTCACACGTAACCATGTAATAATACATTTATAAGGGTTTTAGGAAAACTAAATCCTAATACTTGATAAATCGGAACTTCTATGCCTAAGAGGAAGGGTTAGTGTTGACCTCCAATAATAACACTAAGTAGATTCATTTATGTATAAGTCGTAGTTAGAAGAGTTAAGAGATAAGTGAATACAGGTTAACTTTCCACTATAATGTATGGTATGCATTAAGTTTGTATGTGCCATAGGTATCCATTGGATAATAATGGTTAACGAAATTTGGAATGTGTCTATACGTGTCGATACCATATTATTAACTGGGTTAATAAGGTTGCTCCAAATTATTTTTAACCTTTTTGATTGAAAGGATATATATATTAATTACCTTGGGAATCATATCATAAGGTTTGATTTAAAATGTGCAATTAGAAATACTTAACGTGACTATTACTAAAGGGGTTACGTATTATTAAGTGAATTTAAAGAGGATGAATGTATCATAGTTACATTAAATAGGAAATGTGGAACTGGAATTTAATAAGAACGTGAATCATACAAGTGGCAGAGTGGAGCACTCAAATTCATTATAAAAGAAATAAATACTGACCTAGAAATTTATTGGTAGTATAAGCACGTCCCAATGCGGCAAATGGTGTAATAATAATAATAATAATAATAATAATAATAATAATAATAATAATAATAGATAGATCTGTTTTTAATATATATATATATATATATATATATATTGTGAAGTGTGAGGTGTTACATTCCACTCAATTTTTTTTATCATTCCACTAGGTCATGCAAAAATTTAGTCACTGATGGTAGCCCTAGTCCAAAAACATCACTGTTCCTCACTTTTGATTAATTGTTGGCATAGTTTCGTACCTTGCTGATTGTACACCATCCATAAAGTCAATATCAATCATGTCATCTTGAAATTAAGTCTTTTAAGCTCTCATTAGGTATTTTAGGGTTTTTCAAAGTTTCATTAGGTCATTAGGGTTTCCAAGGTCCAATCAAACTTCATTTCAACTGCATAAGACCAGCAAGTAAAGGGTGATCCAATAACATCTCTTCACCATATGAAGATGATTTGTAAAGAAAAATTATTGTTTCAGCATGTAATTTTGGTTTTCAGATGTAAATTTTAATTTTCATTATGTAATTTTATGTCATTCAAAATGTAAAAAGTATCATGATTCCCAAGCTGAAAACTCAGAGTTCCAACATGCCAAAGCATCAAAATGTCAAATCAAAGAGTTCTCAAAGTCATCAAATGATCAATTTGTCAAGGAAAAAGTGGGTCCCAAGGCCCAATTCATTCAAATGATGAAGTATAAAGACCACAAAGACATCACAAATAAGCTCCTTTGTCATTTAATCCATCGAGCTTCCACTCCCTTGGTTCAAAAATTTGATTTGCAGGGTTAGAGACTGAGTTTTTCAGTGGATCTACGCTTTCAGAGAGTGGCATTGTGCTTGGAGAAGAGGCGTTGCGCTTACAGCAGGCAACGTTGCACTTTTCTCCCACTGGTGTTGCGCTTTTGGGCAAGGTGCTGCACTTTTGCGCGATGTGCTGCGCTTTTTCTCAGTGAGCCCTGAAGGCGCCAAATCACCTCCAAACTCTCTGAAACTTTCAGAAAATTCCTCTAACACTCTCTAAAAAGTATGTACATAAATTTTCTTACCTCCTTTCACTCCTAAACATTGATTTCTTAGTGTTTTTGTTCCTAAGTGAAATTTACATTTGTCTAGTGAGAAAACCCCAGTTTTATTCCTAATTCCCAAATTTGATGCCATAATACCCTGCATTCCCTTCCCACATATATAAAAATCCTGTCCCTACCCTTACACTACCATTTCCTAGTCCCTAAATCCTTTTCCCCTAAAACCCTAAGTCATAGGCTTCTAAATTTGTAGGCAGCCACTTCACCAAAACTGTAATTAAATTCTCATTTCCAATTCTCTTAACATTTTGACCTCCCATCACCTCCTAGAGCTCCATAATCCCTGCCCCCATCTCCCTAAATCTTCCTAGACCTATCCCCACTCCTATTTCCTCATCCCTAGGGATTCTAGAACAAAACACCATGGAGGAGGAAAACATAGAAGACATGGAGGAAGAAGAGAGGGAAGTGAGAAGGCCACATAAGGGAGGTCATAACATCAAGTATGAGGCCATTCCAACTCCTAAATATAATGTCTCCATCATTTTTCAATAAGCTATTCCAAGGGACAATTAATTTGCCACACATAGGGCCAATTTTTATCCAAACTATGTTTATGGCCAAATGATGATGAATTTTAAAAAATTGAAAGAGTTTTTTGTCCATCATAGGTCAAGTAAGAAAAAATCCTTCAGTTTTTACACGGGTGTTATGATTTTTGAGAAATATCAAAAATACATTTTCTACAAGAGAGTTGTTGCACTTCTGGAGTGACCTTCGCAAAATCAAATTTTTCCTAGCTAGAGTGTCCCAATGAATTTCTTTATAAGCCAAATGATAACTAGACAGAGAGATATTTCCAATGAGTTATCATGAGCTCAATGTGCAGTTGAGGAAGGCCTCCAAAAGTTGCCTGCAAGAGCACACTCCATTTCTGCACCCCCATTTTGCACTTTTTGAGCAGTCTTCGGAGAATTGAATTTTGAGGGGCTATACTAGATCATTTTCAGTGCTTTGTAGGTCCATTGTGTATCCAAGAGAGATATATTTCCATCTAGCTATCATGATCTCAATTTTGAGTTCGGGAAGGCCTCAAAAAGTGGTCTGCAAGGAGACGTTGCACTTTTGCCAAAGGTGGCGCTGCTCTTTAGGATGTCAAAATGAAAAAATACCACCACCATTGGATTTATAAGCCCCTAAAAATTCAATTTTGACACTTTACAAAGCAAAATTGGAAAATTTGGCAAGGATAAATGTCCCAAAACACTCTGCCCTCATTTTCACGCAGGGGTTGCTCTCCTGACTAGTGTTGGAAGATTTAACTTTTGTAATGCTAAACCTCATTATTTTTGGAAACCAAGCACATTTTAGGAAACTAGACAGGACAGGCTTTCCAATGAGCTATCCTAAGCTCCATTTGGACATCTGAAACCTCCTCAAACGTTGACCTAAATTTGGTGCTGTGCTCCTGACCATGGGCTGATAATTATGAATTTTCTCTGAATTTTTTTATTTTCACCTTGGAAAATCATGTTTTTACTGATGTAAGTCATGGATTTAAATGTAATTATGATGTTTTTAAGTTACCTAGGGTAAATACATTAGGTAAAAAGTCTTCATGAGGTGTAATGAATCAGTTCACTTAAGTTAGGGATGAGTCACTTAGACCTCCCTACACTCTAGGTATGCAATTTAGCTTTTGGTGGAACAACTATTCAAATTAGGGATTCGACCCCTTAGGTTGGGAGAAGTTGTTTGAGGTCTATATCTTGTACTTTTTAACTCATTTTAGAGGTTGGATGTTTTTGCATTGATCAAAGACTCTAGTGTAATGAGTATTGGCAGTAAATTAATGAAAAGGCTGCAACTATTTCTTTGGGATACCTGTGGTATGGAAATTTACCATTATTTTTCTTATGTCTCATTATGTATGAATTTTTTGTTTCATGATCCATTTCATCTCTATTATATGTTGGTTTTCAAGTTGATAAGCATAATACATCTCTCATGCTCTGTTTTGGGAAAATCTTCATATTTTGTTCATTTTCTTCAGTTTAGAAAGAATTCATTCTTAGCCTTGCCCTTTCTAGCTCCTCATCGGTCTCATCCATCTCACCCTGAAACCCTAAAGTGTTAGGTTTTCTACCTACCTTGCCCCATTGAATCTCTGCAACCCTAATCTTATTTTCCCTGACCTAGCCTCTTTGACCTAATTCACCCATCCAACAAGCCAATTCAAACAAACAAACCCCTATACTCATACCTAGCCTAAAACCATAATTCATCCAGCTCGCTTGGTTGTGATTTTGTGGAGAGAGACTTCTCCAGTTTGGTAGGGCTAGCTACCAAGCTAAAAGATTGGTCTGTGGTTACCTCTATTTGGACTCTTTCTCAGCCTTAGAGATCTGGTGGAGTGATAACAGGGGGCACCTTTCCCTTGCTTTTGATTTGCAGATCCAAAGTCTCGCTTCTTCTATTTGAATTTCTGCTCAATATTGGCAGCATACCAGTATGCCGTACCAAGTGAGGAGATGTTGAGGAACTCCATTTCCACCTGAATGTATCTATGCAGACAACTGTGGTACTTCAGCACCAAATTTTTCTTTGAATCTTTGATACCCAACTTTGTGCACAGGGTATGGAACAGATTCATCAGCTCATGCACATCTTGATCCCTTTGCTGCTCCATCGTAGTCCATTGTATGTACTTGTCCTCATAGCTCCCCTTGGGATAATATTGTTCCTTGATGGCATCTCAGAAATAATTCCAAGTGGGTACAACCGAGAACATAGAGGGTTCCCCCTTGTCCTTTTTCTCACGGTAGGTTTCCCACCAATCCTTGACACGGGGGGTAGCCTTGAGGAGTAAAAAAATAATATTCTCTCAATCGGAAAAGTCATGAACCGAGAAATATCCTTCTAATAGATTCAACCATATATCTACGACGTTTGCATCTATTTTTCCCTCAAATGTGGGAATTTCAAAGTTTACTTGTACCTTAAAAGGATTTGCGCCTCCAGAGTGGTTGCTAGATGCAGATGCGCCGCCTGTCGGTAGTCGTTGAAGGATCTAGGCAAAGTTATCTATCATCACGTTCCTTTGTTTTTCAAGGGCCTCCTCGAGCAATATTTTGATAGGATCTTATGCTCCCTCATTTTTATTTTCGTCTCCCATGGGTGGTCGTCGAGGTTTGCGAGGCTGATCTTTCAAAGGTTCAACCAGATCGAGCCTTAACTCCTTATACCCCGACCTCGTTAGGGACATGCAAAGAAGGATCGAGAAAGAGCAGACCGCTTTGATACCACTAATCCAGATTTATGCAAGAATGCAACAGAATACACATATAACCATAAATACAAAGATGCAGTGGAAATAACACTTCATTTCGTTAATATCAAAGAATTGAAATTTGTTTATAACCAAAATGGAAATAAACTAGCTAGGGCACTGGTAGCTTATCTCTTAGAAGAGATGTTTTGGCTATAGGCCTCTGAACTGTGCTACAATGAGGCTCAAGGGCCTATTTATTATTGAGAAAAAAATGGAAAACCCTAAACATCCAAAAACCTAACCCTAGGAGATGAAGCGCCAAAACTATTGGCCCCATTTGGGTAAATTCATACAACAACTTCCCGGGGACGTAAATTTGGCATACAATTTTCGTTTGGCGCACACCATACTTCATTAGAAATATCTATATGAGAATTACAACTTTTGGTGTGAGCAACATCAAAGGAACATCCATGTTGCTCCCAGTTTTCCAAAAAAACATCGTTTATGGCCTCAAAACGAATCTGGAAATTCAGGACCCGAAAAAATACTAAAAATAGTAAATTGTGGTATAATTAAGGAAACTGAAAAAACTGAAAGAAACAATGGTGGGGCCCCAAGTGAAATAGGCAGGTGACCACCAATATCCACCTGGATCATGGGTTGCTTCTGTATCTAAAATCCATGCATCTTCATAATCACTTTTAAGAGAAAAGGAGACCTGTAATATTGTTGATTCTAATTTGTGAAGACATATTATGAGCCATCATAATCATCTTGATCATTTTCAGACTGTGTTGTGTTTTGATGAAAATTTGGATTTTTTTCAATGGAATTTCTACAATCCTTAGCAAAATGGCCAACTTTGCTACATCTTCTGCAAACAATTTTACTTAAATCTCCGCCTCTGCCTATGCTTTGAGTTTGTCCTCTACCTCGACTTTGTCCTCTTCCTTGATTATAGCCTATGCCTTTACTGTTTCCTCTACCTTTAAAGTTGCCTTTGCCTGAACTATTTCCTCTATTTAAGTTGTGCCCTTTGCTTTGGCTTCGACCACGTCCTTGTCCACTATGTGCTATTGGATTTTGATTGAAATGTCCTCTTCCTCTGCTTCTAGAATTGTCAGTTGAGGATTTACTCGTGCTGGCCTCTATGAAGTAGACATCTTCCCCAATTTGTTTCTTCTTCCCAAAAGTTTTATCATGTTAACATTTCACTTAACTCATCAAACTTTAATTTATCTAACTTTCCTATCACTTGTAGGGTTTCCAAAAAATGAGTGTAAGAAGAAGGCAATCCAACAATTAAAATTGTGGTCATGAAACTATCATCTACTATTGTAAATCCAACATTTGCTATTTCTTACTTAATGTTTTTAAGCCTGGAAATATATTCAATAACATCTCCTCCTTTTTCTTTTTTTTTTTTTTTTAAGCAGCTTTAATTGTAAATCAACCTTTTCTTATTAAGGTTGTGTATCAAATAGATCTTTGAAAGTACACAAAGCAGACCATGCATCTGATGCGTTTTCAATATGTATATACATCTCATCGTTAATTGAAGACTTTATTAGAGCTAATGCCTTAGCATTTTTTATTTCTCATTTTGATAAGAAAGCTGCATCTTTGGGTTTATTTGGCTTAATGTCTCCATCGCATATGTCTTGCCACAATTCATTATATATTAGAGTGCTTCCAATGAGACGTTTCCATGTCTTGTATGATTTCCCCCCTTCAAGCTTACTAGAATCAGAAAACAAATTAACTAACTTCGACATTGTAGTGTTGAATATTTGCACCAAAAAAAATCAAGCACAAAAATATCAAGATGATCATTACACCACATGCAATACACCACACAAAAAAACAGACTATTGGGGCTTGGCCTTTACCCTCGTATAGTCGTTGGAGGAGGAGAAAAATGACTGAGCTTTGCACTTGGATCTAATCAAGTTATCTTGAGAGTGTTACAATGAAATATTTCAAAATTTGACCCTTGCAAAGTTTTCCTCTCAAAATACTCTAACGCCCCCTCAAAGTAAAAAATTACTTTGAGTTACAATGTTACTCTTATGCCTCCAAATAAATAAACAAAAAATATTACAAATAGAATCTCCTTATTACTCCAAAAATTACAAAATTTTACCACTCCAAACTTCTTCTCTCACCTTATTTCTCCATTAAAAAAAAATTACAATTACACCTTATTACTCCACGATAAAAAATTTCCTTACCTCTCCAAATTACAAGCAAAAAAAAAAATTGCTTGTCTCTCTTTTTCAAATTAACAAAGGGGTTACTTTCTTTACTGTGCAAAATGTAAGGAAGTCTTATCTTCACACCTAAGACTAATAGGTTGACCATCTCCCATCAATCTGTTAGGGTCCTATAATAATAGGGTTCATAAAATTTTGAATTGAATTTGTTAGTCTTGTAAATATGTACATACCTTGCTTTTTGCAAGTTGTTTTTCCATATTTTGAAAAATGAAAAATAATAAAAAATCAAAAAGAGGGTAAAAAGTCCTAAAAGAAAGATCAAAGGACTTAGAAAAAATATATATCCCAAAAGAAAAAATAGATAAAAAATAAGACCTAAAAGTGAGCAAGTCCAAATGCCACTACTTTTTACTTTTACTGCAAGAATAATGATTATGTGCAGAGTGTCATTAAATGCCACAATCCATGATAAGTTAAACTGTTTAAACTTAACTTTTGATGCTTTCAATTTCATGTTTTAGATAGTGAATAAATATTTATCAAACAATTTAATCTTGATAAATCAGTAGATAGGTAGAGAATAATGAGGAGCTCAACAGTTTAATCTGAGCCCTCGGATGAAATACGGTAGATTTAGATAGTTTATGCTTTGAAAGAATAAATGTTTTAAGGTTGCAAGACTAAATGCACTTGAAAAAATTGAAGAAAAAAATGTTAGAATAAAGCTAGATAGGTAGAAAGCAGTGGAGCAATCATGTAAATAATACATCATCGGGCAAAATCACTAATTTCCCCTCCCCCATGAGTGTTTAGTATTCTAAGCTATCAGTCAAACAAGCTCAGAGCATTTCTCTGACTTTTGTTGGGACCAGACCCAAGGCTCTATGATTGGTTAGTTGTAAATATTGAGTTCTTATGTTAAATCCTCATTTATCATCATTTACCCTTCATTCATGTACTAAAACCCCTTTTTCCTAAGTAAGCACACATTCTTACTTAGTGAAATTGTAATCCCCATATAACTAACTTCATTCATTCATAAAGCATTCTTAAAACCCTCATAATCACATTTTATCCTAAGCATTAGTGAAAGAAATATAAATACCAACAATGATTGGTTGTATACCATACTTAGAGATAAATATGTATTTTTGTGTTTCACTTCACTCCTCTTTCATGTTAACTTTTAACATATTTTATTGAATCCCTAAGAAATACCCTTTCCTAATTATTAATTCCCTTATATTCAATAATACCCCAAAAAAACCCACTATTATAAGCTTTTGACCAAAGTATATTTATCCCATGTGTGTAAATAAAAACCCAAAATATAAAGCCCTTTGGTCTAAAGATTATCATCATCCATCTATTCCACCCCTATAGTATTTAAACCACGAAAAGGGTTTAAAACGCTATATAATATATATTAACCTGCCTGCATAGGTTTTATTAAAACATTTAACAAATGTTTTGAATAAAAGACATCAATCCCCGCCTATACCATAACTAAAACCTTCTCATACATGTTTTATAACATTTACCCATTGGCTACATTATAAAGGTTTTTAACACATTTTAATCTCGACTCGCCATATATATACCAATACACGAGGCTTAAAAACCTTGTCTTAAAGCGCCTTTGCAATGGTTTTTATCCTCCCGCCGTGTGAATAAATCAACCATTATATATATGTAAAACCTTTACCAAACAACCACATTCTAAAGGTTTAAAAACATATGAAACCATTGTCGTCCATATAACCAATCCTAGTCCCACCTTTCCACCCCGACGCAACTCCCGAACGATCTCCACCATTCGCTTCGAAACTTTTGATCCAACGGTCGATGAGCGATATTGCATAGATTACATGCCCGATCACTCCAATACAAAATCCACGCGAAATGGGCAGTTTCACGGTGAATCCTCCCCTCCACGTGGCTCTTATGGTTGGATCGCGTGAGTTTGGCTTAAAACTGCTTACCACTTAAAAGCCACGCGATAAAGAGCTGGAATCTCCTCTTCACATTAGCTACAATATTGGCGCTCTGACACCACAATAATGGCAGAAGTGTCCTCAGACACATAATTTTATTAATCACAAGAATAAATTACATAGGAAATTTTGCAAGAGTTTACACTCGAACACTCCAACACTCTTGCAATGAGGAGAATGAGCTGTATCTAAGCTAAATGTCCTAACCTATTCTAGTTATGGATCACTTATTAAATTGACAAGTGTCCATTTACATTAAATGTCATCCTAACAAATCTACTAACTATTTTCCTATATTGGAGCCTAAGAAACAACATCTTTCTAGATGTCATTTCTTTTGCAACTAATTATATTTCTAAAGTTTCTCCAATATTTTATTAAATATTCTAAATAATTAATATTTTATTCTAACTTTTAAACTATGATATTTTGTGTTTTTGGATTATCTAGCAGAATTTTATACAGAAGAATCCAGAACTACTCAAACGTTGAGGACAACACTTTTTTGAAGTAGAGGGGCATGTTCGGTCCCTATAATACTAGTGTAGCCTCCTATTGTTATTCTTATTGTATATCCCATATTGTTATTGTTGTGCCCATGTAGTACCCAGAGTGGTATTATTGTGCCCCATAGAATCCCACTATTGTTATTGTTGTGTCTTTACATTATTATTGTTATGTAGGCTCTGATTATATTGGGACCCCTGAGACTCCTATATATAGAAAGTAGTTGTTTTTTTTTTTTTTTTGAATCATCCAAGAATTGTTCATTTATGTAATGTAAATGAGGTTTCCCCCTCGAAGAGGTTGATTTCTAAGTCGTTGATATATCTTTTCTTCTATTTTGTGAGTTGGTTGCATAATAAATATCATAACCATAACCATTTGCATAGACCAATCTAGATCAACATGATACATATAACATCAAAATGTCAATAGAATAACCCTAATCATCATGCTAACTAACATGTAGCAACAACAAGTTAACATATAACATACTCATCAACAACGTATAACATAATCCTCAAGTTAATTATCCTATAACAATCAATAAGTTAACATATAACATACTTATCAACAACATAACATATTCGTCAAGTTAACTAACATAAAACAACAACAAAAATGCATATAACAACAAATTACTATCATTCATGACTATTCGACACTTGTGCATATGACCACATTGATTCCCTAGCATATACCACACATGTAACCACAACAACAATAAAATGGAAAACATGCATATAACAATCCATTAAATAACATACCTATATGCCAAACATAAAATGCATGTATGGCGATCTGCTCTTACCCCAAAGTCTAGTGTTGCAACTTCACTTCGCTGATCTGCATCTCCTGCTCTATCTCAACCAACACATTAGCATCATAGCATACCAAAAACATCATGATGACCTAATTACATGCAATGGCCTCGTGGAAAACAACAATAACCATGACAATGCATGCATAACAAATGCATAACCGACATGCAATCATGATGATCACATCCAACCACAACACCACCAACTTCCACATGGCAACACAACTGCAACAATGACCACCACCATGCATACACAACAAGCACATAGAATCGAAGCATACATAACACATATGAAACTGACATGTATGCACGAAAAACACATTCCACCCATCCAGTCGAAGGGGTGAACCATGATCTGATACCACTTTGCAACACCCTCCTCCCACATCTACCCAAGTAACCAACCAACTGGGGTAAACATGTGACGAAGAGTTACTATGATATGACTCAACCTCCTATATGACCTTAAGGAATTGGAACCGACATAAACACATCATACAGACCTTCCACATTAGCAACAAGACTCCCAAGAACCATCCCAACCACTCAGGTAACTAGTCTTTAGGTCCCATTGAGATTTTAGACCATTAAACCCCATGAAGCTCCCACAATATAGGCATGGGTGTGTCTAGGAGGCTCTTGACGCTCCCACTGCATATGCATGCATGCATCCAAGGAATTTTTCCCACATACCTGTGCCAGCGTCCCAAGGATTTGAGCCACTTTTTCAGGCTCAAAGCCTAGGTCACTGCCCAAAACTCAATGACAAGTTCATAAATGAAATAAAACATTGAAATAATGATGTATTTGCAAAACCCATGACAAAGCCTATATTGGACCCCTACTATCCATGACAAACATTTCGTCAAACTGACCATAAATATGTAATATATAGATGTAAACAACAAATATGAGCATAGGGATCTCATACTTATCTGAGAATCGCTAAGAAGCATTGTTCCCTTACATCATTAGCTGCATTATCATCTATTAGGTCATAGATACATTATTCATTCATTTACAAATAAAAACATGAGGAGAGCCATACATCATCACTATCATAATACATGCTTATAACCAATATAATAACAACAAAAATATAAAGGATACATCAACCATATAATCCACATATAAACTAGTACATTTACACATAAGATGTCAAGGAAAGAACCTCTTCTTAATGAATTCAAAAGCCAACCCAGGATGGGACTACTATGTTCCACCTGACCATAGATTGATTGATCCAAATATCTCTTTAGCCAATCACCCTCGTGCCATATTCTAAGCATGAATGTGGGACTCGAACCGAAAGAATCAAGCAGGGAATTCCAATGCTACACCACCTCACCCTCATCAATAGAAATAAGTCTTTACCATAATCCACACCGGATCACTAGGCCAAACAATAAACATGTCATAACAGGATTTACCATGATCTCCACCCGATCACTAGGTCAAAGCAAGCATGGATGCCACCTTATTTATCCCCCTGCACCACGAGGAATTTTCTTGTCCTAGTCTCTCAGGCTTTACCGCAATCCACAGTTTGATCCAAGGATTACTAGGCACTAAAATGAGACACACTCTCCAGGATTTACCGTATATCCCAACCTAGGATTCCTAGGCTTGATGGAGAGCACCCCTACTGTATATCCTGCCACTCAATGGTCGAGGATTCCTAGGCCCACCGAGGCAACACACCATCCGTCTTTATCGCAAACCACAATCCGGTTCAGGGGTTACTAGGCCATGTGTTCTATCAATTTAGATATGCACCTCACTTAGCTTCGAATCCATTCGGCAATCCAACTCAACCAAAATGTGAGAACCCCATCACACCATGGCTATCTGGAAATTCCAAGGCTAAGTTGAAAACACTATCACACCTATAAAAACCTATGCCATGATAGAAAAAGAACCACATGCATACCATGCATGCTAAAGCTAGCAAGGAAATCAGACATGCAAATCGATACCAGAAAAAATCCAATTGTAGTTGCTTGATCTTGTTCTTCCTTCCTCTTGCCTTCTTTTCCTTTCTTGATATAATTCCAAAGTACTCCAAGAAAACTCAAAGTGTCAAAGAGTGAGAGAGAGACAGAGAGAATAATGAGAGAGCTCCAAAACTGAACTCACAAAATGTTTGAGCCAAAAGCTTTTCCACTGATCCTCATAAGCCTTTTTATCAATAAGGCCTCTATTTTCTTCATCTTCCATTATTTTCCTTCATTTTCCTCCTCACATGTAACTTGTGACCTTTCGGCTTCCTTTTCTTCTATTTTTCATTATTTTCATAAATAAATGTGTCAAAACTGCCATTTTTCCTTTCCAAAGCCTTAGCCTTTTCCTTTACCAATTTCCTTAGCCATAATAACTGAAATAAACACCCACTAGGATTTTTTTCCCAACATTCATCTTGGAATAAGTGTCCCATCAACTATGGTTATTATTTTTTCCTTTATTAACTTTTATTACATGGAATTTTCACCACGACATTACATTTTTCTCTCATATGGATTCAAGAGACATTGATAAGCCTGTTAATAAGGAAGAAGTGGAATTAGTCTTGAAGACTTTTTCCAAAGACAAAAGCCCAGGTCTGAATGGTTGGACCATGGAGCTTTTTATCCACTGCTTCGACTTGATGGAGGGGGATTGATGGGGGAGGAAATGGTAAAATGTGTGGAGGATTCTAGGCAGAACAAAGTGGTATTGGGTTCTTTAAACTAAATGTTTATTGTTCTCTATTCCTAAGACCTCAAAGCCTGTTACTTTTAAGGTTTTTCAACCTATCTGTTTGTGTAATATTATATATAAATTTATTTCTAAGGTGATTTCAATTAGACTCAGAGATAAACTATCGGGCTCTAACTGATTGCAACAATTTGGTTTTCTCAAGGTGAGGCAAATACATGATGCCATTGTAATCGCACAAGAATGTTTACACATGGCAAAAAAAAATATCTAAATGCCCTTATTTTGAAGATGGACCTGGTAAAGGCATATGATTGCATTTATTGGGGCTTTCTACGATTGGATCTCACTAAGATCAGGCTCTCATTTGGTGTTGTTCAATGGATTATGGCTTGTGTTATCTTTGTTCAATTTCTTGTCATCATTAATGGTGTCCCATCTATGTTTTTTAAGGCAACCAGGGGACTGCGCCACAGGTTCTCTTTATCTTCCCCTACTATTTATCATTGTCATAAAATGTATAACTCCCCTTATTCTGGAGGAAAAAGTGATGGGCTAGATTGTTTCCATTCAGGTTTCATGGAACATTTATGTCTCCTATTTACTTTTTGTAGATGATGCCCTGCTATTTGGGATGGGAACACTCCTTGAATGGAGGAAATAATATAAGATTATTGGTGTTTTCAGCAAGGTGACGAGCCTACTACTCAACAATGATAAGTCATTTTTTATTGAGCATGAGGTCGGCGAGGAGGTTTTGTAGGAAATATGTGATATTTTTGGTTTCCGGGTGATTAAACTTACACAGGGTTTCACTTATTTGGAGGTGGTTGATATAGAAATTCGGTCATAAGCTGATGAATTGGGTGAATAAATGGTTGATAATTGGAGGTATACTCACGCTGACTAACATTGTTCTCAATAATCTATCGATTTACTGGTTCCACATTGTTAAGATAGCTACTTTATTTTTCCATAAAATTAATTCCGTCATTGCTGGTTTTATTTGGGGTGGCAATATATAACATCATAAAATTCACTTGGATAATTTGGAGGATTTATCAAGGCCAAAATCAAATGGAGATTGGGGGTTAAAAAACTCATTTGGTTTGGATGGGCATTGGCATCCAAATCATTATGACAACTATGTTTGAAGCAAGCTTTTGGCAAGACATTTGCAGGGACAAGTAATTTTCTGAGATGACAGTTTCGGACTAGATACGAACTCCTAACCTAGTCACTCATAATGCATATTTGGTTTGGTGGTTCATGTTATCACTCAAATGTTGTATAACAGGGAATATAAAATGGAAAATTGGAGATGGTAACCTGAATATCATAGGGGATTATAACCTAAGTTCAAATCTATTAGTCATAACATCATATTTTTATGTAAAAGGGAACTTAATCAACATGTAATTGATGGGTTCAACCCTAACCAAAGTTTAATCCGCCAAAATGAAATATTATAACAAGGAAATAGGAATAGAGTGAAAGTTGAGAAGGAGAGGTCCCAAAATGGGCCTCCTTGCATGTAATGGTTCTTTTTAATGGAATTCTTATTCTTCTCCAATTACGGTTCTCTCTCTCTTCATATTTTTGTGATTTATTTCAGTTCTTGTATTTCATCAATGGTCTTGTGATTAGTTTCATGTCATATCTGTATGTTTTATCTCCTCTAATCTCAGCATTCTTAGCTCCTTGATATTAGCCCCCAAGATCTGTATTAGTGGTATCAAAGCAAGTTACGACTCCATGGGAATCATGATTTTGAAGCATATTTTAGTTTCAAAGTTTAGAAACAATCTCCAACCTCCTTTTGGCACTTTTGGATTCCATTTTATGGGCCTCACAATGTCAGCATCACAGTTGGCCCACAAGCATTACAGGGTATCTCTATCCTCGAATATTCGTTCATCACGATTATGGGTCAACCACACAAACCCTTGCCACCAAATTCCATTTGCTAGGTCAGACACTGTCAACATCATAGATGGCCCACAAGCATTACATGGTTTCCCTCCCTCGAATCTTCACTCACCATTTCAAGATCATTTTTACATGGATTCACTAAATCCATTGGTCTGTAAAATGGAGTTTCATGACCTCTAAAACAACCAATGTTGCTCTACAAAACCTTAGCATCTTTTGTGGCCCTCTCCACTTTATATTCTCACATTCATTGTTTTTGTAGATTTATACAACTATGCCATATCTTAAAAAAATTGTATGGAGCACATGGAAGCTTGGATGACCTCATTTCAAGCACTTCTCAGCTTTCCCATGGTGGTATGGTCGCCATATAAGCACAATGATGGTTGAAACACAGAGAAAAAATCTTAAACAAACTTCTTACAAGTGGTACTACCTCCATATATCATTTAAGAAAGGTGCACAATATCTCATTTGAAATTATTTTTTGTTAGCTCAAATGGGTTTTTTATGAAATTTGATTTTATTTCCTAGTTGGAGAGATATGAGCGATTGAAGTTACACATGTTTGTAATTTTGTGTGGCCGTGCGTAGCATGAGTTTCAGGAATCATTTTCTCACTCCATAGGCTATCAACGTGCAAGTTGTTGGGAATCACAGTTGTCGTTAGACCAAAACCCGGAGGTGTTAATCAACGATCGCATCGCCAGAGATAAGGATCCACAAGATATGGTTAGTCCATGTCATGAAATACACGGGAGCGTTGGTTTATACAATGTCCAACAATATCCCCCCCAACGTGAGTTGGGTGTGTATCAAACTCATGACCTACACTCTGATACCACTTATTGGGAATCATGATTTTTGTTAGACTAAAACCCGCAAGTGCTAGTCAATGATCACATCGCCAAAGATAAGGATCCACAAGGGACAGTTAGTCCATGTTGCGAAACACATGGGGAGCGTCCAACACAAGTTTCTTATCAATGGAAATATCTCTTCAATACCCCAAATGGGTCTTTGACAAAATTTGATTTCGTCACTTGTAGAAAAATTTATTAGCAAATTTGCTTCAAGAGGTCTATTGCTAGAAGAAAAGAAAAGAAAGCTATGTTTTTAGGTCATCCACAAATCCATGGCTTTGGGTAAGCCACCCAAAACCATTTTCTTCATTAGCTCATGGAATATTGTAATCATGATGGTACATTAAACATAATGGGGTCCCTATTTTTTCTTTAGCATTTTGAATGATGGGGACCATCATTCTCTAAGGGGGGGAGGATTTGTTTGAATCTTAGGGGGGGATTATAACCTAAGTTCAGATGTATTATTCATAACGTCATATTTTTATGTAAAAGGGAGCTTAATTGACATGTAACTGATGGGTTCAACACTAACCAAAGTTGAATCTGCCAATATGACATCTTGTAAGAGGGAAATAAGAAGAGAGTGAAAGTTGAGAAGGAGAGGTTCCAAAATGGGCCTCATTGCATAGAATTTATTCTTAATGGAATTTTTCTTCTTCTCCAATTCCGGTTCTCTCTCTCTTCATATTTTTGTGATTTATTTTAGTTTTTGTATTTTCATCAATGTTCTCGTGATTAGTTTCATGTCAAATTTGTATGTTTTCTCTCCTCATCTCTCAACTTTCTTAGCTCCTTGATATTAGCCCCCAAGATCTGGATCAGATGGATCGAGGGTTAGGAATGGAGAAGGCTTCATTGGATCCTCTTTCGTTACTTTCCCTCAATAGTTCATTAATATTTTACACGATAGAGGTTACTAGTATCTTAATTATATTAAGAAGAGGGATTTGAAGCATAATGTTGGCACTATTTGGTTGATAACTAACGACCTAGGATTGTTCAGAGAATTGGCACATCTGTGGAAGGAATATACTGTGGATTTACAACAAGTGAGATTTTATCTAAGTTCTGAGGAAGATATCGTTATATGAACAATTATACTGAAGAAGGCAAGATCATAGTTAAGGAAGTTTATCGACATGTACCATCGACGATAATTTTCCCAACCCCTATTTGGTGGCATCCAAAATTATGGAATTGGAAAATCCCTATGAAGCTAAAAGTTATCGGGTGGATTTATTTGAGGAATAAAGTTATAACTTGGGATAACCTATAAAAAATATGTTTCTTTGGACTGGTGATAAGATTCTGAGATATTTTATGGAGAAGGGTCCCAAGACAGTTCCACACAAACCCAGGGTTGTAAAGTATTCGATGAGGATGGTTTATCCCTCTGCATTTTTTGATGGGGTTGTTTACTCAAACACCACTGGCTGTGGAGGTGTAATCTTCTTGGAGCAACAAAACTTTTATAACCTATAATGGAGTTGTAGATGAAGATCCAATACAAAAGCAAAGCTTAGGACTCTGTGGGAAATTTTAACATTTGCAAAAATCTTAGGCTTGGAAAATATGCAAGTATGTCAAGCCAGGAGGTAACTCTGCAAAACTGAAGATGCATTAGATGGAGATTGTGTGTGTACTTATACATGGATGTGAGACTATTGGGATTCACTTCCCAAAGTCTCTTGGCCTTCCTTATTTATTAAATTACAATAATATATAATCTCACCCAATCCCTTAGGATTAGGTGTCAGCATTCCCCCCTTTAATCTGAAGGGATGTTGGTGAGTCCAAGCATCGTTCTGAACTTTTCAAACTTTTATCTTCCAAGCACTTTGGTGAAGATGTCTACAGTCTGCTCATTTGTGGAACAATGACATAGATGGATAGTTTTGGCTTTAACATGATGTCGAATCAGATGGTATTTTGTATTGATGTGCTTTGTTCGATCATGGAACTTTGGGTTCTTGGCCAACTTTACTGCAGAAGTGTTGTTGATCAAGAGTGGTGTTGAATGCATTTGTTTCATCTACAAATCTTCTAGGACTTTCCTGAGCCACACAATTTCCTTTGTTGCTTCAGCTGTTGCCACATATTCTGCCTCAGTTGTGGAATCTGCTGGAACTGAATTTTTGTGTGATCTCCATGAGACAACTCCTGATGCAAGACTCTTGGTATGACCTGAAGTAGACACCCCAGTTTCTTTTCCCCCATCAAAGTCTGAATCAGAGTATCCGATCAAACTAAAGTCGCCTACCTGTGTATATTTGAGTCCAAAGTCTTGAGTCCCCTTCAAGTACTTTAGAACTCTTTTTGCAGCAGACCAATGTCCTTCACAATTTTTTTGCATAAATCTAGAAAGGATTCCAATAGAAAATGAGATGTCTAGTATGGTGGTAGTAAGGAAGATAAGACTTCCTACAAGATGTCTATACTTCATTGCATCCTTGAATTCCTTCCCTTCAATGGATGTGAACTTCAAGTTTTGTTCCATTGGAGTGGTTAAGGGATTGCATTCATCCATGCCAAACTTGTTCAAAATATCTCCGATGTACTTCTTTTGAGAAAGGAATATAAATTTAATATTTCGAGTTACTTCAATACCCAAATAAGTAATTTCAAAACCTTTATTCAGTTTTTTCTTTATGGATGCAATATAACTCCCATTGTTCCCTATCATCAAAATATCATCTACATACACCACAAGATATACAACTGTTTTTCCAACTTTCTTAACAAACAAAGTTACATCATCAAGATCAACATTTTTGAAATCAAGTTTCAAAATATGCTCAGTTAATTTCTCATACTAGGCTCATGGTGCTTGCTTGAGGCCATACAAGGATTTTATAAGTTTGCATACTTTGTGTTCTTGGCCCTTCACAACAAATCCTTCTGGATGGGACATAAAAACTTTCTCCTTTAGGTCTCCATTCAAAAAAACAGTTTTTACATCCATTTGATGGACTTTCCATCCCTTCTGAGCTGCTAGGGCAAAGAGTGTCCGGATAATCGACCCCTTCTTTCTGTGCAAAACCTTTTGCCACAAGCCTGGATTTGTGCTTTTCAAGTGAGCCATCTGCTTTGTATTTTTTCTTGTAGACCCACTTGCATCCAATTGGTTTGGTTCCCAAAGGAGGATCAACCAGCATCCAAGTGCCATTCTTTATCGAGACATCATACTCCTTTTACATCGCTTCATTCCATTCAACATGAGAAGCGACTTCTTCGAAGGAATTTGGTTCATGATCTATAGACAAATTCAATTCACATTTATAAGAAATATCCATATCAATATGTGAATCATAATTATCTATTTCACCTCCGTATTGTGTGGTGGAACTTCTTGTTCCTGTCTTTCCAACCTCATCGGGATGAACGTTTTCTACTGTCTTTGTCAGCCATTATGGGGGACCTTTCTGAGATGGCCCAGGTTGCTCATTTGACTGAGTTGGAATTGAATCAAGGTTCAATCTCTCAATTATGTCAATCACATCATTCAAGGTGTCATCCGTGGTTGGTTTTTCATGTGGGGGAGAGAGTGCTTCAGAAAATGATTCCACAGATTGATTCAGTATAGGAATTCCCCCTTCAAGATGTGGAATCTGATTATCAAATAATTGAAAAGACTTTGCATGTGTGAATCTATCCAGGCGATCAAGTTGCCGCTCAACAACATTGTCAGCCTTGGAAGATTCAAGAAATATGACATATCTTTCTACTACAAACTTCTTATTGACTTCATCATAGAAACGATATCCTTTGGAGGTATCAGAATACCCGAAGAAGATACATTTTCGACTTCCAGCACCAAGTTTATTCCTTTGTACCTTAGGTATCAAAGCATAACAGGTGGAACCAAAGACCCTAAAATGCTTTACCGAAGGAATGTGGCCATGCCAAATTTCATAAGGAGTTTTTTTTCTGATTGAATTGGAAGGACACCTATTCTTTATGTATACAAAACATAGAACTACATCAGCCCTAAACATCAATTTTACATTCTTAAAAAACATCATGGAGCGAACCATATTTAAAATTGTCCTATTCATTCTTTCAGTTACACCGTTCTGTTGGAGATTATAGGGCACATTTGTTTGATATTTGATCCCATGTTGACGAAGATAGTTTTCAAATTCGTTTGAAGTGTATTCTTTTCCATTATCAGTGCACAAAGAGCCAATATGAGTTTGTGCATCATTTTCAATCCATGCATGAAAATTCTTGAATGTTTGAAAAGCATCAGATTTGTTCTTCAATAAGTAAACCTAACACATTCTAGTGTAATCATCAATAAATGTCATCATATATTTATTTCCATTTGCAGAAGCAACATGCATAGGGCCACACAAATATGAATGAATAAGCTCAAGTTTTCTATGTGCTTTGGAATGTGAATCATGAAATGGTTGTTTGCTATGATTTCCTATAATACAAGCATCACATTGATTAAGTTTCCTAGGAATTGTAGGCAATCTAGTAACACCATTTTTCTCCAACAATCGAAGGCTTTCATAGTTTAAGTGTCCAAATCTAGCATGCCATAAAAGACTTGATGGGAATTTACCTTCATCATAATGTGAAATGGTTGCAAAGTTTTGAGCATGAGCAAAGGAACCTTGCAGCTTCAGGAGTCTTCCTTCTTTTATTCCCTCCATGAAAAGTGAGCGATCTGATGATTTTCTGACCTCAACCTTGCCATCAAGCATGTGAATGGAGTGTCCTTGCTGGTGGATGTGGACTAAGGACAACAAGTTTCTCCTCAACTCAGGGAGGTATAGAACCTCATGTAGAAGATGATCTGTAAGACTAGGCAACTTAAGCCTGATTGTGCCAAGCCCTGATGGCTTAAGTTTGGATTTATCTGCGAAGTATACTGCTCCATCAACTTTGTCACTAAATTCTTCAAAAAAATATTTTCTAAATGTCATGTGACATGTTGCTCCTGGGATTTATCTGCGAAGTATACTGCTCCATCAACTTTGTCACTAAATTCTTCAAAAAAATATTTTCTAAATGTCATGTGACATGTTGCTCCTGAATCTAGCAACCAATCATTTTTCTAAGAAGTAAATGAAACATCAAACAAGTCTTCAGTTACTCCATTGTTATAATGTGTTGCAACATAATGAGCGGATTTAGGTGCTTTACCTTTGTCTCTGTCATGAGTTTTACCTTTTTCTTGTTGGGTGTGGAGCCTGATTATCTTGTTTACTTTGTATCACAGCATTGGACCCCTGTACCTTAAATGGGGCGACAACGCCGCCCATAAATTAATCGCTGTCGTGGGGAGTCCAGGGGGGGGGGCAACAACTTTATGGAGCCCCCCCCTGGCGGGGGATTTCGGGGGCAGCGCCCCCAAAGCTAAAAACATATGTAAAATTACCTTGTAAAAGTATAGTAATTTCTAGTCAATCTGGGCCGTTCATTAGGCAAATGATCTGACGATAGAAGTTATGTTTAGTTTAGGGTTTTTTGCCCTAGAAGGAAACCCCTCGCATTTATGAGGGTATTGTATTGCGGCTGTGTATTATATGTGTATTCTCGGAGCGAGAAACAAAGAGGGAGACTGTGAGAGAGAACAGAGGATATTATAGCGGATCTGCTATAGGTTGTGTCTCTTCATTTTGTTGGATAATAGAAAGGAAGGACTGGCTGTTCGGGGTGGACGTAGCCCAAACTGGGTGAACCACGTATATCTGTGTCTCTCTGGTTTTATGTGTTTTGTGTGCTTGTATTTTCCGCATATTTTATGTGTTTCATTGCTCCATAATATATAATTTTCTAACAACTGGTATCAGAGCCGAAGGTATATTTGGCTGATAAACTCACAGGAAAGAAGGGTTCCTAGTTCGAGTGGGAGCAATGGCAGAAAATGGTAATTTTAGGGTCAAGAAATTTAACGGCCAAAACCTCCCACTGTGGAAGATGCAGATGGAAGATTATCTGTATCGGAAAGATCTGTACCTACCATTGAGCGGAAAAACAAAGAAGCCGGCGGCCATGACAGACGCGGAATGGAACATTCTCGATAGAAAGGCACTCAGAACAGTACGGTTGTGCCTTGCGGCGCCAGTCGCCTTCAATATTTCGAAGGAAACAACAACAGAGGGTTTGATGCAAACATTGGCGAAACTGTATGAAAAGCCCTCGGCCTCAAACAAGGTATTTCTTATGAAACGACTATTTAATATGAAGATGTCGGAAGGTGGATCTGTTGCAGACCATTTAAATGAATTTAATACAGTTACCAGTCAGTTAAGTTCTGTAGGGGTAAACTTTGATGATGAAGTTAGAGCTATGTTATTCTTGTGCTCATTGCCAGAGAGTTGGAATGGTTTAGTAATGGCCATTAGTAACTCTGTCTCTAGATCTAGTACTTTAAAGTTTGATGATGTTGTTGGTGCTATCCTTAGCGAGGAAATGCGACGAAAAAGCTCCGGTGAGACATCGGGTAATGCTTTGAGTGTAGATTCTAGGGGAAGAAGAATGGAAAGAGGAAAGAGCTCGCGATATCGCAGTAAATCAAGGAAAGGCAGATCCAAGTCCAGATCGGGGATAGTGTGCTGGAAATGTGGAAAGAAAGGACACCTAAAGAAAGACTGTAGATCTCGGAAGGGAAAAGAAGGAGACACACAGCAACAAAACAATCATGAAGAAAATGTGACAGGTGATGTGTTAAAATATGCTTCTATTCTTTCTTTCGAAAATGTTACTGATTCTTGGGTTGTAGATTCAGGGGCTTCATTCCATGCCACACCTGATAAGAAATATTTTCATGACTATGTTCAAGGAGATTTTGGACAAGTTCGTTTGGGTGAGGATAAACCCTATAAAATTGTTGCAATGGGTAAGGTTCTTGTAAAACAACAGAATGGAAACCAATGGCTATTAAAGGAGGCAAGACATGTTCCATATCTAAAGAGAAATCTGATTTCAACAGGGCAGTTAGGCAGTGAAGGTTGTGTTACAACTTTCACAGATAAAGCTTGGAAGGTCACCAAAGGAGCCTTGGTAATAGCAAAAGGCAAAAAGGTTGGTACATTGTATTTATGCAATGGTATTTCTAACTCTGTTAATGCTTTAACTTCCAAAGGAGCAGATGCAGCATTATGGCACCATAAGTTCAGACACATGAGTGAGAAGGGGATGGAGATTCTTCACTCAAGAAATTTGTTGCCAGGTTTGAAGAATGTTGATTTGGATTTATGTGAGAATTTCATTTATGGAAATTAGAAGAGAGTCAGATTTCTTAGAGTTGGGAAATAAAAGAAGAGCGAAAAATTAGAGCTTGTGCATACAGATGTATGAAGACCTTCTAAGGTATCATCTCTCGGTGGCTCTCGTTATTATGTTACTTTTATTGATGATGCAACTATAAAAACCTAGATTTATTGTATTCAAAATAAATCTGATGTATTTGATACTCTCAAGAAATGGAAAGCTTTGGTTGAGATTGAGACAGGAAAGAAGTTGAAGTGTCTCGGATCAGACAATGAAGGTGAATATTACAGCAAAGAGTTTGATAGGTACTGTTCAGAGCATGGAATTCATAGAGAGAAGACAGTTCCAAGAACACCACAAGAAAATGGTGTGTCAAAAAGGATGAACAAAACAATCATGGAGCGTGCAAGGTGCATGAGATTGCATGTAGGATTGCCTTTACAATTTTGGGCAGATGCTGTAGATACTGCTGTTTATCTAATAAACAAAGGGTCTTCAAGTTCCTTGGATGGTGGTATTCCAGAGGAAGCATGGACAGGTAAAAAGGTAAACTACTCTTTTTTAAAGCCTTTTGGTTGTGAGGCCTTTGTCCATATTAATAAAGAAAATAGAACAAAGCTTGAGGCAAAATCAAAGAAATGTACCTTTATTCGATATGGTGTTAATGATTTTGGTTATTGCTTATATGATTATGAAAATCACAAAATCATTAGGAACAGAGATGTAATATTCAATGAAAAGGTCTTGTATAAGTGTTACACAACAATTTGTCACCGTCCCTACAATTCCCCATCCCGCACAATTGGAGGGCTCATTCCGTGACCTGTGAGCAGTGACATAAATTGTAGAAATTTGAATAATTTGTTGAGTTATTCACCGAGATTATCCTGATTACACACTATTTAAGCTTCATGCATAAGACATAACCTCTTCTACAATTGATCATCAATATGCGGAAATAGAAAGCAGTCGCATGCGCTCATTAAAACATAATCAAGCACACATATCAACACGGAATGTAATGGGGAAAGCAATAGATGAAAACCCTAAACTATCTGTATATTATAATGATAGAGAACATGTAACAATCATAGTACAATACTCCTCACAATTACTAAGTACTATCTCCAAAAGTTACACACAAACTAGTTCAGATTTGAACAAGTCACAGGTTCAAATCTCCTCCACAAGTCTGCCTGCCTCTACTGCGCAATCCAAGATGAGTAATGAGTGAGATCCAAGTTCGAATCCCCTAGCTTGTACTGTGCAATCCTCATTGGCAATCTCCATCAATGTGTGTGCAAATCTCATGCACAATCATGGTCACAGTTGATAGTCACACTCACCCTTTCACCCACCTCTAACATTGGTCTCCACTGAACTGTCCATGCATTGCAGTTAACTGATGTGTTCTTTAGTTGATTTATGAGTTAATAATTAGTGAATTAATTAATAATTAATTCACACTACTCATCACTAGTGTATTTTTCAGTTAGACTAAATACAACTAGTTCAACTAAGTTAAACATAACACAACTCCACCAACTGTCTCATCAACTCCACCAAACTTTGCCACATGAGTTCTAACTGAAGTCAACCATGCAATAGCTCAACTAACCCTTAGGAAAAGCGTATTTCCTTCTGTCAGCTGCATGTGCCACATCCAAGCATCAAACTGAAGTGCTCCAAGAGGAAAAGATAATGTTTATAGTCTAAATATTATTAAGGGTTAATAATATTTGACTGCTCTATTTTTAGCCCGGCAGTCTAAAAATAGAAACTGCCCAATGTCTAAAAATAGAGGTCCATCTATTTTTACCAACTCAACCAATCATCCATAAATAACATCCTGCAACTCATAGACCATGATCCATATGTCTAAAAATAGACATAGTCTAAAAATAGACTTTGCGCCAAAAATAGCCTGCGGGCCCACTTAGTGAAGGCGACTTCATTTCACTAAGCTCCATCATCTTGTTGCATTTTCAACACTCCCTCTCAAAAAGATATGGATTATATGCAACCCCTATCCTGCCTCTGTGGTATTCGAATTTGCTCCTGGTGAGCACCTTCGTCAATATATCAGCATCCTGATCCTCCATGGGAATATATGAAAGTAACATGATTCTTCGCTGCACACAATCTCTGATATGATGGTACCTGATGTCGATGTGTTTGGATCTATCATGAAATAATGGAGTAGCCGAGAGTTTAATGCAACTCTGGTTATCACAATAAATCACAGTAGGCTCCAAGTGTGACCCGAACAACCCGACCAGAATCTTCCTCATCCATATGGCCTCGCATGCAGCCAAGCTTGCTGCCATATACTCAGCCTCTGCTGAATTGAGTGCCACGGATCTATGATTCCTGTTGTACCAAGAAACTGTTGTCGACCCAATACTGAAGATCCCTCCAGATGTGCTCTTTCTGTCTGTTGGGCTCCCTTCCCAATCTGCATCCGTGAAGCCACATAGCTTCACCTCATTCTCCTGTCTGTACCACAAGCCATATCCCGATGTGCCTCTAAGATAACGCAATACATGCTTGCCTGCCTTCTAGAAGAGCTTGGTAGGCTTAACCATAGCTTGCGAAAGCTGGTTAACAGCAAAGCATATATCGGGTCGTGTATTGACCAGATACATAAGCGACCCCACCAACTTTCGATAAACAGTGGCATCCACTACCTCCGCCGAAGTAGCATCCTCCTTCCTCCAACCTCCAGGAAGAGGAGTATCAACAGGCTTGCAGCCATGCATGTTGAACTTCTCCAGTATTTCCCGGGCATACTTACCCTGAGAAACAAATAGTCCATCATTGCGCTGCCAAATTTCCAATCCCAGGAAATAATGAAGGAGGCCCAAGTCCTTCATCTCAAACTCTCTAGCAAGATCCTCCTTGCATGAAAGTATCAACATCTCATCACCCGTCAAACGGGATCATCCATAATGATCGGGTAACTTCCCCTCCACCAATCCATGCGTAGGATCCTACTCTTGAGAACCAAGTCCAGTGAACAACTGTTTGTCATCAAGCACGAGGTGCTTGTTTCAACCCACACGTTGCCTTCTGAGTCTCCGCACACATGTGACCTGTTTAAGATCTCTGGAACCTCGCGCTGCTCTCTATGTACACCTCCTTCAATGACTCCGCTTGAGAACGAAATTTCATATAATCGCAGTCCATGATGCTGCACCCCATCTCTGCTACGAGAGCTAGGATCGTCCGTATGGAACATACCTTACACAGGTGCAAAGGTCTCCTCACATAATCGATCCCTCTATCCGTGAGAAGCCTCGAGCAACAAATCTTGCCTTGTACTTCTACACACTCCCGTCAGCTGCCTGCTTCACTTTGTAGATCCATCTCGAACCCACCACTGATTTCCCCTCCGGCCTTGGGACAATCTCCCATGCACTGTTTCTGACAATCGAATCATACTCTTCCACCATGGCATCTACCCATGCGGGGTCCTCCACAGCTTCCTCGAAAGAGGATGGCTCTGTCATGACACATTTGCTCACAAGAGCCATGTATCCAGTGTACCGGTCCAGTGACTGTCTCTGTCTGCGCTGTGCTGTAGGTGGTCCTACAACCTTCTCTGCATCTTGAGCCAGTCGCTCAGCTTCTGTAGTGTGCTTGCGCCCTCTGATGGTTGGCGCTACATGAGTGGTCTCTTCCACTCCATGAACTTCCTCTTGTGGCTGATCCACATCCGGAAGCTCATCCTTAGGAACTAATAGCTCCTCATCTGCATGCAAGTGTGGCTCCCTCTCAAGCGAACACTTCATGGCTTTCTCCTCCTGAAATTTGATATCCCATTGCACAACAGTCTTGCGACTGTCTGGCAAATACACACGATAATTGTGGGGTGTATCAGTGTACCCCACAAATATCCCAACCTCTGCGGTCGGATCCAGCTTCTTCCTGGCATCCTTCATCACATGCATGTAGACAGGTGAACCAAAAATCCTCAAATGGGAAATATCAGGTCTTACCAGAAAACGCCTCCTCCGGTGTACTCATGCCAAGTATCTTGTGAGGACAACGGTTCGCATGAAGGCACGCAAACATTCCATGCCTCCGCCCACATGGGTAGGCCCTAATATTGGTAGGCCCCGATGATGCAACATCGCCCAGGCAGCATCGCTATTGCTCTGTTTCTTCCGCCAACAACCCCGCTCACAGGGTGCTAAAAGCGAGCTCTTCCAATTCCTTCTCGCGCTGCAAAGTCCTGAATTCAGCAAAGACAATCATCACCATCAACAGCCCTAAGAGCCTTAACATGCTTCCAATTCCCTTCTCAACCAGCGCCTGAACCGTTTAACTTTGAGGCGTCTCGCGCTTTTCTGACAGAAGAAGATCCAACACTTACGAGAAAAATCATCAACAAATATCACATAATACCTGTGCTTTGCTGTCGAAGCTACTAAGAAAGGTCCACACATGTCTGTGTGAATTCTCTCAAGGATCGTCGTGGCGCGACTATCCTTCTCGTGAAAGGTGGTTTTCACAAATTTTCCCAAGGTACACCCCTTGCACTGATCTGACTGTGCAAGAGTGCCCTTAGGAAGCCCAGTAGAAATCTGCTGCAGTATCTTCAAAGCTCCATGGTGAAGGTGGCCCAATATCCGGTGCCACAGCTCGCCATCATCCTGGCTCACCACTCCTTCCGCCTTGCATGCCATTGCTACGCAGCCATCCACTTGCAACTGAGAAAGGTTCTTGACTCGAACCCCTATCTTCCGAGTCTCTCTAGTTGTCTTACTGCGCAGGAAAGCCTTTCCCTCGCTGAAGACAACATCATACCCCTTGTCTTTCGACATCGCCACAGAGATCAGATTCTTCTTCAATCCTCGAACATGCATCACTTCCTTCAATACGAAGGGTTTACCAGACTCCCTCTCAAAGGAAATGGTATCGATACCGATCGCACTGTATCTACCATCATCGCACATCTCGATGTGCACTCCAAGATCTTTCTCATCCAGATCTGAAGATAGATCTCGATCTCCAGTCATGTGAAAAGACGCACCACTGTCCAAGAACCATACTGATCCCATCACACTTGAGACCAAGCATGCGATCAGTGAAAAATCTAGCTCAAAATGCGAGGCTAAGGCCTCTCCCGCTGCAGATCCAGCAGCTTGCTTATTTTTCTTCTTATGTGGACAATTTGTGGCATAATGTCCGTGTTGGTGACAGTGAAAACACTTCACCTTGGACATGTCCTGCTTCTTGCCTTTTGCACCGGAAAGAGAAGCTTTATTGCTCTTCCCCTTCTTTGCTTTGGAAGCCAAAGCACAACTTTCTTCATCAGATGCCTTTGATGAAGATCCGTCTCTGGTACTCCGCCTTATCTCCTCTTGCACAAGATCCGACCAAAGTCGCTCCCATCCCGGAAATTTCTCCCGACCATTGACAGAATCATGATAGGCATGCCAACTCTTCAGAAGACCAAGGAGAGCCAAGCTCACTAATTCCTCATCATCAACAGTCACCCCCACACTTCCCAGCTCATCCCTGCATTGGATGAACTTCGTGAGGTACTTGGGCATACTGTCTCCTTTCTCCATCTTTATGTGTCTGAGTTTATCCTTGAGCGCCAACTTCCTTTGGTCACTCCTACTCTAGAATAGATCCGTCAAATCTTTCCACATTAAATATGGAGAAGCTTTTCCATGGAGGCTGGATACAATATGATCCTTGACGCCCTCCAACAGAATCCTTCGAAATTTCGCCATCTTCTTTTTCCAAGCTTCGACTTCAGCAGGATCAGTGGGCTTTTGGACATCCGTATCTACGAACTCCTTCAGTCCATTATCTTCTAATACTGCCTCCATGCGATTCTTCCATGCAACATAATTCGAACTGCCTTCAAGAGCATATTCGAGTCGCAAACCGTTGAAAGACATTTTCAACACTGGCACCAAGAAAACAAAACTGCTGCAAAATTCGAATTCCACCTCAAAGCTCAACCGCTCTAGATCTGTGAGAAAAAATTATTTCTAGCACAAAGATTGACTGCAAGGGGCGTTTACCAGACCTTTCACTTTCCGAAGAAAGATGAATCCGGAGGCTACCTGGCCCGCATGCAGACTCTGTCTACCGAAATAAGTTTGTAATCACTGTGATGATCAATCTCTGCTTCAATACCTCCGATACCATGTAGAAATTTTAATAATTTCTTCGAGTTATTCACCGAGATTATCTTGATACACATCATTTAAGCTTCATGCAATACATGAATCTCTTCTGGCAATTGATCATCAATATGCAAGGGAAATAGAAAGTAAATGCATGTGCTCATTAAAACATAATCAAAAGCACACATATCAACACAGGATGTAGCTGGGAAAGCACATTGAAACCCCTAACTATCTATATATATATTATAATGATAGAGAATATGTAACAATCAGTAGTACAATAGTCCCCACAACTACTATCTCCAAAAGCTACACACAAACCAGTTCGTACTTGAATGTCAACCAAATTCCTCCACAAGTCGCTTTCGCCATCGCTGCAATCCAACCGAATTTCCTGAGTGAGATCAGAGTTCAATCCTCTTATCAATGAATGTGACCTTCATTGGCAATCTCCATCAATGTGTGTGCAAATCTCATGCACAATCATGGTCACAAATGATAGTCACACTCACCCTTTCACCCACCTCTAACACTGGTCTCCACTGAACTGTCCATGCATTGCAGTTAACTGATGTGTTCTTTAGTTGATTTATGAGTTGATAATTAGTGAATTAATTAATAATTAATTCACACCACTCATCACTAGTGTATTTTTCATTTAGACTAAATACAACTAGTTCAACTAAGTTAAACCGAACACAACTCCACCAACTGTCTCATCAACTCCACCAAACTCTGCCACATGAGTTCTAACTGAAGTCAACCATGCAATAGCTCAACTAACCCATAGGAAAAGCGTATTTCCTTCTGTCAGCTGCATGTGTCACATCCAAGCATCAAACTGAAGTGCTCCAAGAGGATAAGATAATGTTTATAGTCTAAATATTATTAAGGGTTAATAATATTTGACTGTTCTATTTTTAGCCCGGCAGTCTAAAAATAGAAACCACCCAATGTCTAAAAACAGAGGTCCATCTATTTTTACCAACTCGACCAATCATCCATAAATAGCATCCTGCAACTCATAGACCATGATCCATATGTCTAAAAATAGACATAGTCTAAAAATAGACTTTGCGCCAAAAATAGCCTGCGGGCCCACTTAGTGAAGGCGACTTCATTTCACTAAGCTCCGTCATCTTGTTGCATTTTCAACAAACTTGAAAACACTTTCATGGCATTCCCCTAAACATGTACTTTCATTGCCCTGAAGACAAATCCTTGTGAAAAACCCTAAAAACACCCCTTTTTGCATTAGCGCGGGTAGCCAGTTCATTACTCGCGCCAATGGGGGAAATCCTTCAAAGAGGGCGCGCCAATTGGCGCTCTGTCCCAGCTTCGCACTCACGCCAGCCATTTTAAGGAGTGTTTTTTAAAAATAAATGGCAAAAGTTTCGTCCTAACTGATCTAGAAACTGGTATCTAATTTGAGTTGGGAGGTTTGGCTCTGGATCTCCATGTAGAGGAAGTGGTTTGCCACCTCTCATGGAAGCTTCCTAGAGGATAGGGCCAATCCCATGATTATAGGGATCCCAACTCCCCTTCCTCCATCTATAAAAGCTTGCTCATCTCCTTTGCAAGCTAGTCTCCAAGTTCCCAAGAGCCATCAGAGCCTTATGCTGCAAGAGCCTTGATTCATTCCCTTAAGGCCAAATCCAAGCAAGGAGATTATTGTCGAGACATCTGAAGAGAGAGGTTTGTCCCATCCCCGACAGGATTTTTCGAGACGTGTTCTGCCTCATGTCCTTCCACAGAAACTGCTGCATATGGTCAGAGTTCTTCTTTGATTGATTAATGATAAGCCATCATTGGCTATGGTTCCACTTCTACTGCTGACGGATGATGAGGTTATGTCTTCTCCGACTCACATATAGTTTGTACATACCGGATTTTTACACTCTGCATTTGTTTTGTTTCTCGTGTGTGCAGGTGTCCGATCACGGAGATCGTGAGGATTGTGACCTGCCAGAGCTAAGGAACGGGAGCGCCACTTTCTCTACAAGCGACAACGTTGGATTCCAAGTAAGCCTTCATCGCTAGTTGGTTTATTTGCAATTAGGAACCTGCACTATAGCGTGAACGATTGTTGCTAGACCCGGTCTGGGCTAGTAGGGATCGCCTCTGTCTGCAGAGGGGATTTACCTCCACAACAAATTGGCGACTCTGCTAGGGACGTCTAGCTTGTTGTTGTTTGTTTTACAATTTACGCACGCAGAGCCGGGTTCCTGTTCTCTACGTTTCACCCGCTCTACTTCCGTAATTAAGTAAGTGAGACGAAATGTCACTAATCTCTGGTTTAGTTTGTAAACTAAACACTTGGAGTATTTTCTTGTCTTTTCAGTTGTTTCTCGATTCTTCTTGCTTGATCAGCTCTTTTGGATGGCTCTTTTTGTGATTTTGGCTTTTGGTCAGCTTGTTGGAGTGCTTTTTTTTTTTTCCATAGAAAAATCGGCTGGCGCGCTTTTCAGCTTGACAGTCGCGCCCATTGGCGCAGGTTACTAGTGTATTACCCACGCCAATTCGTTTCTGGCGCTAGTTTCAGCCTCACAGTTGCGCCAATCCTGTGAGGTACTAGGGTTTTCCCTGTTTTTACCTTCCTGAGCTTGATCAGTGTGTTTGGTTTTGTTTTTTTCAACTGCTTGAGTGTTATGGAGCCTTGTTTGACTGGCTCTGACCTTCGTCCTTTGGTTGTTTGCCCGTTTCCATCGATTTCACATTCTAGCCCTAGGGCATCTAGGTGCTCTTGTGTGTCGAGCCTCCCTTGGGAGTTTTGGTCTCTATCGGTTCAGTCGACCTTGTGATTGCTTCTTTACATTCGTTTGGCGGTTGTTCGTCGTTTCATTGCGTTATTTGAGTGTCTGTTCTCTTCTTCATTCGAATTGCGCTTTGTCTCGTTTTGGGCCTAGATTACATGGTTCATTTGGGTCTTTGGGATTCTCTTGGTTTTGAGGGACTGTTTTGTCAATTTTGAGATCTGATTGCGTGTTTGCGTTGAGTGAAATTTGTGTGTTTTGCTCTTTCCTCGTCACTTCTCAAATTGCTCTTTTCATTAGTTTTCATTTTGTTTAGTGCACGTTGCTATTAAACATTGAAAATATAAAAAATCTCTTTTTCTTTTGATTAGTTAGTGCAAATTAAAATCTTTTCGGTGTTATTAGTGATTAGTGACTTTGAGAGAAAAGTTTTTAGTTTACATTAGCTGCATTAGAGACTTTTTTGGTTGTTTTCTAATCATTTTGTTTGTGTGAAAAGCTCTCAACTCTCTTATAATTAGCTTTCATCGAATGAAATGATATACTGCGGCATATAGTGTGCATTTAGGAGATTTTGAGACGTCACACTTGCTAGGCCCTGAAAACTGAAACATAATTGAAGATAAACATTAAAATTTATTCAATTTACACTAAGGCAGCATTGAAACATTAACGCAACATTTAGAGGTCTAGGCTAGAGATGTGTTCCGGCGTCTTTAAACCTAGTAGCTGTCGTTCGCCTCTTGGCTTTAGACAACACTAGTACGGACTTGTGCTCCCCGTACCGTCGCGTATATAAAGGGAGACCCCACTAGGTTTCTATCCTTTATCCATAGGAAGCCGAGTCTACCGCCCTATACCCATGATACATCGGACACAGCATTCGGGTTGATTTCTCTTTCATTTTGAAACCAAGGCGTATATTGCAGTTCACGCTTATTTGGTACACCCTTTGCCTAGTATTCCTGAGTATTCATTTGATCTTTTTTGACTATTTAAATTTGAAAGGATCACCAAGTGCTTGTCCTTTCATGCTTGCTTCAAAACTGAAAGAGATAGAGTCACCTTTCATCCGTTTCTCGACTGTTAAAACATGAAATGGTGAAGTTTCTAAGTTTCAATGTGGTAAAATAAATCACTCGCGATCACACGCCCTGTTAGATTTTTCTTGTTGGCCGTTTGATTGTGTGTCTTGACTCTTTTTCTGCCCGTGTGTGTTGTGCTTGATATTTTGTCCTTGTTGTCATAGTGGCGGAACCTCCTGTTTCGTCTACTGGTAGTCCATATACGGACGATTCATCAGAGGCTTCTGAGTCCTCTACTGAACCTCAGCAGCCCATCGTTTCCGAGTTTCCCGACGGGGGACCGTCTCTGTCTGAGCAGCCCTTTTGAGGACCAGTTGAGTTCAATTGGCCCTTTTTCCGACCCTTGGTTTGGATTGGGAGTAGGGGAAGATTTCCCTCCTCTTACATCGATTTCTCCTTTTATAGCTGTTGTTATTCCTCCTAGTCCTCGCCGTTTGTTACGAGATCTAGCGGCAGGTTCAAATATGAGTGATTCTGCTAGCGAGGAAATCCCCACATCTGGTGAATATTACCAGTTATTCCCTCGACAGTTATTTCTAGAAGGCAACCCTGAACCATCTGTTATGTCATCACCTGGTCCCTCATTACCAGCCAGGTATAGATCCTTGGGTCAGATTATTGCCGTCGCTGCCTCTATGGGGGTATCACCTCCTTCTACGAGGCCGGTTGTTCCTTCATTGGGGATGTCCCCACGGACACCCGTTACGTCATCCCCTCAAGTCACTTCTGTACCCTCCATGCCCACTGTTTGTGTGGCCGCATCTGCACCCGCCGTTACTACCCAGTCCGTAAGGACCACATTGCTTCCCGAAGACATCTATATAGCATCTGCTATGCCGGAGAACATCTCTCCGGAGGAGTATCGATTGTCCCTGCAACAATCGAACCCCGAGGTCGGAAAGTCCTCTCAAGATCCCAACTGCTCGTATTTTTTGCATTATGCACAGGATGGTACACCCGTGTACGTCTTTCCATATCAGTACGATGAGCATGGGAACCCTTTACGTTTACCTGCTCTTGAGGCTCAACTTCATGCTCAGGGTTTACCGTATAACCCGGCCGGATAGCCCTACAACCCGCAAGGACAACCTTTTCAAGGCCAGCCTGGCTATCCTTATGACCCGCAGGGATAGCCCATACAGGGCTACCCTTCGGGCTAGCAAGGGCCATTATACGGTCCACAAGGACAGTATTACAACCCTTCCGGTCAACTTGTGCAGCCTCTCCCTGGAGTTCCGCCTGGGCAACCTCAAGGACTCACAGGTCAACCGGGGTACCAACCCGGGCTGGTATACGGTCCTGGGGGGCAAGTCCAACCTTCTCAACCTTTGCAACCGCAATATCCGCTTGGTCCCAACGTTGCACATCATCTAGGACCATCTTATGGTCCTGTTGCAGGTCAAACCGGTTATCAGCAACCACCTGGCTCTATTCCGCCACCAGGCCAACCAGCCCATCTGGCACAACCTGGTATCCCGCCACCAGGCCAACCGGCCAATCCGGCACAACCTAGTGTCCCTCCATTAGGCCAACCGGCCCATCTGGCACAACCTGGTGCTGCTCAACAGCCAGGACAACTTGCACAACCAGCACAACCTGTTTATCCGAGTCAACCTGTTCAACCAGGGCAGCCCGCTCAGCCAGGTCAGCCTGTTCAGCCAAGCCAGCCTGCACATCCTGTCTACCCTGCCCAACAATCGGTTTATTATATGCCGCAACCAAATCAACCACTGCGCCCTAATTATCAGGCTCAGTAGGGTCCCACCTATCAGCAGCCCACTCGACCTCAAGGCAGTTACTATTCTCATGGTCAATACCGACTGAATTATAACCAGCCCCAAGGTTCTAACTATTACTCTCAACAACCCGGCTACACCTATGCTCAGCAGCCAAATCCACATGTTGCTCACGCGGGGCCGACATATAATCAAGGTCCATACTCTGGTTATCAAGGCTCGTATGCTGGTTACCAGATACTAACTCATTGGTTCACCACCTCCTTCGTTAACAAAATCGCCCAAGATATTGCTATGGGAGCATGTGTGACTGAAGAACAAGCCATAGCGCGTGCCCAATATCTGGATCTAGTATACTCTCAGTCCGACACGCTTTATGATATTTTTCCTGATGCTCCACGGTCTGGAACCTCTAAAGCTCCACCTACCCTGACGGTGGATGGTGTTATTGGTTCTGTGTCTCGGAATTCGAAGAAATATTCAAATGGGAAGCAGAAGTCCAACTCATCCAATAATTCTGCTCCTCCTGCCCCTCCCGATTCTGGAAAAACTGTGGAGGTTAACGCCGTTCAGGCTAATCCTACGGAAAAAGCCTCCAAAGGAAAGAAGAAGGGCAAAGGTAAATCCAAATCTGATGCTCCAAATCCAGAATCTTCCAAACCTCGTATCGAGGACAATTCCCAACACAAACCGAAGTACCCCTGCCTCATCTGTGAAGGAGATCATTACACCAAGGATTGTCCACGATGATCCGAAGTTAGTCAACTTCTCAAAGGCTCCAAAGGGACTCCGGCAGTTCTTAAAGAACCGTTCCCGTCTCAGCAGACCCAGATGGTTGAACAACCTTCACCATCTGCACCATTTGGGTCCCTGGTCTTTATGATGAATGGTGCTGCACCTATCTCTATTGCTACGCGTTCGAAGGATTACAACGAATCGCGTCAGGCACCTGGGAAGGCAGTTGTGGACGGTCCACCTCCCCCACCTGTCTCTGGTTCGTTGGAGATTGAGAAGCCTACTGCTGAACCTGTTGTGAGGCTACCTTCTAAAGGTGTTCTACGAAGATCTTCCTACAATCCGAATGCCCATGCCGCTCAGCACTACAGTATTGTTGAGGATCTGGCACAGGCGCCTTCTGCCATGTCTGCATTGGAAGTTCTTCAGAGTTGCCTGTCACAACGGAAAGCTTTGTTGTCTGCAATCGGTGGGATCAATCCCACTGATTCTAATCTTCTCACCTTCGACTTAGAGAGCTTTACCCCCCCGACTTCCATATCAAATCGCTCTTGTTATTCAATTTGGGATCAACGGTCTTAACATCCATAGGGTCGTTGTGGATGAAGGTGCTTCTACCTGCGTCATGTCGTCCGCTTGCTGGAAGGCCATTGGCTCTCCGGCCCTTTCATCGTCTCCTAATGCCCTAGAGGCATTTGATGGTCGGGAATCAAAACCCTTGGGTGTTCTCGAGAGTTTAGTGATTACCTTGCAGGGGAAGACAGTCAATGTAGAAGTAGAAGTAGTTGATGCCAAGCTCAACTACAATATAATTCTCGGCCGCAGTTGGACTCATGCCATGCTATGCGTGCCTTCCTCCCTCTTTCGACTTCTTAAGTTTCCTCACAAGGGAAAAATCGTTACGGTGGATCAGTTGTCTTTCTTCACTTCCACCTCCGAGAAAAACGTTCCGTACGTGGATCAGATTCCAAATCCCCCTGACAGTGAGGGACTCGGTCTCTTTAAGGACCCCATCCTCATGGGTATTTTTCCCGCACCACCACCGCACACCACTCAAGTTAACATGATCTCTAGGTCTGACGACCCATGGCTCATCCCTTCGCTTGAGCAGGTGGCTGAGTTTGGAGAATCGATGCCCTTAACTCCGGTAGAGATTAACTACTGTGAAATCGTCGCCGCGTCTGATCCTCCCCCTCCTCAGCATGCTCCTTCGAGCATGGCTTTAGACATCTATTCTCAATCCCCCTGGCTCGGCGAGGCCGACTCGCATGACCCTCTTAAAGATATTTTTCCTTCTGATGAAGCCATTGTTGAAACAATGTCTCTTGAGGAGCTGCCTTGGAGCGATGGACATCATCGTTCCTCATTCATGCCTAGCTTGGGGGAAATGTCAGATTGTCTCGAGCGTTTTGCATCTCAGGTTCCCACTCCACCTCTCCAGACGCCCATATTGACACATGAGGTGCTTTCAGAGGGAAACCTGAGCAACATTACTCAAACCATCCCAATCGACATCTCTGTTAAACCGAGGATAGTTGAGAATATACACGTGGGAGTGACTTGTTCTCCTGATGAGATACGAGTTTATACTGATCTTTTTCGAGAATTCAGGGACGTGTTCGCCTGTTCCTATGAGGAAATGCCCGAGATTGATCCCAGCATAGTAGTGCATGAGATTCCTACCTATCCTGGTGCGAAACCCATACGCCAACGCCTACGCCTGGTGCATCCTCGCAAAGCCGCTGCCATTAAAGCAGAAGTTGAAAAACTTCTGAACGCGGGCTTCATTTACCCGATTCCCCTCACAGAATGGGTCTCCAACATTGTCCCTGTAGATAAGAAACAGGGTACTATCAGAGTTTGTGTTGATTACCGAGATATTAATCGGGCATGTCCAAAGGACAATTACCCACTCCTTTCATAGATCAAATCATTGACGAATGTGCTGGGAGTGAGATTTATTCCCTGATGGACGGCTTTTCCGGGTATAATCAGATAAATATTCTACCCCCTGATCAACACAAGACTGCATCCATCTGTCCGTGGGGTACTTTCGCTTATAAAAAGCTCTCGTTCGGCTTGAAGAACGCTGGAGCCACTTTCCAACGTGCTATGTCTTATGCGTTCCATGACATACGCCATATCGTTCAGCCTTATCTGGACGATTTGCCAGCTCACTCAGCTCAGCGAGAGGACCACCCAGAGCACCTCCGCCAGATTTTCCTTCGCTGTCGACGCTATAATATCCGGCTCAATCCCCATAAATGCGTCTTTTGCGTGGATTCTGGCTGTCTTTTAGGGTTCATAGTCTCCAAGGACAGGATTCGCCTCAATACGCTAAAGGTCGAGGCCATTGTCAATCTCCCATCACCCTCCTCATTATATCAATTGCAGAGTCTACAAGGAAAAGCTAACTTCCTACGCCGCTTTATAGCAAACTACGCGGAAGTGGCCAAAGGATTCACGCGTCTTTTAAAGCAGAACGTTCCCTTTCACTGGGACGATATTGCTCAACAATCCTTTGAGAGGCTTAAGACATTACTTGTTAATTCTTCGTTGCTTCGGCCTCTAAACTATCACCGTGATTTCACTCTATACTTGGCCGCCGCCTTTAGCACCATAGCTATGGTTCTGGTGCAGGATGATGATGATGGAAATGAACGCGTTGTTTAATATCTATCACGGAATCTTCTTGACACGGAAACGCGTTATGCTCACGTCGAGAAGCTAGCTTTAGCAGCTGTACAAGTTGTACAACGTTTCTGCCACTACATCTTGTTGCGTACCGTTACCGTGGTTTCGGATTACAACCCCATGACATATATTCTTTCTCGACAATTACTGTGGGGCAAATACTCCAAATGGATCATTATCCTTCGGGAGTTCAACCTAGATTTTACTACTGCTAAGTCGACCAAATCACTGGTTTTCGCGGATCTTATTTGCTCCCTCCCGACAGACTACCCCCCATCTCATTCTGAAGAACATATTCCAGACGAAACCATCTTCCTTATCAGCACCCGTGACCCATGGTATGGCGATATTATTGTGTATCTTCAGATATCATCCTTTCGCTATGAGTTGACCAAAGATGCCCGACGTCAGATTCGGCATCAGTCTCAACCCTAACGCATTGTAGGAGATACATTATACCGGGTTGGAGTAGATTCGGTGCTCCGTCGGTGCTTGACTTTGGAAGAGGCCGAAAGAGTCTTAAATGACTGTCACAGTGGCGCCTGTGGCGGTCACATGTCTGGATATGCCACCACCCAGAAGATTCTGCGTGCGGGTTACTTATGGCCGTCAATCTTCAAAGACTGTATTGTTGCAGTTCGCAAATGTCACGCGTGCCAGGTTTTTCAGCGCAAGATGCGCGCGCCACCCCTCCCTCTGCATCCTGTCATTACCATCGGGCCTTTCGCAAAATGGGGCGTAGATTTTATGACGTGTAACCCTCATTCGGCCGGGGGGCATGCATATATAATCGTCGCTGTCGACTACTTTACTAAGTAGGCCGAAGCGATGCCTACACTAGCCGCTGATGGTAAGACAACTGCCTAATTTATCTTCAACCACATCATTGCACGTTTCGGGGTCCCTCAGGCCATTGTTACCGATCATGGTACTCACTTTCGAGACTACATGATGGCCGAGCTGACATCAAGATTGGGCTTGCGACACGATAGCTCAACGCCATATTACCCGCAGGCAAATGGCCAGGTTGAGGCTGTGAACAAGGTTTTGGTCACAATGCTTCAACGAACAGTTGGAATTCATAAGTCCAATTGGCACCTCCAATTGTTCTCAGCTCTATGGGCATACCGGACGTTAGCAAAGAGTGCAATCGGATTCACACCATTCCAATTGGTGTATGGTCTGGAAGCAACTCTTCCGGTTGAGTGCGAAATTCCTTCCTTAAAGCTAGCTGTGGAACTTTTACCCGACACTTCTCCTGAAGAAGAGCGTCTCTTTTATTTGGAACGGTTGGATGAAACCCGCCGCTTGGCTGCTTTAGTCCTTGAAGCATAGAAAAAGCGGGTCAAAGCACACTTTGATCAATCTGTCTCTCCACGTTCCTTCGTCGAAGGGGACATTGTCCTCCTATACGACCAAGCGCATGACAAACTCGGGGCAGGAAAGCTCCAACCCATGTGGCATGGGCCCTATATAGTAAAACGAGTATTGAAAAATGGGGCTTATGAGCTCATCGATTATGAAGGAGTTCCATTGGCGCAGCCTAGGGATGGGTTGTACCTTAAGAAATACTACGCTTGAAGTTATTTTTAGTGTGGTGTGTGTACATAGGTGTGTATATTCATTTGTGTGCATGTGTGGTGTGGTGTGCGATGTAAGCATCTTTCTGCTGATCGGGTCTTCCTAATTGTGTAGATGTCCATTATTCCATTTGTGGGTTTCACGGATGGTGCCTCTCGTAGTACCAAGAATCTATCTTCAGCAGCCTGGGTAATCTATGATCCTGCTGGTGAGTTGGTTAACCTGCAAGGTGTATGTCTGGGTCTTGCTACAAATAATATCGCGGAATATAGTGCTGTATTGGAATTATTAACCGAGGCTGTGGACCTCGGCATTCGTGAATTACTTGTGTATCTAGACTCACAACTTGTAGTATTACAACTTAATGGGCATTATTCAGTAAGAAATCCATCCATTTTACGTCTGTATTTGCGTATTCGTCTGCTGGAGAGAAATTTTGACTATATTACATATCAACACATACCCAGACATATGAATACATTAAAATATGCAGTAGCTAATTTGGTTCTAGATAGGCATTTTCACAATTTATAAACAAAACATCATCACATGTGAAAGATCCATCCAGAAATAGGTATGTATATATATATGTGTGTCGAAATGTTTACATAGTGTGCATCACATAAAATAAAAAAATATACATGTTCGTCTTAATACATCCGGAGGCGACATGTCTCTCAAAAATATATGCATGAAAGAAGCCCTAGGTGTCTAATCCGCATGGTGCTCGTGGTAACATACTACCGCGTGCACTAAACGTCTCAGAAGTCGGTGGAGGCGACTAGGCACTCCCACCGTATGTCTCTGATACGCCATATGGACATCTGCTAGCCGGGCGTAGTCTGGAATCCCTCGAGCGATCCCCTCCAGGTTTTGGATCAACTCTCCTCCCTCGGCACCCTCCGCCTGAGGGTCAGCTGCGGGTTGAGTTCTCCGTGCAATGGGAGACATACCGACAGGTCTCTCTGGGCCGACATCTGCATACATATAAAACTGGTGTTAAAACGGACATGTATTACCCAAAAAATCATTAAAAAAAAAAGAAAAAAAAGAAAAAAAAAAGAGGTCATACCCAATTCCTCGTCCCAGTCATCCCCCTCTGGAAGTGGGAGATCTGGGTCTCCAGTGACATCGGTCTCGGCATAGTGCCAATCCTCGACCATAATCAACTGACGCCGTAACCATCCAAAAAACTCCGGCCTCCAGGACATCTGTTGGCCTCCTCCTGACCTGGGCATGAGTGCTGCCTAGCGAGCCATTCTCGGCTCTCTTGGTATCGGCTCAGCAACTATGGCCCCTTGGCCCTGAAAGATAGGTAGTCGTTCTAGGATGAACGATACCAAAATGGAACCGTAGCCAAACTGCTTCAGTTTGACTTGCTTGCACTTTGTGAGCTGCCTCTTGATATTTGTTGTCACTGCAGTAGCCCAATCAAACAGTGTTGGACTTATACACTCAGCGGCTAGTAGGAGTTGGGCCTTGGTTGCCTCGTGTGGAGCTTGCAATCTCGCAGCTCGTGTGATGGTGTGTAGCACTACTCTCAGTGCTAGATCCTGGATAGTGTGGATGTCCACTTTCCCGCTTCCTGATCTGGTTCGTGCCCCTGGGCACACCCTCGCTATTACCTGCTCCATCTTTTCCCCAGATGGTCTGCTGCCTGTCAAGATGGGCACCAGACCTCTACGCGACAATCTGGTTATGAAATATACGTCAGAAACCTCCAGTTCCAGTACTTGGTCCCGAAGTTTGAAAACTTCCTCATTTTAGTCCCATATACTGACCAAGTATTGTAGTAGCTCTGGTTGAGCTCGTAAACAGGGTGTGAGGAAGAATTTCTTAAGTCCACAATTCTTAAGTGCAGTCATGCAGGCTTCATTATCCTCCTCCATGTTCTCTTTCCTTCGATTCGATAACCATTTTTGCCTTTATATCTGCATCAACACAATAAAAAATACATTGTTAGATCTCTGGAACATTTGAAAATCCACATAGGTAGCTCATATTTTCAAAATTTTGATCGGAAAATTGCGTTGCGCCATTGGCGCGACCTCTTTGTGAAGAAATTTCCATTGCCGCGGGTCCGTGCCCGATACTCGCGCCAATAGAGCGAGCCCTAAAATTCAAAATGGTTCACCCAAAAGTCTAATACATGATAAAAACATATAAAAAATGGATTGGATGGAGCTTAAGGAAACGCCTATTACCTGGAACAAACGTGGAACTAGATAACGTCCCGGATCAGTTGTAGTCGCCGTCAGAAGTTTGCACACAGAATGGACCACTGCTGCTCTCCAATGAGGTAAATAGTAAAAGTAATTTTGTTTTTACCATTTGAGACTTATTTATAACTTTTTGAAATCTAATTAGGTTTTAAAAGTCATTTTTTATTAATATTTTGATATATTTTGTCGAAAATGGATTTTACGCTTGCCTTTATGTGGAGCAACAGGTTTTCACGCAACTTAAACGGTGACATGAGTTGTATTTTATACTTTTTTCGGACTCGATAAATACACGAAAAAGTCATTTTGGAGTCATCTTTCAGCTCTTTTATGACTCTCTAAACATGAAAAGATTTCTGAGGCCCTTGTCGTTTCGATCTCGTTAAAGTGGCCACGAAACGACATCTACCCAGTATACATTTACCCCTTTTTCGGGCTGGGATAGATTATTTACGAAAAAGGAATACCCTAGCCTATTGCGACTAGGAGGTTTTCTCGGACATAGTTTTCTACCTTTCCGGATTTGAGGAACTATTTACGAAAAGGGACCGTTGGAGTTTAGTTTTCCGTTGTCTTTTCAAACTCTCTAAATATGAAAAGACGCCGAGTTCTTCCTCTGTCAGACTCGTTAAACCCTGATGACATTGGGTTCAGTCATAATGACGTTATCCGAGTTCCTCCTTCCTAGGGCTCGTTAAATGTACTAGGATGGATTCATCTGAAGGACGAACTTATATTACAAGCATATGCTATCCCCTTCAAGCTTGTTATCAAAATAATTGGGGTACTCGCCATAAATGGTGGGGGAAAATGGAACCACAATCATTGTCGTGTCGGCAGTATGTCGCTCTTAAACATGGCACTTGTGTGCATTCGTGTCGGGTTGGGGACATCTCATCTCGTTTTTTCACTTGCCTCCGTGGGTTTGGGTGATCCTTTTTGACCTCTCATCTTCTCTTTGCCTCGTTGTCATGACCTCTGATCCGTTGATGTCAAATACTGCCAAACTCACTATCGTGCCGCCATGTGTTCAAGAGAAGTTGGCCTCTGCAAGTATCATCCTTCCTCTGATTCTCATATGATCCTGATTCACAAAGAAATTATGTTCCTCTGTCTCGCGTCGATGATGTGGGAAACACTACGGCCCACCTTCGATCAAGGTCACTTCCTGTCGACTTCAGCTCATTATCCAGGAAGCTGATCTAGAGACTCCCTTCTGGTACCTTAGAGCCTGCATGCCTCAATGGCAGGTTCTTCGCATTTGACGTGAGGTTTTCATCATTGACCTCCGATCGAGTGATTCTGCGGGTGTTTGACGTCAGCTCATTTGTTCACATGCCATAGATTGTACCTGTAGTACCTTGTGGACCATTGGCATTAATGGTGGTGCCTCTCGCGTCTATTAACAGCTTTCATCATTGGCTGGTAATCAGGCGATGTTCTTGCATGTTCGACTTCAGTTCACATATTCGCATGCTTGAACTTGTACTTTGTTCGGGTCGAGATAGAGCGCAAGACCCTGGATTCTGACTGTTATAATCCAGGCTGCAATTTTGTGGATTATTATGATTAGTTACATGACTCACTGATTGGATGGCTGCGACCATACTTGAGTCTATTTACCGATCCTCACTGGATAGCTGCGTCCATGCCTTGGATCTAGATTATTACATACTCTGTTATGGATGGTTGCGCCCATACCACGTATATATCATGTATTTGAGACATCAGTTGTACTTCTCTACGTAGGTTTTTCGACGGCGGTGTTTTCAGTTGGACACGTTCTCGTAAAGCATTTCACCCCTCTCTCTCTCTCGGGCCTCATGCTTTAGGGGGCATCTGTTACATAGCAATTTGTCACCATCCCTGCAATTCCTCATCCCGCACAATTGGAGGGTTCATTCCGTGACCTGTGAGCAGTGACATAACTTGAAAACACTTTCATGGCATTCCCCTAAACATGTACTTTCATGCCTGAAAGACGCTCCTTGTGAAAAACCTAAAAACACCCCTTTTTGCATTAGCACAGTACTTCGGTTATTACCGCCAATTGGTACTCTTGTCCCAGTCGCATTTCGCCATCGCCATTTTAAGGAGTGTTTTTAAAAAATAAATGGTGGAAGTTTCATCCTAACCAATTCATAAACTGGTATCTAATTTGAGTTGGGAGGTTTGGCTCCGGATCTCCATGTAGAGGAAGTGGTTTTCCACCTCCCATGGAAGCTTCCTTGAGGATAGGGCCAATCCCATGATTATAGGGATCCCAACTCCCCTTCCTCCATCTATAAAAGCTTGCTCATCTCATTTGCAAGCTAGTCTCCAAGTTCCCAAGAGCCATCAGAGCCTTATGTTGCAAGAGCCTTGATTCATTCCCTTAAGGCCAAATCCAAGCAAGGAGATTATTGTCGAGACATCCGAAGAGAGAGGTTTGTCCCATCCCCGACAGGATTTTTCGAGACGTGTTCCGCTGGCGACCCTCCGAAGGAGAATTTAGCGTCAGGGCTATGGAATTATTCTTCTTTGATTGATTAATGATAAGCGACTATTGGTTATGGTTCCACTTATGTTGTTGATTATGATGATGAGTTATGTCTTCTCTGACTGACATATAGTTGCATATACTGGATTTTACGCTTGCGTTTGTTTTGTTTCTTGCGTGTGCAGATGTCCGATCACGGAGATCATGAGGATTGTGATCTGCCGGAGCTAAGGAATGGGAGCGCTACTTTCTCTACAAGCGACATCTTTGGATTCCAGGTAAGCCTTCATCGCTAGTTGGTTTATTTGCAATTAGGAACCTGCAATATAGCGTGAACGATTGTTTCTAGACCCGGTCTAGGCTAGTAGGGATCGCCTCTATCCGTAGAGGGGATTTACCTCCACAACACTCATATATCAGCCCTGTTCTGTAGAATCTCTTTCTGCTCCTCCTTTTTCTTATATTATTTGCCTCACTTATTCATACTTTGCACTCTCTAACTCTTCTCTGCATATCAATGTGATATGCTTTATACAGTTTGCCTCCTAAAAGTTCGTATTCCACAGGGAATTCAAAGTGAATAGCCCTGAATCTTTGCATTCTGCCTCCTCACTTCTTTTTCCAGCTCATTTAGAGAATCTCAACAATATATACAACTTTTAGTTTTACAATGGAGTTTTATTTCCTATGGAGACTTTCCAGTGCATCACAACAATATAAATCATTTGAAAAATTTACATTCAAATACAATGAGGACTCTAGCTCACCTCATTCAGCCTTTTAGATCACTGTGTATTTGTCTTTTCTATGACTGTGTCTGTCTTTTTCGGATCTACTTGCTCTCCTGTTCTCTGCCATGGTGTAACTGTTGCATACATGTAACTGTGCAATTCAACTCTTGGCGTTATAAAAATAATAAAAAATTTTAATACATCAAATGCCCTTGCGGGCCCACTCGCTGAACTTGCTCTATTCTCCAATGCGATGGAAATATGTATGAATCATTTTACATATATATATGTATGTCGTTGTGCTTTCCTTTCCTCTTTAGATTTGGTTTAATAAACTTGGCGCAAGCCTGCTATTAGTCTTATCTTTTGAATGGACCCCACATGCCAGCTATACTCCGCTCATTTATTTCAATCGCAATCGCAACATTCACAATGCTCCTACGATTTGGTCTTTAGATTTCCGCCGATGCAATTAGCAAAGGCCCACCATGTAGTCAGTAGAATCATCTCCGCCGTCCATCCCTTAGTGAATCTTATGGCTATCATCCAATCGCTAAGTCGCAATCAGGACTTTCAGTTTGGTCGATACTCTTTCACCTCCGATGCGATCAATTACTGTACACTTCACTGCGCCGATGCGATGGGTTGCTCCAATGCGATGTAACACTGTTCACTTCATTGTGCCGATGAGATGAATCGCTCTGATGAAATCAGGCCAGAACTCAAGAAAAATATGAAAATCATCGTTTAAAACATATCGGGTTTGGAACTCAATCGAAATCGCAACTTTTGTTAACATGTTCCACTGCCAAATTTTCTCCGATGTGATTCGTGACTCGGGTCCCACCTTATAAAACTTTGTTTGTATTAGGCCCGAACAATAGAGCGCTTCACATATATGTATATATATACTTTGGCCCCTTGTTTATAAAGTGCTACATATATAAAGCGCTGCATATATATGTATACTTTGTCGCTTCAGTATTTATGTATCCTCCAGCTTGGGTTATGATTCTCAGAATTTTCTATAGGGGGTCCCACACTATATGCATAATATTATCCATCAACATAGTATTAATTCTTTGGCTCAAACTTAAACCCATCACTAATATATATATTTATATAACCTCTCGGGCTCCGTAGCTCATTTAATGTTTCCGCTCTCAGCATAGACTTAGCCATGTTCTTTATTCGAACCTTAGTCTTAATGCTACAAAGGGTTCCGACTCTTTTAATTACATACACCCACGCTTTTAGCATTCACTCAAGGTTTATATATATTAATGCAACACATATATCATATGGTGGTTCACGGGTCCCACGCTCTACTGTTCACCCTCATCAGTTAAGTATATCCACGACTTCATTATCAAATATATATCAATACCTGAATTAATTCTCGACTTTGGCATAGACCCCGATGCATCAACATTCTATATATATTAATCCTTGACTTTGGTATTAAACCTTAGGCATTTCAAAATGTATCAATATGCATCCAAAAAAATTCCACACATGCATTTGCCTGTGGTCCCACAACATATGACTTAACATTTGGGTTAAGTTTCAATTAACAATACAACTGTTAATTCAGGCCCACTAACTAACACACCACACACATCTGACGGCTAATAAGATGTCGCTTTGTCTTGAATGATCCAACGATCATCGCCCATTTTTGCGTAATTTAGATGCACTGACGTTAATTCTCAGAAGTCGCACGATGAAAATGGTTTTGGAAAACCATCTTAGGACACGTGGCTTCCAAAGACATATATTGCGTTCATTTTGGCAATACTGCTTACCACTTCAACCAACGCGCGAACCCACTAGTTTTCAACAACTCCGGTTTCACTGTTCATGTTCGGGGTTCTGCTTATAGTCATGGTTCCGCTCCAACAAAAAACTTTGCGCCTTCATTATATACATATACATATAATCTCTGTTTAAAGGTTTCATTTCTTATTTCTCCAACACTTTAATATATGAACCCTGTTTCAATGTTATGTTAATACAACGCTACCATAAGGTTTAACACCCGACTGCATTAGGCTTTTATTGCAAAAAACTTGGTTCCATTACCCTCAGGGTTCCGTCTCTACTTGATCATTTCACTATTTGTTAACGACCCTACCTCTGTATTCTCTGTCTCCGCCTCTGCTGCTCGATCGTTTCATCTCTGCCTCTGTATTCTCTGTCTCTGCCTCTGCTACTCTGCCTCCTTTGGTTCTTCTTCCTTTCTCTATCTCTGCGTCCTCTGTTGTTCGACCATTTCTATGTTGTCTCCTTTGCACTACCTTGCTTATCTTTTTGCTGCCCTATCTCTGTAAATAAACTCTCCCTCTGTTCTTCTCATGCTCCCTGTAAATGTTACTATACCATTTACCAAAAACCTGTTGTCTTCTCCTTTGCTTCTATTGTTGTCCTTTGCCATCAATGACAACACTTCTAACAAAGTGATAGAGATTTTTTTCCATCCTAGGGCCGCAAAGAAAAACCTCCTTCTATTTTTACACAGGTATCATGTTTTGGGATAAATATAAAAAACATAGGTGTCTCAGGAGAATTTCCACACTGCTGGAGTGACCTTGGGAAAATAAGGTTGTTAGTATGAATCTTTCGTCATAAAAGACCACTTTAGCTACGCATAAAAAATAGCCCTAACATTAATTATGGCTTCCAAATATCTTTAAATCTGTAATCAGGTGATCCAAATAATGCTGCACAAATCTAGATCTAAGCATAAAAGACATTAAACATATAAAGTAAAATGTGGCTCCATGCATCCAATAGATAAGACAAGAACGATGTATTTGAAAGAATTTTTATATTATATTGAAAAGGGGCACCTGAGAGGAAAAAAAGAAAGGTGTTTTCCAGTTCTCCTCAATGGGATGGGTTCTCGATAGTCCTCAACATTTCAGATCTAAAATCTCTCTCTCTTGTTGGTGTAAAAAACCCAGACAAACATAGAACTCAATGGGAGCTCACAAGGAAAAAATGGAGAAAATGTGACCAAGTGTATAGATCCAGAGTGATATAATGCAATCAAAGGTGACTAATGAATGGGGAAAACCCTTCTATTTATAACAAAATATTAGGGCGATCCAAAACTTGGTGCATGAATAAAATATTATTAATCAAATTCTAGAACCACCTTTTAGGAATATTTTATTATATTTGTTGGAGGGAAAAGGATTTTTGACTTGGGTCAATTCCTTTATTTATAAATAATAAATAAATAAATGATTTATTTACTATTTTAAGGAAATTGTGGGAATATAATTAAATAAATAATGACTTATTTAATTATTTATAAATGATTTAGTCAAATTTAACTAGGAATATTATTTAAATAGGATTTAAATAACTTATTCCTAGGAAATAATCAAATAAATAAGGATTTATTTAATTGATTTCCTTGTTTTGGGTTAAATATGACTAGGAAATATAAACAAATATAGATTTGTTTATTATTTCCTTTTTGGGGTTTCCTGTTTAGACCATAAACAACTTAATAAAGGTGTTTTACTAAGTTATTTCACATAGTGAAAGCAATTTTACTTAGGGTAAAATTGGTCTTACATGGTGTACTTGGGTTCATCTAATGATAATAGGTTAGATGACCAAAAAATGGTGTAACAGATTGCCCCCCAACGTACGAGTGTTAGGAGCAAATCGTATAACCGAAGTACGTTGTAAGAACTCAATCACTAGACATCAAGAGGGAAGTCAGAGAGAGAAATGTAAGGTAGTATAATGTGCTAAAGGACTAGACCCTGAGGAGATGAGACTTACAAGTGCAAAAAGTCTCAATTTTATGAAGTGGTACCTGTGCGAAAGGCGGCGGGGGAGGCATACCTATGCCCGCCGAGACAAAGTACAAAAGAATAGTATGTCCAGTAAACAAGGAACCGAACTATAAAGTACATGCTGGCATATATACAAGCCAGAAAATAGAATGATGAATCCCACATACATGTTGTTCTTGGAATAATAGCCAGGAGTTATACAATAATAGTTTAGTATATGAGATACAAATACACCCCAAATTCCCCCTATACACGGGGAAGGGCTCGCAAAATCTGACTGATACATGCAAATCGAAAAGGCATTGCAAGCAGCTGAGGCCGACATCATCAAATGTAAGGAGCTGCATCAAAGGCTGAAATGAAGAAGTCATCCAAGCATGTGGGAGGTTACCTGCAGGGACACCCCCTCATGAGGGTTGATACATCTCACACACACCCGAGAATCACCAATAGTTGTTGCTACATCACTAGACCATCAAGTATACGGATCGCGATCATGTGGACAGGAGCTCAAACCAAGGTACACCGCCCTCTAGACCTGGCTTCTGGAGTAAATGAGCTGATGTCGACAGAAGGAGGTCCGCCATAGGTGAGACAATAAGGGGTCCCCAATTAAGGCACGAGAGAAAATAGTGGAGCGACTAACAGAAAGACACTAATGATGATGATGAAATGAGGGGTACTGAGTAGCGGATGGACGACTTCCCTTGTTAGAGCATAAAGGGCATGAATGGTTTGGCAGCGACTGACACAATATCATGAGGGATAGGGGACAATGGTACTGAAGGCCATAATGTGCAACATGAGAGAGGGACCAAGCAATGAAGGATGGAGGAATATAGCGGGATATGAAGGGATGCGAGATAGACTCCATGACTGATGATGACTCAACTCTGATTCTCTAAACAAGGGTGAATCGATGGTGCTTCCACACAGTAAAGGTCCAATGGGGAACCATAAAAACATGAGTACAATCGGGTATCTCATGACGAAAATCAACACAAACAAAGACAAGTAAGGAGGCAAAGTGGTGCCCCAAGTACAAGTGTTGTAAGTGGAGACATTCGATTTGGAGGAGAGGTAAATAGACCCTTCGTGGAAAAAATGTGTCAGGCTGGTGAAGTATGAAAACATGAAAAACTAACAGATACCCATTTGAGTGCTCGGTGAGAGCTTTCCAACGGTGCAGACGGTGTGTCAAACGGGGCTATGGTTTTGGTCGCAGTGGGCGAAAGAAAAAATAGGGGTTTTTCTTCTAATAAGGAATTTTCCCTCCAAAATCATTCATTTTCTTATGTAGCTGTGGTGAATGTGGAGAGGAGAGAAGGCCCTAAATCTTGTAGCGATCGTAGCGGACAAACCGACCATTGGAATCGCGATCCGTAAGTTATAGGTAAGAGGCCTAATCCTACTCTTTTTTTTTTATGGATTCAAAGTTTATATTAGGGTCTTAAATCTCAGTAACTACTCCTACTTCATCATTACGGCTGGGTCACACTTTTTGGGGAAAAACTGTGACCTGGGACGCAGGTTTGGGCCTTAAAAGTGTGACCTGGCCCAGGATTTGGCCAAAAAGTGCGACCTATGAGATGGAGGTTTTTTCAGTGCTGGTATGGGCTGAGATTCAGTTTTGGTGTGAGTGAATGCAGTTTTTATTATCTGTAGACTAACAAAGATGATGGTTTTGTGCAGATATGGCAGATATACGGATCAAGTGGAGAGAGAGAAACCTAGGTACATTACAGACGGAAATCAAAGTGGATTAGGGTGTCCGTCGTGCATTGGCTAGGTTTGGGGTTCTGAAATTTGTGGAGAACCCTTTGATGAGGGTTGGGGAGCCCTTGTTGGCCTGGATTATCAGTTATTGGGATCCAGATCATGATGTGTTTATCATGCATGGGCATAGGATTGAGCTGACAGTCCAGGATCTGTATTTCCTGACTGGTATCCCACCATTAGGGATGGTGGGAAATACACAGCCAGTGTTACCGCAGGGGCGTAACATCATGGAGTTCGTTGAGTGACATTGTCGACCATGTGTCCGATTCAAAGGGACTCGGATATCGATTGGGGATCTAGAGAGGCTGGAGACCCAGGCAGTGGCAGCAGCAGTGTTGCGGATCTTTGGCAGCTAGGCATTCCATCACATCATTGGAGGGCAGATGATGATTGTAGAGAGTGTGTTGAGTGGGACCTACTATGGGTGGGCCCAGATGATGTTGGTGTCGATGAAAAGATAGCTGTCACTATGTAAGCGGCAAGTGACTCATGATTGTTCTTATGGGACTATATTGTGCTCCTTCTTTTTTGAGAAGATCCCGACCTTATGACCTCATGTACAGCTACCTGATGGGGGTCTGAGAGAGCGTCGGATGCATCGGTGGGGACGACTACTGTGTAGAGGAGGAGGAGGGGCGGTCGGACGGGTGTTCCGACCAGAGTTCTTCGCCCATGGGGATCAAATGCCATTGTACATAGACGAATATCCCTATAGTGGGATGAGTTATTGGGGAGATCCGGACTTGCCGCTTCCACCTGGTCGAGTGTGGGGGCCCGATGGTAAGTGACAAGTAACTAATCTATTATGTGCATTTTAAAGTTTGTGAATAGTATTCATGGTACTGATCCTTATACTTTTTGGAATGCAGATATAGCTTCGGTAAAATCGACCGGATATATGGGACGACCTACAGCTGTTGGAGCTACAGGTGCAAGTGGATCAAGAACGGCATAGAACGAGGATATGGCCACTCTGTTGGAGGAAATTCATCGTAGATGTGAGGGGCTGCTGACCGGTGTGTGGGAGCATGGTTGGAATGATTTAGATGACCAGTACATAGAGCTATGTATTGGGCTACCCTCGGAATGGCGAGGTATCATGCGACACATGGCGATGGCCGGTCAGACTGTGCGCGATCTACGAGCTGCTGGAGCAGAGCCATTGGCTCAGGATCCTCCAGAGAGTGATTAGATGTAGGGAAGGTGGTGCCCCCCAGTGTGTATGTAGGGGCAAGTGGTTCCCCCCAGTTTTGTAGTTTTGTTTTTGTAACATGCTATGGGCATGTCTTATGTTTCAGAGTAGATGGACTCTAAAAAACATGTTATATGAGACATATTATGTATATGCATTGTGTTGATGGTGTGAAATGTTATTGTCTTGTGTGTGATAAATGCCAGTCTAGAACATGATTTGCAATTCTATCTACATAGTGATTTTGACTTCTAGGTACATGGTTGAAAGTAATGAATCTAAAGTCACGTATCAAAAGTTTCACTCGTAAATATTGTCTAAACAGGATAGGGTTATGCACACGATAGACACCATTGAGTTGTAAAACAAGAAGCAAGGAATCTAAATGAATGTGCAGATGGAGGATGCGATGAGATAGGGAATTGGCTAAGAGACCACGTACTGCATCATATTCAACCTGATTATTGGTGGCATTACCAATGCAGACCCCATTCAAAAGAACGAGGGTATGCAAGGGGGTAAAGATGGCCCAAGTGGCTGAAGCGAGATTCCAGGAGTAGCGACTGGCCCCATCGGCATAGCCAATATAATGTGTGGATGAGAGGTCCGGCAGAATAGTGTCACAAGACAAAAAATT